>JAODLM010000025.1:0-176714 GCA_036937905.1 Salvia rosmarinus
GTTTATATCGATATTGTCCGACCCATTCGGACCAACCCGAGCTGGAGGCGACTAGTACTAGGAGTAGTACTTTAGGGTTTACATGAATAAAATGGAGAAGCGTAAAATAAACTAACATGCTTGAACAAATTACGGGATGATATTATATTGTTTTGAAAAGGTTTAGCCATGGGACCCCAAAACTTGGCCGATCCGATGGGCCTCAATAGTTTAAAAAGACATAAAGCGTAAGTAAGGGAGTTGAGTGTAGCGGAGGGTGTGTGAATACATATATGCGATATCGTTGAGTATAAATCACAAATTGATTAAACGGTCGAGGACCTTGGACTCCTCAACACTCCCATCATCATATCGAGCTCACACGCATTTAAAACAAACATGCGGGGTTAAGTAAATTGCACTTAGTGGACTCATGCGAAAACATTTGATAGATTTGGATTCTGTTGCGATATCGAGTAAGTCGCGAGGTTTTAGTTAAAATGCCTTGTCTTACCAAATCATTCGGTTAAGTAAACATAGCTCGTGAGCATTTTCTTGGTGTGTATGGTCCGTATCTCATAGTCATACATAGTAATAATAAATAATAAGCGTCGAGAGGCCTCCCGTCTACGATGCCGTGACCGGCCGTAATCGTCTGACCTGATCCTCTGCAAGCATATGTTAACACGGTATAGTTCCGACCTTCACGCAATCTAGCGGCATTTATCATCCGGCGGGACCCGACATTAAAAGGTTGGGTGCTACCACAACAATTGATATAATAGTTCCAACCATCTCCACAGCCTACCGGGCATATGAGATAGGATCCAACAAAAGCGAAATATTTTTGGCGGTGTCGGTAAAACATTTGATAAGCAGTTGTAGTATAAGTCTTTGTAAATAAATTCATTTGGTATGACGATGAAGTCATATTTTTGAAGATAAAGCCCATTTTGAGATAAGAAGAAACCCACTTTTGAGATAAGAAGAGCCCACGGACTATGGTTCGTTGTAAAGTCTGAGTTGTTCGTTGTCAAAATCCGTCATTGCGTTTGCGTCACGCGCTTCTGGCGAGGCTTTATGCGTCGCTCAAGTCTTCGAGACTTTCGAAAACTAAGATAAACTTGATATTTCATATCGATGTAGGAATTCTAGTGGATTGATCGTCGTCTGTCAGTGTCAGATTGACTTTTCTGGATTCGCCGAGATCGTTCGGCGTATAAGATCGTTTTTCGATATATGGGTTTTATTGTGAAATCTTTTCTTACTAATGAGGCATCATACTCAATTAGTATATCTTATGCGTCTTGACGTACATATAAGCGTATAATCGTCGTTTGACTGAAAAGTCAGCGAAGTCGACATTGATCGACAAAGTCGCGATTTTGACCTTTAATAATAGTAACTTTACTATTTTGTTTTATCTCGAATTTGATCGATTTGAAAGCGTAAAGTCCTATTCTTGATTTATCTTGTAAATCGAGGACTTATAATTATTCGCATTTTTAATAACCTTTTTATAAATAAAATCGTATTTTAATTTAAAAGCGTTATAAAATGAGCGTTTGTCTCAAACATAGACAATCTATGTTTATAAAATTTTTAATATTCAAAACTGTCCGAATATTATTTTAGCAATATTTCATTAATAAACTGTTTTAAAAGTTTTAAAATCCTTATTAATTATCGTAATTAGATAATTAATTAAAATATCAAATGACTTTTGAAAATTTTCTAAATTCATATAGTGTATTATTATACACTATGGTCCGAATATAATTTATAAATTCATATAATCTTGTTGCTAATTATTTATATATATACATATATATATTCACGGTAATTAAATAATAGGAATAATCATCAAAATTCCCAAAATTGATATATACTTATAATAACATCCAACATCAGTATATAATATTTATATAACCCATAGTTGTCACAGCCCCACAATCTAGTGATTAGAAGGGACTATACGTAAAAGGATGAACCAACATGGAGACTCTCTTTAATAAAAGCGTAGTACATCGACAAGTATGTTCTTGGACTTTAGTACATAATTTAAGTTCTAGCGGGAAGACATGTGATATGTACATATGACGATGTACTATCAAGGTATAAACTTTTCGGACAACAGTCCTAATGCTCAACCTTTCGTAGTCCATCATACCTCGACCTGGCGTTTAAAACAAACATGCGGTGAGTACAAGAATACACTCGGTGGACTCATGCAAAACATTTTATCATTTGAAGATTTCCTTTGCCACGTCATGGTAAGACACAGGGTTTTAGTTGAAAGAAGCTCTTTACTAAAATCATTTATCGATTCATAAATATCATCGCTTTGCGGGCATTTTTACAGTGTGTATGATCCGTATCCATATCATCATTCATCATAACATCATAGTCGAGCGATCGTGAAGGAGGCCTCCTCTCTGACGCCGTGACCGACCGTGGTGTCCTTGACACACGGTCACCTTAGGTGTACCGTTAATCTAGCGGTGTTGTCCTTGGGCATAGGATCGATATCGATTTTCATTCATAAGTTGGGAATAACCCACAACATTCATAACATTTCATAACATCTCATAACATCTCATGGATAGGATACATACACAAAACATAAACATTTTGGCGGTTAATCATGTAAACATTTTATAAGCATTTCTTGTAAAAAGCATCGTAAATAAAATATTTCATAGCATTTCATTTTGAGTGAGTAAAGCCACTGAATTGTAGATTGCTAATCGTTTCTTGGTGTAAGTCCTAGCTTTAACCTATCTATTCTTGACCTTGAGGTTTGGGCTGGAAAAATCCATTGGGTCTTAGAACCCATATTTCTACTTTAGTGTATATCATGGTATGATATACACTCGATTAACATATGGTAGCAAGTCGAATATTTCACGTTAAGGTATGCTTTCGTGAAAATATCGTATCATGATGTTTATCATAATTACGTACATCTTATAATGCTCTATCGTACCTTGCGACATAACATAATGAATGCATCGATTAATAGCATGTTAGTCACATAAGGCATACTTCACATAGGGTTTCCAACACTTAGTTAAATTTCAAGTGTTTTAATTTCAGCAAAAACAGCTTGAAACAATCCAAGTAACGTACTTTGATGATCCATAACTCTCGATTCAGAATCGTGTAGTGCACAAAGATACATTCTGAAACCTCTAAACATGTACTACAAGTTCTAAGAAGAATTAAATCCAAAAGTCGTGGTTCTGAAGATATAGGGTCTCAAAGTGGGCAACTCAAACTGACTTCTATACTTAGAAAAGTCTTGAAATTTTCAGTTTTAGCTTAACGAGGGTTTAAATGCAAACACCGTGTCGAGCAATTACTATAACGGTGGGTTGAAGAACTCCCATACACTTGAGTTTCCTTGGTTACATTAGATTCTGCCTCAGCATGCGGTATTGCTACAACTGAGCCGGCTGAGGTGACAGGCGCTGGTCCTTATTGATTTAGCGGTTGCTGCACGGCTTATTCTTTGCTTGTTTGCTTTGGCGTTAAGCGCGGTGGTACATGCCTCTCTTGTTGTGGTGGTGGTGTTCTTTGCTCCCTTCTTATTAACGAGTTGTTGTTGCGGTTGTTGCCATTGTTGCGGTTGTTAGGTTGTTGTTGTTGAGGGTGGGTGTTTGCCACTGGGTTCTTGGGGTTGGGGATGGGCTGCTGCGGTGGTTGAAATGGTGTATAGCCTCAATGGTGAGCATTGCCCGTTGGTTGATCCATCATCGGAAGCGTGACATCGAGCGGTTATTGGATAATGCCCGTTCGCACCGCATTTGTAACTTGACTTACCACGTTTGCCGTGCACACCGTGTGCTTTCTATGGCATCTAGGGCATTGAGGTGCCTTGGTAGATCTGTGGTCCCACTTGCCGGTTAGAGCATGACTGCTCTCTTCCGACTTTGTCCTACTAACTGCGGTTTTGCCTTGCCACGGACGCTTTGTGACTTATTCTCCGTAGTTTCGCGATTGTTATTCCAGGTTGGGCTCAGTTCCTTTTCCCTTATCCAATTTCCGTGTGCACGAGGCGACATGTATTCTATTCATCATCTGTTGCTTGAATATCAGCTTCGTCTTTAGGCTTGATTGAATAGGTCTCCATGGTTGGCGAGACATGCGTATCTCGTTCTCGTACCGACTGAACTTTTCCGACATCTTCAGGTCGGTGTCTACGAATCTGGCGCATATCTCGACATCTCGAGAGAAGTGCGATCGTAGTCGATTCTGGATAATCTTTCTTGTTTTAGCGGGAAAATTCACGCCTCTTTTTCCCCATAACTTTTGGGGATATACTTTTCGTCTGTTCTCTGAAATCCTCCCACGAGAACTCTTCTAGTTGTTCGTTGTAAAGGTCTTCTTCGGCCTCCCACGAGTAAGTCGATGGTCCGATGGTAAGGTAACACCGACATCCTTTCTGTGCGCACGTGCGCCAGGAAAGTGAAAATCCGTTCAATGGCCCTAACCGTTGTTCGAACTTCTTCAAGCTCCATTTTAGTTAAAAAGCAGGAGGGTTTGCCTCGAGAATAGTTCTTGATCCTGCGATCGGGTTGAGGTGGGCGGTGGTTGGGATTATCTTACGGTTCTTGTTAGAGGATTACCCTTATCTAGGTCTTACTCGACCTACGGGTTCTCTTTACGGGTTTAACTGGGAGGCGTTACGCTATATAAAACATACCATCGTTACTTATTAAGCTTTACAACTTAACAAAATAAGGTTTTCATAGCTTCTCCTTAAAGCGATATAAAGTAAAACAATTCATCCATAGCATGATAATTGTCGATAAATAGGCCCCGGGTCGAAAAAAGGTGTTGGATAGATAACGAGGTTTGTCGAAAACAAGATGTCTAACATCGAGAATCATAGAAAATTGAAATAACAAGGTTTCGCCCACATGGCCAAGAAAATCCAGTCTTAGAACCATGGTATTGAAATAAAGGAAAAGCTAGCACACGTGCTAGTCGTAACAAAAGCAATTCTAATTAAAACATCGCCTAAGGTCTCCACGAGTTTCCTTCCTACTCCGCGTCTTATCGTGGTCTTACCTCCCCTTCGGTCGTCTTCCTCATCAGTCGTCCTCACGGTCGTACTCGGATGGTCTGCACCGTTGGTTTCCATCATCGGTATGTCGCGCAGAGGTCCAAAAGTTATCCGCGCGTATAAGTCGTGGTTGTGGCGGATCGGACTGTAGCATACTCGGGTCGGGTCATATCGGTGAAGGTATCTAATACTCTCATCCGCGCCTGTTATTGGGAAGGGCTCTTCGTCTTGGTGGTGGTGGATCGGATGCAGGTGGTAGAGCGGTAGTGGCGGACGTCTTGGGTGTCCAGCTGCGGTGGCAACACGGGCTCTCCCGAGCTCTAGGGGCGTGCCACTATCCACCTCAGACATCCTACCCTCGTCCCACTCGGCGGGGTATCAATCGGATCAACTTTGTCTCGGAACCTCAAGGTGCAGCCACCGGCGACTCATCACGCCAAGTGTACTCCCGTGGAGGAGATAGGGTCCCGTCGGTGCGGCTCCATAGATATCACGACACGTAAGTCGGTGACTCACGAACCTGTGCGGATCCCAATCAAATCATAACCTCGGGAATGCGATAGATGTAGTCTCCGACACCTCTCGGCATAACCATCCAGTACAAGGGAGTATAGCTAGGAGTCTCTTGATGCCATCGTAGTTTGTTGCGCCACAGGCTCGGGCGCCTCCACAACCCAAGGTAGTACGCCGTAAACTCACCTAGTCTTCCCCGCACATCCAACTTTCCTTATAGGTGCGCATCAGCTCCTCGGGTGGGGCATGAGGTCCCACCTCCTCCTAGCGATATAGCGCATCTCCTCCATCTGCCACGGTAAAAGAAAAGAAAAACTAACGTAAAGCCCAACCATCGTCATCTTAAAACGTAGCGATAGCATAACGAGAAGCAACTAGGCTAGCGCTAACAATTCTATAAGGTAGGTATCATCATAATGTACAATATATATCACAACTTACCTTCTTAGTCTTATCCAAACATATACATATAGCTAATGATATCTTAACATACACTACGAGATCCTTGTCTTATATCACACACTTAAGCTAGAGTTCAACAGACTCTATCGTATTCTGGGGACAGAATTAGGATTCTGTTCTTCATAACAAATGAAGATCAGTGCGTTAGAGTACGTAGGTGCAAACCATGCGTAAATCGGAGTCCCAACGAGGGAGATCTAGCTAAAACAAATCTACTGCGCAGTGCAGGAAATTTGCGCGATTGTGCAAAATATCAATCAAGGTGTATGCTCGACGTAATACGCCTATCATCTTCGGTTCTTAAGTCGAGGCTGCACATCCTGAAGCCGTAAGTGACGTCCATGTCGTGATTTGTGTTGCTGGTCACTTGTGTCGAGTGATGATGGAGTGCCGACGCTCATTCAACCTTAAAGGTCGGGGTCGTCCTCGTTCGTCCTTCTCGCCGCCTTCCATCGTCCGTGCTCAAGGGTATCATTACTTTCATTCTTCCTATCGTTCTTTTGTTCGATAAGGAAAAGAAGTTCAGATTTCTACGCTCTTTCACGATACGTGAGCATGCTCCTTAGAGTCTAAGTTCGCTTCATGATAACATATCATTCATCATAAATAAGATTTTGAAAGTCGGAAAGTAAAGTTTTATTTACAAATTTGGAAGTATGATTTCAAAAGACAAATATGATCAATCCATATACATTTTAAATGAATTGCTCGCTTCATGTTGATCATTCAACTCGATACTACCATACACTTCCACCTCAATACCCGAGCAATCGCATTGGCTAAAAAAAGTTTTTGAAAGAGTTTTCTTTCTCAACTTCAAAATTTTCATAATAATAATATTTCTCAAAGTTCCTCTAACTTGCTCATCATGCGAAGTTTTCCATTTCACGAGTTTGAGAAAGAAATGCGCTTACCTTTTCCCGCCGAGCTCGGGATGTGATGGAGTGTTGAGAGGAGTCGAGGGTTTCTAGAAGTCCAAAGGACTCGATTTAGACTTAGATAAAAGGTCTTGGGTTTCAAAGAGCAAAAGCGCCTGATACCACTGTCCACTAACCCCAATCCGGACCAACCCGAACTGGAGGGCGACTAATACTAGGAGTAGTATTTTAGGGGATTACACGGGTAAAATAAAAATGCATAAGAATAAACTAACATGCTTGAGCAGAATATAGGGTGATGTTATAATGTTTTTGAAAAAAAGTTTAGGCCATCGGACCCCAAAACTTGGCCTGATCCGATGGGCCTTGATAGTTCATAACATAAAACATAAATAAAGGAGTTCAGAGTATAGCAATGAAAGTGTGAATACATATATGACGATATGCATTCAAGGTATAACCCAAACATTCAAGTAAATCGCCAGGACACTAGACCTCAACACATCCCCATCATCACCATCATGAGCTCAACCCGCACATTTAAAACAAACATGCGGGCTAAGTACAAGAAATTGTACTCAGTGGACTTATGCCGAAAACATTTGATAATATTTGGATTACATCGCTAATATCGAGTAAGTCACAGGGTTTTAGTTAAAATGCCTTGTCTTATCAAATCATTTTCGTCAGAACATAGCCGCCAGCATTTTCTTGCGTGTATGGTCCGTATCTCATAGTCCAATACATAATAATAAATAATTAAATAAACGCCGAGAGGAGGCCTCCCATTCACGACGCCGCGGACCGTAATCCCGACATGACACAAATACTGCAAGCATATGTTAACACAA
Organism: Salvia rosmarinus; assembly: GCA_036937905.1. Taxonomy (NCBI): domain Eukaryota; kingdom Viridiplantae; phylum Streptophyta; class Magnoliopsida; order Lamiales; family Lamiaceae; genus Salvia; species Salvia rosmarinus. The sequence goes on from JAODLM010000025.1 coordinate 7,752, forward strand.
CAGATAGTTCCAACCTTCACGCCAATCCTAGCTGTGCATTTATCATCCGCACAGACCCGACATTAAAAAGGTCAGTGCTACCACAACAATTGATATAATAGTTCCAACTATTCCACACCTCTACCCGGCATAACAGATAGGATCCATACACAAAACGAAATATTTTTGGCAGGTAATGCAGTAAAACATTTGATAAACAATCGTAGTATAAGTGCTGTAAGTAAATTTATTTGATATGACAGTAAGGTCATATTTTGAAAACAAGAAGCCCATTTTTGAGATAAGAAGGAAAAGCCCACCTGGACTATGGTTCGTAGAAAAGGTCCTAGGTTCGATCGTTCGTCCAAAATCCCGTCGCTGCGTTTGCGTCCACACCTTTACGAAAAAGCGAGGCTTTAGTACGTCGCTCAAGTCTATCGAGACTTTCGAAAACTTAAGATAACTTTGATATTTCATATCGATGTGAGACTGAATTCCTTAGTGAATTCAATACGTCTCTAATACGATATCGATCGACTTTTCTCGCTCGAGATACGCTCAACGATAAGTACGTTTTCGATATATGGATTTCATTTATGAAATCCTTTCTTACTAATGAGGTATTATACTCAATTAGTATATCTTACGCGTACTGACGTATTTATAACCGTTTAATCGTACGTTTGACTTTGAAAAGTCAACGAAGTCAACACTGGTCAACAAAGTCAATGATTTTGACTTTTAAATAGTAATTTCTTACTATTTTGCTTTATAAATCGAATTTAATCGATTTGAAAACGTAAAGTCCTATTTCTCGATTTATCTTGTAAATCAAGGACTTATAATTATTTTCGCATTTTTAATAATTCTTTTTATAATTAAAAAGCGTATTTTGGTTTTTAAAACGTTACAAAATGAACGTTCGTCTCAAACATAGCAATCTATGTTTATAAAATTTTGTAACATTTGAAAACTGTCCAGAATATTAATCTACCAAAAATTTATAATTAAACAGTTTTTAAAAAGGATTTAATAATCCTTATTAATTATCGATAATTTTGATAATTAGATTAAAATACTAAATGATCTTCTAAAATTTTCTAAATTAATATAGTGTATTATTATACACTATGGTCCAGAATATGAATTTATGAAATTCATATAACACTGTTTTCTATTTATTTATATATATACATATATAAATATTCATGGTAATTCCAATAAATAGGGAATAATCATCCAAAAATTCCCAAAATTGGTATATACCTATTATAACATCCCAACATCAGTATATAATAATCTCATAACCCATAGTTCATCATAACTATTTATTTCAATATATAACAATATTTCACACTGTAATTATAGGGTAATTACCAAATAAATAGTAAATAATTTCTAAAATTCTAAATAATTTCCAATATCAATAAACATTATATTATAACATTGTAACATCATAACATCAACCAAAACCATTTGAATCATCACCATATGGAGCTACAAGCTCTAGAACTTTTTGAATAAAATGGTATTTGATTTTTCAAAAATTCCAATAATTTCACACAATGTATAAACAATATACTAAAGCATTAATATACCATTGCATGTTCAAAAATAAAATCATACACCAACCTATGAAATTAAATTGCTCACGGTAATTTCAAGAATTATAGCATATGGTTTTCAAAAATTCTAATTAAATCATAGAACATATAATCAAGGTTCTAAAGCACTAATATGTCATCAGCATGCTTGAAATAAAATTATACATCAAGATACTCATATATATATGTCACGGTATTTTTAAAATTAAGCTATGGTTTTTCAAAATTCCTAAATCAATACTATAGTCTTAAATCATATCATAGATCAATAATACATGCTTAAAATATATCAAGAAGTATTCGCCTTCATTTAACATTTCATAGCATTTTCAAAATTTATATCAATATATACCATGGTTCGAAATGTCATATATATGCTAGGCCATTCCAAAATCTTATTATACAACTCCTATGCTCATTTAACAAATATTCACAAGCATTTTCAAAATAAAATCCTCAAGAACATATAAATAAACAATAGCTCATGCTCAAGAACATTTAAGCACATGTGTGCACATATATATATACTTTGAACCCTATAAATATATATAAACAGTTTTGAAATTTTCGGTTTAAAGAGGATAAAATCGAAACTAAGACCATGTATTACCTTAGAATGGTGTTGAATCACACAGGAACAATATAGTATTAAGGTTTGGAAGAGAAATGGAGAAGAAGAAGAGAAAATCTGAAAAATAATGGGAGGATGGCTCTTTGTTTTGCTGCGAGAAAATGGGAGAGTGAGAGTGAAATGTGAGGGAGAGGATATGTGTAGAGTGTATAAGTTTAAGTGAAGAGTCTCATATCATCTCTTCTCTCTCTCGATTTTGGCCAAGATATTGGCACAAAATCTGCAGCAATTTAATGGTTGTAGGGTGATGATTGTTAAGTGTTAAGTGTGCTCTTCATGCATTGGTCCTTTTGAAAAAGGGGTAATTATTTGTAGTGGGGAAGAGTGAGAGAGAGCCGGCGCATGGGGGTAGGTTCTAGGGGCTGTTTTAAATTTTATTTTTACACATAATATATGTATTAATCATAGTATAGTTCATAGATATATAACACAAGCCAACAAAATAATTAAAACATCACTTATGCAAAAATTTGGAATTACCGATCGAAAATTAGAAAAATAGGATTAAAAATATAAATTACACCTATTATTGATACTCATGTAATTTTCGTCCCAAATATACACATATATATCATAATATATAATTTAGATATTAAATAATAGCATAGGATAAAATTATTACACGTTTCATGAATTAAAAACCCTAATTTCGAAGGTTTGGGTTTCAATTTTATCAAAACTGCATCCTTCGATTTTTATGGCTGGAAATCTGATTTAATGCTTAATATTATTCATATATATCATATTATAAAGTTTAGATACCATAGGATAATTTAATGGTATCATTTCATGTGATAAAACCCTTATTTAAAAGATTAGGGTTTTCGAAATTACAAATTGAAATTATCGAGTTTAATAACTCAATTATCGATTTTAATAATCATTAATACAGTAATTATATAAAATAAAAATAGGAAATTAATTATTATAATTTCCCGAGCATTAAACTCATTTTTCAAAACGCTCTCAGGCGTTAACGCTCAAAACGCCTCAAACGCTCAAATCGACTCATCTCAAAATGGTCGCAATCGGTTCATACTTACTAAGTAAATATATTCCATTTAATAAAGGAATTAAGATGGAAGTTAATTCCAAGCTTCACTTAATAAATTTCATGAAAAGTCGACGCTCGACACGCTGTTTGACGCTTAAAAATATCGACGAATCATTTCGTAATATTTCAACCTTTAATTCACAATCCTTAGTGAATTATGAAAAGGAATTCGTTATAACGATATCTTATCAAGTCACAAGATTCGATGTCGTAAAAGATAATATACTGGCAAAACCCTAATTACGGGTTTAGAATACCGTAATCGTATATTCGCTTTCTTCGAATATTACAATTACCGCAAAAATATTTCGCTTGTGTATGGATCCTATCCGTTTGCGGGTAGGTGTGGAGATGGTTGGAACTATTATATCAATTGTTGTGGTAAAGACCCAACCTTTTTAATGTCGGGTCCCGTGTCGGATGATAAATGCCTGCTAGATTGGCGTGAAGGTTGAACTATACCGTGTTAACATATGCTTGCAGAGAGTGACCGTGTCTCAGACGGGATTACGGCCGTCACGGCGTTGTAGACGGAGGCCTCCTCTCGACGCTTATTATTTATTATTATTATGTATCGTGACTACGAGATACGGACCACACACCAAGAAAATGCTCGGCCGAGCTATGTTTACGAACTGAAAATGATTTGGTAAGCACAAGGCATTTTAACTAAAACCCTTGTGACTTACCCGATATTGGCAGCGTAATCCAAAATCTATCAAATGTTTTCGGCATGAGTCCACTAAGTGCAATTTCAGTACTTAGCCCCGCATATTTGTTTTTAAATGTGTGTTGAGCTCGATGGTGATGATGGGAATGTGTTGAGAGTCCAAAGGTCCTCGACCGATTTACTTGAATTTGTGGTTTATACCTTGAATGCATATCGTCATATATGTATTCACACTTTTTCACCGCTATACTCCGAACTCCCTTATTTACGCTTTATGTTTATAAACTATTGAGGCCCATCTGGATCGTGCCAAGTTTTGGGGTCCGATGGCTCAAACCTTTTCAAAACAATATAACATCATTTCATATTCTCGCTCAAGCATGTTAGTTTATTTTATGCACCTCTATTTTATCCATGTAACCCTAAATACTACTCCTAGTACTAGTCGCCTCCAATCCGGGTTGGTCCGGAATGGGTCGCGACACCTTCGCTTTCAAAATTTTAAACCCGTAAATTGGTTATTACATTCTACCCCTTAAAGAAATTTCGTCCTCGAAATTTACGTATCCACATGGTGTTCTCGATCCTCCTCCATTTTGCATTTTCAATTCCAACGTTGGTATCTCGCACTCATTTATTTGTCGTCGCTCTAACTTTCATTCGTATTCACTCAACTATCATAGACAGTGAATCCTATGTTCAAATCTAAGTTTTAAGCGAACTTATGCTAACGTCGTATCTTCTGCCTTTGGTGAAGATGATTCGTATTCCCTTCATCTCGTTTCGTGCTAAGTTCTAAATTACTCGCGTATAATCTTATGATATCGTAATCTTGAGATTCCCATAGCAATAATATAATCACAAGTATATTGAAAGCGTATCTATACCTGTTGGGCTATCTTGGTCATTCTCCTGTTGCTGTTGATTCATAGCATAAACCCTTGGTTGTTGTCGTTGAGCTTGTCGTGGTGGATTAGGTCTACCTACCATTCCTTGTCCTTGTTGTGGGCAATCCCTTGCAAAATTTCCTTGTTGTACACATCTATAACATTCACGTCCCCGCTCACAAGGACGACAGTGTCTTTCCTCGACATCGAGGGCATTGAGGGTATGTCAGTTGGTTGTTCCTTCCTTGTCCAAAATTCATTGGACGACCTTACCCTTGCCCTTGGACCCACGGTGGCCTTTGATTACTTGACCACGGCCTTCCCTCAGCCTGGTTGTAGTTGTTTCCTTTATTACGAACTTCCTCCCATTTCCTTTTACCTTTGTCCTCTTGGGCTATAATCGGTTTATTTTCCAAGAATGCCTTTCGATATCCAAGGCCCTACCTAATGCCTCTCGATAAGTCATCGCTCCATGGCGGCAAGAGATATCCTAATCTCGGGCCTTAGTCCAGATCTAAACTTGTCGACCATCTTTCACCGGTGTCCACCATATTCGGCAAACCTCGACATGTCACGAATATCCGATCATATTCATCGACTTATCTCCTTGCTTGAGGTCAGAATTCATTTTCCCGCTTTTTCCTATAACTCTTGGGAATATACTTATCATATAATACTGTCTTAAAATCTTCCTAGGTGAATTCTTCCATTTGTTCCTCAGTCATAACTTTCCTCCTGGTCTCCCACCAGAAGTCTGCTGAACCCGTTAATTGAAAGGTAACGCAGGAGAGCCTTTCTTGATTCGTACAATGCAGGAAATTGAAGATTTGTTCTATTGCCCTTACCCATAGTTCAGACTCATTAGGGGTACCAGTCCCATTAAATGTAGGCGGGTTTTGCTTGAGAAAGCGTGCTCTATCCTCGAGGCGATGGTGGTTGTTGGGTTCGGTTCGAGTTTCCTCCTCTCCCACGCCTCAATTCTCTTCTAGGTGGCATTCTTTAACCTTTTAAACAAAACACACGTTAATTTCTAAATTAATAACCAGCACATAACTTTTTATAGATCATAGATCATAAAACATATCACACACCAGATATTTTTCTCATCAAGTCACGTAAACATCATGTATCACCAAAATGCCTCAACGAGGACTTTTCCATATATAACGATTGTCCTTTTTAACTTAGTACATAACGTGATGTCCTATTTACACCAAAATTTCAATACAACTAAACATACTCACTACAAAGTGCCACCAAACTACGTTTTCTCTATATACATGCTAACCATACTATCTATGTTATAGCTGACTTTATAAGTCTTTCTACATCTAAGTGTTTGATGTCCCGGAAGGTCCCTCGTCGGAATCTTTCTTCTTATTTGGAAATTTTCCCGTCTCCAAATATATCTTTGCCTCCTTTATGAGACGATCCAAATCCTTCAAAGTACGATCGAAATCTTTTGTAGTGTTAGTTTTCTTATTTTTCCAAGTAGTGGCTCTTGTCTCTACTGGTCGTTCTCCCAATCCTCTCGGGCGATAGGATCCTGTCCATTGCCCATTTTCATCTAACTCTTGTACAACCGAGGGAACATATCGTGGCCTGGTGTATGGAGTTCATTGGTACAACCATTCATTTATCTTCTCATACTGTCCATCCAGTTTAGGAAAAAGGCCAGGTCCCGTAGGTGCTTCTCCATACACGTTGTATGTATATCTGAGCTGGCTGATAAACTCTGGTAAATCTACCAGTACCTCTGAGTTTTCCTTATAGAAAACATATTATCTTGATATTTCTCTTGCATAGCGTTGCCAATCTGTCGGCAAGCGATGGATGAGTCACTGGATGCCATCCAGGTCCGTCACTCCATGATTATGCGCCTCTGTCCATAGTTGTAGGAATTCGTCCAAGAATTGCCCTAGATCGGTGCCTATTTTGTAATAGTAGAGTCGATACTCCCTCGTGAGTTCTAAGTCCGAAACATACGTGTCCGTACCCTTTCCCTTATCATTCCCATTTCCTGCCATCTGAATACAGATAGTTCTAAGTAAGTCTGTCTTAAATTTAAAAGCAATTTAGGGGGAAACTTAAATTATAAGGATTTTCTTAAAGAACTAAACTTCACAAAACACAAAGTTTGTGAATATCCTTCAACATAAGCTCGTAAGCACTTATCTTTATTTTTCTCACTTATCATTCTAGTTCCCAAGTTCATCTATCGTTCTAGATTAATTCACGTAAACAACAGTCGATTATACCGCGTAGAATTTTAAGCGAGAAACTATGCCCACATCGTGAGTATTTCTCGAAGCTTCCATTCCTTCACGTAGCATTCCAATTCTCGTTCATCAAATCAAATCTTAAAAGGCATTCTAAGTTCTCTAGTTCTCGTGTTTCATCAAACACTACGTTATACATAGAAGAGAATTTCCTATGATCTCGTTCAATCTAAGTTCTTCGTGAAACTTAGAGCTCATCTACGCTCTTTTGAAAATCAAAACAATTTCATAATTCAACTTCGTTTCATAAACATACTTTCATCGACATATAACTCTATATGTCTATCATCAATACTCATATACCCCCGGGTATAAGCTTTAATATCTTTTCAATTTCATCATAACAAAATGATCACGTACCAATCGGGTATGAGCTTAAACTTCTTTAGACAACCTCTTGTTGTCTTACCAATGAATTATCAAAATTCAAAGTTTTACTTTTCAACGGCATGTCCACTTTAAAATATTTTCACAAATACTTCCTCAGAACTGTACATAACTTTCAAAAACTTTTAACACATACATTTTTATCAGAACTCACTTTTCCTTGCTGGTTGAGCGTGATGAACAGGAGCGTTGAGCGGAGATGATTTACTTCGAGAAAGTCTAGTGATTCAAGCCGACTTTGATAGAAAGAATATTTTGGTTCAAAGCAAACGAACCGCTCGATACCACTCACACAAAACCTGGTTCGGCATATCCTTGTCGGACCGTGACTTGAGTTCGGTTTAAGTAAATATGAAAGAATAGGGTTTCCAACTCATTTCATCTATGAAGAAATATAGATGTGTCAAACAGAAACGAGAATCATGATGGATCAAAATAGTGTATATATATATAAGATAGTTCTAAGGTTCCAACAAAACAACAGCTTTTACAAAGCTTTAACATAATAACAAAATATAACAGAGTCTAAAGAGTTTGGCAGCGGAATAAAACGTGTGAGACATGCATGTGAAGATGCATTCTCAAGGTGAACCAAAAATACTTCATATGTCTTTGACAAAAAGATTCTGCTCAACTCCCGCTCTGTTCCATCATCCGCTCAACCTGCATATTTAAAAACAAATATGCGGTGAGTACAAAATTGCACTCGGTGGACACATTGCGAAAACATTTACTTTACGAAAATATTGATCGCCTCATCACAGATGAAGACACGAGGGTTTTGTTTGAAAATGCCTTGTTCTTACAAAATACATTTTCATTTCTCAAAGTTGTGCGCCGGACATTTTCTCATCACAACCACAACGATATTCCAAGTCGGCATGGATAAGCAGCAGGGAGTGAGGCCTCCCTTCACCCGGACGCAAACTAACCGCCCAAATGTTAAGAGCATGACCGCCTCATGTTCGGAGGCCCCACACGTGTACACAACCCTAGCTAGCTTTCTCCTTACTCCTCTAGCATAGATCCGACTAGTAACTTCATGTCGCCTGTGCAACCCGAATGGACATATACAAAACATAAAACATTTTCTCGCGACAATATCGTATCTCAAAAATTTTGCAAGAAACAATGACAAGAATAACAAGAAACATTTTCAAGAAGCTCATAAAAGTTTTGGTAAGAAAGCCCACCGAGAACTTAAAGTTCTTAGGTCACTTAGGGTTTTACTTTCCGCTTTCTCCTCTCCTTCGAGTCAAACCTTATCAACGTAAGAAACGAGATTTTAGCATATCATCATGTCATGTAAGATTCATCGATCCGAACCAACGTGCATTATCCTTCCATTCATTCCTTAGTTCAAATCGTTCGACGAACGCATTTAAACTTAATTTCATATCTAACGCCGTCACGCATCGACTTTAATTATCGCCTCACGATATACTCAAATTCTCACGATTTCACAAACATATTTCTCGCCTCAACCTTTCACTTATCATACCGTATGATTCACATATCACGTATCATGAGACGTCATAATCTTTCATTTTTCTAATTTTTGAAAATTCCACATATATATATATTTTCGAAAATCTTAATTATTTCACATAATATATTATTATCATCATATATCAATAATATAATATAATATTCATCATATTTAACTTGTACATCAATATTTCATGCTTTAGTAAATTTCGAAATTTCCATCTCATAATATTTCATATTTTTTCAAAGAATTCCACATAAAATCATAGAATTTTGAACATGAACAACTATTATTATTTTATGTTTAAAACAACAATTAAAATTCATGTATTCTAACATATAACCCATGCTTTATTTTCGGTCATATCATCATATTTTAATACATGCTTTACTTTGTATTAAAATCATAATATACGCTTATAAACGTCATATGAACATATTTAATTCATAACTTCGACACATAACAAAATTTTCACGTATTTCACATAATTTTCGAAAGCATGTAACAAAACACATCATATATGATTTTCTAATATTTTTACATAAAATAATAAGAAGTGTAGAGTTTCTAACCTTCTAGTTGATTTTGATCGACGTTTACGACGTCTTTTGAACTATGATCGAAGAGAACTCTTGGGAACACTCTCTATTTTTTATCTCTATTTTCTCTATTTCTTTGTTATTTTCGGTTATGGTATGGTATACGTGGGGTCTCTATTTATAGATGTTATAAAGTGATTTTGTTACGACCCCATTCCGGACCAACCCGACCTGAGGCTTACTAGTACTAGGAGTAGTATTTAGTGGTTACATGGATAAAATGAGATGCATAAAATAAACTAACATGCTCGAATGAATATGAAATGATGTTATATTGTTTTTGAAAGGTTTGAGCCATCGGGCCCCAAAACTTGGCCCGATCCGACGGGCCTCAATAGTTTATAAACATAAAGCGTAAATAAGGGAGTTCGAGTATAGCGATTGGAAAGTGTGAATACATATACGACGATATGCATTCAAGGTATAAACCGCAAATTCAAGTAAATCGGTCGAGGACACCTGACTCCTCAACACATTCCCCATCATCACCATCAGAGCTCAACCGCACATTTAAAACAAATATGCGGGGCTAAGTACAAGAAATTGCACTTAGTGGACTCATGCCAAAACATTTGATAGATTTGGATTACGTTGCCAATATTGAGTAAGTCATGGGGTTTTAGTTAAAATGCCTGTCTTACCAAATCATTTTCGTTAAGAAACATAGCTCGTGAGCATTTTCGGTGTGTATGGTCCGTATCTCATAGTCACAATACATAATAATATTAAATAATAAACGCCGAGAGGAGGCCTCCATCTACGACGCCGTGACCGGCCGTAATCCCGTCAAAGACACACGCTCTCTGCAAGCATATGTTAACACAACAGATAGTTCCAACCTTCACGCCAATCCTAGCGGCATTTATCATCCGCACGGGACCCGACATTAAAAGGTTGGGTGCTACCACAACAATTGATATAATAGTTCCAACCATCTCCACACACCTACCCGGCATAACAGATAGATCCATACACAAAACGAAATATTTTCGGCGTAATGCAAGAAACATTTGTTAAACAATTGTAGTATAAGTGTCAGTAAATAAGTTCATTTGAAATAACAAGAAGGTCACGCTTTGTAGGGTGAAGAAAAGGCCCACATTTTAAAGATAAAGCCCACATTCGTGAGGTAAGAAAAGGAGCCCACCGGACTATGGTTCGTTGTAAAGTCCTAGTTCGATCGTCATCAAAATCCCGTCATTGCGTTTGGCCCACACCTTTACTGAAAAGCGAGGTTTTAGTACGTCGCTCAAGTCTTCGAGACTTTCGAAAACTAAGATAAACTTCGATATTTCATATCGATGTAGACCGAATTCCTTAGTGATTCAATACGCCTCTAACGTATACGATCGACTTTTCTCGTTCGCTCGAGATAATTCAACGATAAGTCGTTTTCGATATATGGATTTCATTAGTGAAATCTTTTCTTTCTAATGAGGTATCATACTCAATTAGTATATCTTATGCGTACTGACGTATTTATAAACGTATAATCGTACGTTTGACTTTGAAAAGTCAACGAAGTCAACACTGGTCAACAAAGTCAATGATTTTGACTTTTAAATAGTAAGCTTTTACTATTTTGTTTCATAAATCGAATTTAATCGATTTGAAAATGTAAAGTCCTATTTCTCGATTTATCTTGTAAATCAAGGACTTATAATTATTTTCGCATTTTAATAACCCTTTTTTTTATAATAAAAAGCGTATTTTGGAATTTAAAACGTTATAAAACGAACGTTTGTCTCAAACATAGCAATCTATGTTTATAAAATTTTGTAAAATTTAAAAACTGTCCAGAATATTAATAGGCATATATTTTATTAATAAACTGAATTAAAAAGGATTTTAAAACCCTTTTAAATTATCGAATTTTCGATAATTAGATTAAAAATGTCAAATGACTTTTGAAAATTTTCTAAATTAATATAGTGCATTATTATACACTATGGTCCAGAATATGAATTTATAAAATTCATATGATATTTTTGCTATTTATTTATATATATACATATATATATTTACTAGTAATTCCTATGAATAGGAAATAATTATCCAAAATTCCCAAAATTGATATATACTTATTATAATATCCCAACATCAATATATATCAATAATATAACCTATGGTTCACCATAACCATTCATTTCACAATATATAGCATTTTTCACGGTAATAACTTGATAATTACCAAATAATTAGCAAATAATATCTCAAAATTCTAAATAAATTTCCACATGATTAAACATTATATTATAACATTGTAACATCATAATATCAACCAAACCAATTGAAATCATCACCATATGAGCTTGTAAGCTCTCGGCTTTTTTGATTATTTTTGGTTTTTGGTTTTCAAAAATTCCAACAATTATATACTATGTTTATACACTATAGTATATTAATATAACATCATTTAATCATCAAGAACCAATTAAATCATCACCATATAAACTTGTAAGCTGCTTATTTGATTTAAATAGGTAAATGATTTCCAAAAATTCTAATTAATTCACACAATGCATAAATAATATACTAAAGCATTAAAACACCATTACATGTTTAAAAATAAAATCATACATCAACATATACATATAGTATGCTCTCGGCCTTTTATAAAAATCATGCATTTGATTTTCAAAATTCTAGGTAAATCATAGAACATGTAATCAAGGTCCTAAAGCATGAATATGACATCAGATGATTAAAAATAAAATTTATACATCATGGTACATGTTTAAGCTCACCAGATAATGAAATAAATAGCTAGGGTTTTCCAAAATTTTAATTAACATACCATAGTCTTAAATCATAACATAAATCATACATTCATCATAAAATGATTAAAACATGCTCGGTCACCACCATTTCATTTTTAACCATTTTTTGAAAATTATAACAAGTATATCCTATAGTTTCAAAATAATATAAGATGCTAGATCCATTTCAAAATAATATAAACAATACCATATGTTTATTCTAACATATATTCACATATTTGGAAATAGAAATCATCAAGAACAACATATCTCATGCTCTAGAACATTAAACACACATATACATATATAACATGCTTGAAATTTTTGAACAAGGAGGATGAAAATCGTGGCTATGGTCGACTATTACCTTTGAAATAGCTATGGAATCACAAGAATAAGGTGTAATGTATCAAGGTTGGGAATAGTTAAGGAAGAAGATGGAAAGAATTTTAAAAATGGGAGGGGGTGTCGCCGGTTTTAAACGGGGAAGAGAATGAGAGTGATTTTGAGTGTTGTAGTGTAGGAGATGTGTATAATGAGAAATGGGATGAATGGGAAGAGTCTCCCCTATATCTTTCTCTCATTTTACACGCACACACACACAATTAATAGAAAAATTTGCAGCCAAATGATGGGTGAGAGGGTGATCATTAGTTAGGCAAAAGGGTGTTCATGGTCATGCAGCAAAAAGGTGATCCCATGCTTGAGTAACTAGGGTGTAGCCACGATTTTAGGGTGTTTTAGGGGTGGTTTAATTTTTATTCCATCCCTAATACTAGATATATATATCATACATAATCATAGATATATATTGCAAGCCATTAAAATAATTAAAACAAGCATATAGCATTTATTCGAAAATACCGATCCAAAATTAGGAAAAATAGGAATAAAATACAAATCACACCTATTATTGATACTCATGCCATTTTCGATCCAAATATACATATATACATCATAATATATGATTTAGATATTGAATAATAGCATAGGATAAAATTGTAGCATTAATTTATGCATAAGAAACCCTAATTTCGAAAATTAGGTTTCGAAATTTATAAATAATCATATCGAGTTTTAATGTTCCAAAACTGATTTCATAGCTTAATAATACCCATATATATCATATTATAAAGTTTAGATACCATAGGATAATTTAATGGTATCATTTCATGAAAAACCAAAGCTTATAAACTTAGGGTTTTCAAAATTTCAATATCAAATTATCGAATTTTAAAACTGAAAATTCGATTTTAATAAATAATAATACTGAAGTTATATAAAATAATAATAGGAAATTAATTATGATAATTTCTGAGTATTAAACTCATTTTACAAAACGCTCTCAGACGCCGACGCTCAAAACGCCTCAAAACGCTCAAAATCGACTCATCTCAAAATGGTCGCAGAAGTTCATACTTACTAAATAAATATATTCCTTTAATAAAGGAATTAAGATGGAAATTAATTCCAAGCTTCACCGCTCGTAAAATTTCATGAAAAGTCGACGCTCGATACGCGTTTGACGTTAAACTATATCGACGAATCATTTCGTAATATTTCAACTTTAATTCACAATCCTTAGTGAATTATGAAAGGAATTCGTTATAACGATATCGATCGAAATCACAAGGTTCGATGTCGTAAAAAGATAATATACGGTAAAACCCTAATTACGGGTTTAGAAAACCGTAATCGATATTCGCTTTTTGGAATATTACATTCCACCCCTTACGAAAAATTTCGTCCCAAAATTTGTATACCTTTAGAAAAATAGACCGGGTATTTTTCCTTCATCGCTTCTTCAAGCTCCCACGGCTTCTTTCGCGCGTGGTGTCTCCACAACACTTTGACTAACGGAATCGACTTGCTCGTAGTTGTTGGACTTTGTGGTCAAGTATGGCTGCGGGTTCTTCCTTATAGCTCATGTCCGCCCGAGGATCACGCCGTCTTGGCGAATCACGTGCTTTGGGTCGTGAACGATTTTAATCATGACACGTGAAAACATTATGGACATTTCCTATGTTTGGCGGAAGAGCCAACCTATAAGCTCATGGACCTATCCTTCCTAGATCTCATAAGGTCCTATGAAGCGGGTCTAGCTTTCCTTTCGTGCCAAACCCGACAATCCTTTTTATGGAGACCTTAAGAAATACTTTGTCTCCATCCTCAAACCAGAGCTCGGATCTCAGCGATGTCAGAAGATTTACGTCTGCCCTGAGCCTCTTTTATTCTCGTCCCAATTTGTCGAACGATTTCGATCATTTAAGCCACCGCATCAGCGCTATGACTTTTCTCTCACCGACTTCGTCCCAATAAAGTGGTGATCTACACTTTGCCATACAAGGCTTCGTATGGGGCCATGCCAATCATCGCTGATAACCGTTGTTGTAAGCAAATTCAATCGAGGTAAAATATCTTCCCATTTTGCACCTCGATCCAAAATTACGCCTAAGCATATCTTCTAGCGTTTGAATCGTTCTCCGACCGTCCATCGGTTTGTGGGTGGTATCTTGTCTTCAAGTTTAATCTCGCACCCGCCTCTCGCAAGCTAATCCAAAATCTGGATGTGAACTTGGAGTCTCGATCGAGGTAATAGGTTTTGCACTCGTAGTCGCACAATTTCCTTAACGCATACCGGGCCAACTTATCGGATCCATAAGTGCTTTGAATAGGTAGAAAGTGAGCACTTTTAGTAAGTCTATCCACAATTACCCATATGGCTGTGTTTCCTCTTCTCGATTTGGGTAAGCTTGTAACGAAATCCATCGTTATATCGTCCCACTTCCATTCGGGATTTCTAACGGTTGTAACTTCCGTAGGGATGTTGGTGTAGGCCTTCACTTGTTGACAAACAAGACAGCGTTCTCTGAAAGAAGCTATGTCTCGCTTCATGCCTTCCCACAAAAATTTTTCCTTCGGTCCCGGTACATTTTAGTCGCACGGGTGGGCGGTGTAGGGGATCGTCGTGAGCCTCACTCATGATTTCGTTCTGAAGCTCTGCGTCGTCAGGAACGCATATCCTACCTTCAAACAATAAGGCGTTATCCGGTGCCTCTTGAAAATTCTTGAATCCTTCAGACCTTAGTCTTTCTCGGATCTTTTCCAACTTTTCCTCCATCCTTTGTCCTCGACAATTCTTTTTCTTAGGTCAGATGTCAGTGTGAGTGTAGCGACTGACTCACAATTGTCTCGGTGGTTCCACCATTCAATCCTCATTCTACCAAACTCTTCAAAGAGTTTTTCCTCATGTATAAAGAGACATCCTAAATTGGTATGGCTTTACAACTCAAGCGTCGGCTACTACATTCGCCTTGCAGGTGATAGTTAATACCACGATCGTAATCTTTTACCGCCTGCCATCTTCTTTGTCTCATATTCGATCGCTTTGTTCAAGAAATACTTCAAACTTTTATGGTGCAGAAGATCTCACATCTCACACCGTAGAGATGGTGTCTCATATTTTAGTGCATGAACTATAAATGCTAATTCCAAATCGTGGGTTGGGTAGTTCGGTTCGTGGGTCCGAGTTGTCGGGATGCATAAGCTATCACCTTTCCTTCTTGCATCAAAACACAACCCACCCGCCTTAGATGCGTCTCAGATAGACCACGCACTTTGTCCGCTTCGGGACTACTAGAACCGGTGCCTTGGTCAATTTTTCTTTGAGTATTTGAAAACTCGCCTCGCACTCATCAGGTCCAATTGAACTTGATTCCTCCTGAGTAGTCGGGTTATCGGCCTTGCAATCTTGAAGAATCCTTCATGAATCTCCTATAGTAGCCAGCTAATCCTAGAAACTTCTAATTTCGTGCTGCGTCTTTGGTGATTTCCATTCCTGCACGGCCTCTACTTTGGTTGGATCTACTTTTATGCCTTCAACAGACACGATGTGTCCAAGGAACATAACTTCCTTCAGCCAAAACTCACATTTGCTAAACTTAGCAAAGAGTCTTTCATTCTCAAGGTTTGCAAAACCGTCCAGATGTTCCTTATGATCCTCTTCATTCTTTGAGTAGATAAGGATATCATCTATGAAGACCAAAACAAATTTATCCGTAAATGGATGAAATACTGCTTCATGAGGTCCATGAATACGGTGGTGCATTGGTTAATCCGAATGGCATAACTATGAATTCATAGTGGCCATATACGGTTCGAATGCGCCTTAGGTACATCCTCGACCGTATTTTCACCGATGGTATCCTCGACTTGAGATCAATTTTAGAGAATACACCGCTCCTCGCAATTGATCAAACAGGTCATCAATTCTGGGTAAAGGGTATTTGTTCTTTAGTGTCATCTTATTTAGCTCCCTATAATCGATGCACATCCTCAAAGAACCATCCTTTTTCTTAACAAACAAAACAGGCGCTCCCCAAGGTGAAACACTCGGCCTAATGAATCCTAGATCCAAAAGCTCTTGGATTTGGATTTTCAGCTCTTCTAGCTCCTTCGGGGCCATCCTATAGGGCGCTTTCGACACTGGGGCTGATCCTGGCTCCAAGTCGATGGTAAACTCTAGTTGTCTATCAGGAGGTAGTCCTGGTAGATTCTCGGGAAATACGTCCGAAAATTCTCGGACAACTTCAATGTCTTCTACCCGCGCTTCGGGTTTATCCTCATCGTTTAAATAAACAAGGAATGCATGGCATCCCTTCTGGTTCATCATCCTCCTAGCTTGTAGTGCTGATACTATCGGGATTCTTCTTCCCATGCTGATCCCGTGGAAATGCGTAGCTTCATGTCCAGGAAAGTGAAACGAAATTTTCCTTTCCTTACAGAGAATCGTGGAATGATTCTTAGCTAACCAGTCCATTCCGAGGATTATGTCTACATCATCCATGGGTATTATGTTTAGGTCGTTAGCCAGAACCTTAAGTGATCCTAATGTCAACTCTAGGTTCGAGCAAAAGTGGGTAACGGTCATAATCCCTCCTATAGGCGATGAGATTCTCATATCCTGGCTTGATTTTTCGCACCTAAGGCTCAGATTTCCACGCATGATTTTGCAATAAAAGAATCAAGCACCCGTATCGAACAATACTATAACGGTGGTTGAGTAGAACTCCATACCGCCAAGTTTCCTTGGTTCGCTCGCTCGCCTCCTATGCGGGCGTAGTTTCACCGAGCCGGCCGAGGTCGACGGGCGCCGTCCCGCTGATTCGGCGGTTGTTGCCTTGTTGTCGCTTTGCCAGGCGCTGGCGCGGTGGTCGACGCCCGCTGTTGTTGTGGCGTGGTTGCCGCCACCGCTGCTGGGATTTGTTGTTGTGGCTCTTTGCCATTCTTGCTACCGCTGGAGTTATTGTTGAGGCCGGGTGCCACTGGAGTTGTGGGGTTGAAATTTTGGCCGCTGCGGCCGGGGTTGAAGTCGATAGCCCTCAATGGTCGAGCATTGCCCGGTTGGTTCGGTCTTACATCCGAACGTGATCGGGCAATTGTTGGCGTAATGCCCGTTGCCCGCACTTATAAGCTTACCATGTTTGCCGTGCACACACCTGTGTGTCCTATGGCATCGAGGGCATTGAGGTGTCCTCGATTGTTCATGTGGTCCCTTTTGCCGGTGGAGCATGTCGTTCTCTTCCACCTTGTCCTTGTGGTGCCGCTCTCCTTGCCACGGGCGCTTGTGACTCACTCGTCCCAAAGTTCCCGCGGTTGTTATTCTCGCGGTTGGGTTCCCATTTCCCTTTTCCTCTATCCAGTGCATTGTGTGTCTGAGATGCCACCGACTTATTCTCGGTCATGGCCGCCTCAATGTCTAAAGCTCGTGCGAGAGCTTCAGTAGGTCGGTCTCCATGGTGGCAAGAGACATGTGTCTCCATTCTTAGCCACCGCTCTCGAACTTTTCCGACATTTTCAAGTCGGTGTCCACCGATTGGTGCATATCTCGACATCTCGCAGAAAGTGCGATCATAGTCGGTCACGATCATCCTTTCTTGTTTTAGCGAAAAATTCACTCCTTCTTCCTCTTATAGCTTTTAGGTATGTACTTTTCATCTGACTCCTCTTGAAATCCTCCCACGAGAATTCCTCGGTATTTCAAATGAAAAGTCTTCTTTACGCCTCCCACTAGAAGTCACCGGTCCGACCAGTGGAAGGTAACACACGACAACCTTTCTGTGCCGTGCATCTTAAAAGGTAAAATCTGTTCAATGACCCTAACCCATTGTTCGGCTTCTTCCTGCTACCTTTCCCGTTAAAGACGGGAGGTTACTGCCTTAGAAACATTTCTTCGATCCCGATCGGGTTGCGGTGGAGGTGGTGGTTGTGGAATTTCTTCCTGCTCTTGCTCGGGATCCTACCCTTCCTCTTGCCTTCCCGACCCGACCTACGGGTTCCCGCTCGGATTCCTTCTCGAGGCATCTTTGCTATAGAAAAGGTAATCATTAGCACTTATTCTTTTCACGGCCAACATACACCAATGCTATTATGGCCTTCTTGTAAATGATTCCAAATGAATATCATTCTTAACAAACATAACTTGCATAAAAAGCCCTATTAGGGTCATGTATATACATATATATATCCAAAATTTTCTCGCCATAGGCGGGATGTTCAAACCAACGGTTATCAAAAGAAAAGTAAAACATAAGTCCCGACCCACGGCCTTCCAAAAACTAAGGTTCTAAGTCCAAGACTAAAGATTAAACATAGGAAAGGAAAACAACAGAAGCTTAAGCAAAAAAAAAAAATCTCTTTAAGCTTCGCTGTGGTCTACATCATCGTCCTCCCATCGTCCGTCCTCCTCGGGATCTTCCTCCTCCTCGAGTCGCCCTCGTTGTCTCGAAATGTCCATGCGGGCGGTCCAGATGGACCAGCTCCATCGCTTCCACCATCGGTATGTCTCGCGAGGGTTAAGGCGTTCGTCGCGTTCACCCGATGCTCGTAGTCGTGGCGGATCGGGCTGTAGCCACCTCGACATCTGTTACTCTCATCCGTCTTGTCCGACGGAGTGCTCGATTGGTGGTATGGCCGGGACCATAGGTGGTGGAGGTGGTACCGTGGACGACGGGGTGTCCGGCAGTGAGGGTGGAAATACCGGATCTCCCAAGGCTTTGGGCGTCGCCTTCTAAGCGGCGAGCCTTCCTCGTCAAAGGAAAGGAGGCACGATCGATCAATCGCCTCGGAACCTCTGTGTAAAGCCACTCTGCGACTCATCCCGCCAGTATACTCTCGGGGAGGAGGTAGGGTCCTCTCGGTCTTTGCCCATAACGCTTTGTACACGTAAGTCGGGTGACTCACGAATCGGCGATCTCCCACCAAGTCGTAGCTGCCCATCGCCCGGTAGATGTAATCCCCGATATCTCTCGAGCATACCCATCCAGTGCGGGGAGTATCGCTAAGGCGCGGATGCCGTCATGTCGATCACGCCGTGGGCTCGGCGTCTCCAAAGACGGAGATAATATGCGAAGAACTCACCTGTGTCTTCCCCAACAAGACATCCGGTGGAGCGATAAATACTCACCTCCTCCTCGGGGTGGGGTGTGGTCCAATCCTCCTCCTCGCGAGATATCTCATCCCTCCATCATCACGAACAAAACTAACATAAGTCAACTATCGCCATCTTAAAAGGGGCAAGGATATCTTAACGTAGCGTGAAGCAACTAGATAAGGTCAAGCAAGTCTATAAGGTAGGCAACATCATACTGCACAATACTTACCACAATTTACCTTCTTAGTCTTACCCAAACGTATACATAAGCCAACAACATCTTAATACTAGCTACGAGATCCTTATTCTATACCAAACACTCGAACTAGAGTTCAACGGACTCTATCGTATTCTGGAGGCAGAATTATGATTCTGTTCTTCATAACAAATGAAGATCAGTGCGTTACGAGTACGCAGGTGAAAACCATGCATAAATCGGAGTCCTAACGAGAGAGATCTAGCTAAAACAAATCTACTGCGCGGTGCAGGAAATTTGCGCGATCATGCCAAATTGCAAATCGAGACGTATGTCGGCGTGTCGCCTACCATCTTCGGGTTTTAAGTTGAGACTGAACATTCTGAAGCCGTAAGTGGCGTTCATCTTGTGTTGATGCTCACTCATGTCGAAGTAGTGATGGAGTGCCGTCGTCATTCGACTTAAAGGTTGAGGTCACCCTTGTTCATCCTTCTCGCTTCCTTCATCGCCGAGCTCGAGGCCACCATTACCTCGCTCTTCCTATCGTTCTTTCGTTCGCATAAGGAAAGAAGTTCGTGGTTCTATGTTCTTTCACGATCGTGAACATGCTCCTTAGAGTCTAAGTTCGTCTTATGATAACATATCGTTCATCATAAATAAAATTTTGAATGTTGGAAAGAGGTTTCAATTGAAAATTTTTGGAAATACGATTTCAACATAGCAATCATAATCAACTTATATGCATATCAAAAATGGATTCATTCATCCCATGTTGATCATTCAACTAGTACCACCATGTACTTTCATATCAATACTCGAGTATTGCATTAGTTCAACTAAAAGTATTTTGGAAAAATTTTCTTGCTCAACTTTCATTTTCATCATAAAATTTTCATAATAATCAAATCCTTCAAAAGTCCATCCAATTGTTCAATCATGTAAAATTTCCATTTCATGAGTTTGAGAAAGGAATGCGATTACCTCTTTCCCGGTTGAGCTCGATGTGATGGAGTGTTGAGGGGAGTCAGTTGGTTTCTAGAAGTCCAGTGACTCGATCTAGACTTAGAATAAAAAGAATTTGGGTTTTCAAAGAGCAAAGTTGCTCTGATACCACTTCTGTCACGACCCCATTCCGGACCAACCCGGACTGGAGGGCGACTAGTACTAGGAGTAGTATTTAGGGGTTACATGGATAAAATAGATATGCATAAAAATAAACTAACATGCTTGAACAGAATATGAAATGATGTTATATTGTTTTTGAAAAGGTTTAGGCCATCGGACCCCAAAACTTGGCACGATCCGATGGGCCTCAATAGTTTATAAACATAAAGTGTAAATAAGGAGTTCGAGTATAGCGGAAAGTGTGTGAATACATATATGACGATATGCATTCAAGGTATAAACCGCAAATTGAAGTAAATCGGTCGAGGACACCGGACTCCTCAACACATTCCCATCATCACCATCGAGCTCAACCCGCACATTTAAAAAAAATATGCGGGGCTAAGTACAATTGCACTTAGTGGACTCATGCCGAAAACATTTGATAGATTTGGATTCTGTTGCCAATATTGAGTAAGTCACAGAGGTTTTAGTTAAAATGCCTTGCTTACCAAATCATTTTCGTTAGAAACATAGCTCGGCCGAGCATTTTCTTGGTGTGTATGGTCCGTATCTCATAGTCCTGAATACATAATAATAAATAATAAGCGTCGAGGGAGGCCTCCCGTCTACGACGCCGTGACCGACCGTAATCCGTACATCACACGGTCGCTCTGCAAGCATATGTTAACACAACAGTATAGTTCCAACCTTCACGCCAATCCTAGCAGGCATTTATCATCCGCACAGGACCCGACATTTAAAGGTTGGGTGCTACCACAACAATTGATATAATAGTTCCAACCATCTCCACAGCCTACCCGGCATAACAGATAGGATCCATACACAAAACGAAATATTTTTGGCGGTGTAATGCGGTAAAACATTTGTTAAGCGGTTGTAGTATAAGTCTTTGTAAATAAGTTCGTTTGAAATAACGGTGAGGTCACGTTTTAGTGGGGTGAAAAGGCCCATTTTAAAGATAAAGCCCGCATTCGTGAGGTAAGCAAAGGCCCACTGGACTATGGTTCGTTGTAAAAGTCACAGGTTCGATCGTTAAATCAAAATCCCGTCATTGCGTTTGCGTCACACTTTCTGGCGAAAATGAGGTTTAGTGACGTCGCTCAAGTCTTTCGAGACTTTCGAAAACTAAGATAAACTTGATATTTCATATCGATGTAGACTGAATTCCTTAGTGGATTGAATACGTCTCTAATCGTATCACGATTGACTTTTCTCGTTCCCGAGATCGTTCAACGATATAAGTCGTTTTCGATATATGGATTTCATTAGTGAAATCTTTTCTTTCTAATGATTATCATACTCAATTAGTATATCTTACGCGTCTTGACGTATTTATAAGCGTATAATCGCACGTTTGACTTTGAAAAGTCAACGAAGTCGACAACGGTCGACAAAGTCGATGATTTTGACTTTTAAATAGTAAGCTTTACTATTTTGTTTCATAAATCAATTTAATCGATTTGAAAATGTAAAGTCCTATTTCTCGATTTATCTTGTAAATCAAGGACTTATAATTATTTTCGCATTTAATAACCATTTTTTATAATAAAAGCGTATTTTGAAATTTAAAACGTTATAAAGCGAGCGTTTGTCTCAAACATAACAATCTATGTTTATAAAATTTTGTAAAATTTAAAAACTGTCCAGAATATTAATAGGCATATATTTTATTAATAAACTGAATTAAAAGGATTTTAAAACCTTTTAAATTATCGAATTTTCGATAATTAGATTAAAAATGTCAAATGACTTTGAAAAATTTTCTAAATTAATATAGTGCATTATTATACACTATGGTCAAGAATATGAATTTATAAAATTCATATGATATTATTGCTATTTATTTATATATATACATATATATATTTACTGGTAATTCTATGAATAGGAAATAATTATCCAAAATTCCCAAAATTGATATATACTTATTATAATATCCCAACATCAATATATATCAATAATATAACCTATGGTTCACCATAACCATTCATTTCACAATATATAGCATTTTTCACGGTAATAACTTGATAATTACCAAATAATTAGCAAATAATATCTCAAAATTCTAAATAAATTTCCACATGATTAAACATTATATTATAACATTTTAACATCATAATATCAACCAAACCAATTGAAATCATCACCATATGAGCTTGTAAGCTCTCGGCTTTTTGATTATTTTGGTTTTGGTTTTCAAAATTCAACAATTATATACTATGTTTATACACTATAGTATATTAATATAACATCATTTAATCATCAAGAACCAATTAAATCATCACCATATAAACTTGTAAGCTTTACTTATTTGATTTAAATAGGTAAATGATTTCAAAAATTCTAATTAATTCACACAATGCATAAATAATATACTAAAGCATTAAAACACCATTACATGTTTAAAAATAAAATCATACATCAACATATACATATAGTATGCTCTCGGCCTTTTATAAAATCATGCATTTGATTTTCAAAATTCTAGGTAAATCATAGAACATGTAATCAAGGTCCTAAAGCATGAATTTGACATTGTATGATTAAAAATAAAATTTATACATCATGGTACATGTTTAAGAATCTCACGGTATTAATGAAATAAATAGCTAGGGTTTTCCAAAAATTTTAATTAACATACCATAGTCTTAAATCATAACATAAATCATACATTCATCATAAAAATGATTAAAACATGCTCGGTCACCACCATTTCATTTTTAACCATTTTTCGAAAATTATAACAAGTATATCCTATAGTTTCGAAAATAATATAAGCATGCTAGATCCATTTCGAAAATAATATAAACAATACCATATGTTTATTCTAACATATATTCACATATTTGGAAATAGAAATCATCAAGAACAACATATCTCATGCTCTTAGAACATTAAAACACACATATACATATATAACATGCTTCGAAATTTTTGAACAAAGGAGGATGAAAATCGTGGCTATGGTCGACTATTACCTTTGAAATTGCTATGGAATCACAAGAATAAGGTGTAATGTATCAAGGTTGGGAATAGTTGAGGAAGAAGAAGGAGAAGAATTTTAAAAATGGGGAGGGGGGTGTCGTCGGTTTTCAGAAAATGGGGAAGAGAATGGAGAGTGATTTTGGAGTGTTGTAGTGTAGGAGATGTGTATAATGAGAAATGGGATGAATGGGAAGAGTCTCCCCCTATATCTCTCTCTCATTTTACACGGCACACACACACCAATAGAAAAATTTGCAGCCAAATGATGGGTGAGAGGGTGATCATTAAATTAGGCAAAAGGGTGTTCATGGGTTGAAGGCAATAAAAAGGTGATCCCGTACTTGAGTAAAGAGGTGTGGCCGGCGATTTTAGGGTGTTTTAGGGTGGTTTAATTTTATTCCATCCCTAATACTAGATATATATATCATACATAATCATAGATATATATTGCAAGCCATTAAAATAATTAAAACAAGCATATAGCATTTATTAATCTGGAGTCAAAATTAGGAAAAATAGGAATAAAATACAAATCACACCTATTATTGATACTCATGCCATTTTGATCCAAATATACATATATACATCATAATATATGATTTAGATATTGAATAATAGCATAGGATAAAATTGTAGCATTAATTTATGCATAAGAAACCCTAATTTCGAAAATTAGGTTTCGAAATTTATAAATAACTGTTATCGAGTTTTAATGTTCCAAAAACTGATTTCATAGCTTAATAATACCCATATATATCATATTATAAAGTTTAGATACCATAGGATAATTTAATGGTATCATTTCATGTGAAAAACCAAAGTTTATAAACTTAGGGTTTTCGAAAATTTCAATATCAAATTATCGAATTTTAAAAACTGAAAATTCGATTTTAATAAATAATAATACTGAATTTATATAAAATAATAATAGGAAATTAATTATGATAATTTCCTGAGTATTAAACTCATTTACAAAGCGTCTCAGGCGTTGACGCGTTAACGTCTCAAAATGTTCAAAATCGACTCATCTCAAAATGGTCGCAGATGAGTTCATACTTACTAAATAAATATATTCCTTTTAATAAAGGAATTAAGATGAAATTAATTCCAAGCTTCACCGCCGAAAATTTCATGAAAAGTCGGCGTTCGATCGCGTTTGACGTTAAACTATATTGACGAATCATTTCGTAATATTTCAATCCTTTAATTCACAATCCTTAGTGAATTATGAAAGGAATTCGTTATAACGATATCGTATCGAAATCAAAAGGTTCGATGTCGTAAAAGATAATATACGGCAAAACCCTAATTACGGGTTTAGAAAACCGTAATCGTATATTCGTTTCTTTGGAATATTACAGATTTTAATCATTACTTTATAAAATATCTCAATATAAAGTCAAAAATTACAACTCATGCTTATCACATTAATTTTCGGTCCTATGAGTTGTCATTGAGTCATCTTTGATCTTATCTTATAATTTAATTAATCATCTTATCTTATCTTTTTGAAATTATACAATTCTAGTTGTAAAATCAAAATTTACAACTCATGTTTTATTTTCTATTAATTTCGGCCACCTCATAGCCTATGATATAATTATTTTATTTTATTCTATAGTTTATTATGTTTATTTAATTATTTAATTAATGTATCTTATACTTATCATAAAATAAATAAATTACCACTTTATACCATGTATATATAATTTTCGAACATCTATTGTTCCTTGGTATAAAATTTTATTTTATTTTTTCTATATCATATACTTTAATATAATTATAAGATAATATCATATCTCTTATCTTTATCCTAAAGTTTGACTTTTATTTATTATGTTCACATTTGTTCACATTCACTTTTCAAATATTTCAACTACTACAAGACAAAGCTTATAGTTACTTATTCAAATTGAACACATACTCTATCTTATCCTTTAAAAATATCTTATCATTATAATTATGATCCCTCATTAATTAAAGCATGATATTTATTCATTTTCACACTATAATTCAAAATTTTCGGTACTTATTAAAATAATGTGCCAAATATTTTATTTTTCTCCAATTAATAACTATATGACATAATAATAATCTTAGATGATAAAATAAATCATAGGAAAATTAATTAAGGTCATTCCTATGTACTTTAGTAAAGTTATCGGTAAATAATTCGAAACTAAGGATAAATTATCAAACTATTATTCTTTTTATAAGCAATATTATTTTCATGAGTAATTACATTAATATAATTATATTATATCATAAAATAAATTTTTGGAATATTTCTAAGTAATTTTCCCAAAAATTTCGAAACTATGGTTTCCTTAGGATTAAATTTTCATAAAATTCCATTCTTACCCTATTTCATTAATTTCGAAATTTTTATAATTCCTATGAGATAATATTGATCTAGAATCATGATATTTATCAATTATATAATTAAATAAATTATTTAATACAATTATCACATAAAAGGGTGATTTTCGAAAATCACATGAAATTACACAAGTTTTTCGAAATTAATATGCTTCTAGAACCAAGATATTACTTCCTATGATACTTATCATATTTCTACACATTTCTAAGTGATAAACATTATCTCTTAATTAATCATGATCTTATCTTATCTTTTTATAAAAATATCATAGCAATCTTATCTTAAAAATGTCATTTTCCATCCTTATCACATCCACCTCATGCTTGGGTGTACAAGATAATTATCTTATCATATACTATAATATAAACATGACAACTCATCACATTAATCAAGTGATCACAAATTAAATCATAATTTAATCACTTATTCTCATGAATTTCGAAAATCATCAAATAATAAGGAAAATATTTCCTTTTTCTTTCTTAGTGTAAATAATATCCCAAATATACTTAAAACATATTTATTTACTATTAAAATAATCTCACGTGAAAAGATTAAGAAATTTTGATTTCTCTCAAAATCGACGACTCACCGACGTTCGTTTTCATTCTCGTTTCTCGTAATATTCCTTCGCTTTTGAAATTTTTAAACCCAGAAATTCGGGTTATTACATAATCTTATAAACAGTTTATCAACAGTTGAAGAGTAAGTACTGTAAATAAATTCATTTGGAAATAAGAAAGCTTGTAATTTGTTTTTGAAAAAGAAGCCCCACTGGACTGTAGATTGTCTAACCGATTTCTTGGATTGCGAGTCCTAGGCTTAGCCTATCTATTCCTGGCTTTGAGGTTTTGGAGTTGAAACATCCATCGGGTCTTAGAACTCATATTTCTACTTGAGTGTGTATCATGGCATGATATCTGATCAATTGACCATGTAGCGACACTAGTCAAATATTTCACGTTAAGGCGTGCTTAGTAAAAATATCATATTGTGTTGTTTTATCCTAAATTAGTGTATCTTATTAATGCTTTAATGTACCTTACGACATATCATAATGAATGCATCAATTAATAGCATGTTAGTCACATAAGGCATATTTCACATAGGGAGTTTCAACACTTAGTTAAATTTCAGTGTTTTAATTTTCAAGAAAACAACTTAAAACAATCCAAGTGTCATACTTTGACGATTTACAACTCTTCATTAAAAATTGTATGACCGCACAAAGACACATTCTGAAACCTCTAAACATGTACTATAAGTTCTAAGAAGGAAGTCGACCCAAAAGAGTAGTGGTTCTGGAGATATAGGGTCTCAAAGTGGGCAACCCGAACTGACTTCTATACTTAGAAAAATCTTCAGGATTTCCAGATTTAGCGTGTCATACTTTGACGATTCATAACTTTTGATTAAAAATACGTATGACCGCTCAAAGACACATTCTAGAAACCTATAAACATGTACTATAAGTTCTAAGAAGGAAGTCGATCCAAAAGAGTCGTGGTTCTGGACATATAGGGTCTCAAAGTGGGCAACTCGAACTGACTTCTTCTAAATTTTTCAGGATTTCCAGATTTAGCTTAACGACGAGGGATTTTGCGAGGCTCGTAACTTTTTACTCACAATACAAAAATGACTACAAGATACCATTTTAGAAACCTTGTAATAAGAACTACATGTTTCATGAAGACCATACTGGAAGATACTTGATGCATCGAAATACATTAGTTCAAAGTTGACTAGTTGGAATGGACAAATTTCCGAGAGGTGACTTTGGGTCGATGAAAGGTATACCTATAAGACTTGGTTTGAGATCAAACTTTCCAGATCAAAACTAGACATGGCAAGTAACATTTCTTATGAAAAAACCCAAGTCAAAGTCGGACTACAAACGGCTTGAACATCTCACGTAAAAGTCGGACTTGTATAGTTCATTAACAAGGAAATTAGACTTAGGCATTTTGACCAAAAAGACCTACTAAAATGCGTCAACTTTAAAAATTCACTGAGGGCTTATTAAAACGAATCTTATAATGCAACCTATCATATTGAAAAGACACTTAAGTCTATTTTAATTTAGAAAAATCCTTACTCAATGATTCAAAATAGATTGGGAGATAAAAATGTTTTACTACAAGCTATCGCTACGGTGACAGTTTTGTGCAGTTCTTTTGTAAAATCTGGAATAAATGGTAAACATTTTTATAAAATTCTGAAAATTTACATATATCTTCTAAACATGTTAAATTATGTTTATGCCAAATTTTAGAGTTTTACAATTAGCCAAACTTGAAACTAAAGCCACGGACCGTGGGTGATGAACATGGAAATTTTACAGATTTGTGCAGTGTTTTTGAAAAATACAATTAAAATAGTAAATCAAGTTGGATTGACTTGAACTTTTACTGAGATGTGATAGACATGTTTAATTTTAACATAGATAAATTTCACATTCATCGGACCACTGTAACTTAGTCAAATAATTTTATGAAGTTACTATTTTCGTAACAACTTCCAGTTTTCATTTTAAACTTATGTAAGCATTTCATATAACAACGAAAATGGTGAATCTATCACCCCAAATAACCACCAAGATCATCAATCTAAGCATGCAATCTATGATTTAGTCATGTCCAAGAGTCATAGGAGGTAGTTATACCTCAGCCACGAATTTGAAGATGAATGAGAGATGGAGCTTGAGCTCTCTCACATGGTGGAAATGGTGTAGGAGAAGAGAGGAGAGAGAGAAGGGGCGTCTGATTTTTGGGGAGAGAGGAGGAATGGCTGATCCAAAGGGGAAGAGAGGGTATGGGGTGGTGTTGGATGACAAGTATCTCTACATACACATGCATGTCTACACTTGTCACTACCTCCCATGCACCTCACACTTGTCACACACTCTCTCCCTACACATGCACACACACGGTTATTACATATATATATATATGTATATGTGTTTAATTATTTAGTTAGTCTATATAATTAATCAAATTGTTACTTAATAGATGCATGTAATAGTGGAAAGTCAACAATTAAATCCTTAGTGTGTATATATATAGTTCTCGGCTATTACATGTAATAGGTCCAATTTTATTTTCATACCATATATGTCATAACATATGGTTTAGATGATAAATAATATCATAGGATAAATTAACGGCATCAAATTATGCGATAAAACCCTAAAATTCGAAACTAGGGTTTTCAAAATTGAGGAATTTGATCAATATAAATCCTTAATATTTTAGCATTGATTTAATGCTAAATAATACTGTAATTACATATAGTAATCATAGGGAATTAATTTCTATAATTCCTTGATCAATAAACTCATTTTCCATTTCGTCTCTAAACGTTAACTTTTGAAAACGTTTCAAACGTTAATTATCGACTCATCTCGAAATGGTCGTAATAGGTCATAATCACTTAATTAAATTATTCCATTTATAATGGAATTTAATTCTAAGCAATTGCTTAGAAAAATTTTCGATGTTTTAACTATCGATCTGAAATCGACGTTAAAGTAATCTTGTCATCACGCTTTATAAACTTCATTTCCTTAATTCACGATTCTCGGTGAATATAAAATAGAATTCATTCCTTCATAAATAATCGAAATCATTATTCGATATCTTACTGATCGAATCATCTCAGCGAATTTCTAATTTACGTGTTTTAAATGCCGTAATTAGGCATCTAATTCTGCGGATATTACATCCTACCCCCCTTAAAAGAAATTTCCTCCCAAAATTTGCACACCTCATAAAGTATGGGTATCTTAACGTCATAACCTCATAACTTTCCACGTGCTTTCTTTTTGTCCATGGTTCCTTCATTGGATTTTCCTTAAAGACCCAAACTTGATTCTTTAATCGTTGAATCGTACGATCAAATTAGTCGTAGATTTTCCTCATAACCCCTCTGAGTCAAAGGTCACGTCATCATGTTGGTTTACGTGATTTGGGTCATTTTCGTATTTCCTTAACTGTGACACGAGGAAAATATTTCGTAACTTCTCCATATTTGGTGGAAGTACTAAGCTATA
Source organism: Salvia rosmarinus (assembly GCA_036937905.1). NCBI lineage: Eukaryota > Viridiplantae > Streptophyta > Magnoliopsida > Lamiales > Lamiaceae > Salvia > Salvia rosmarinus. Next base: position 38,259 of record JAODLM010000025.1, read on the forward strand.
GGCTACTAGGCCTATCATTATTTGTAAAGTTCTATAAACGTGGTCTCATCATTCTTGTATCTGATTTTGGAATTTCTCTAGATGGAGAAATCTTAAGAAACTTTAATTCCTCATTTAAAAATGCAGTTCAAATTTACGAGTATCAGCGTAAGACTTTTGTCTGTCCTGAGCTTTTCTTATTATTTGCCTTATTAGGCAGATATCTCGATCGCTTAAACTACGACGTCAGGACTTTATATCTTTGCTCATCCACTTTGTTACAATAAAGTGGTGGTCGATCTTCTTCGACAATGCCTCATAAGGCTATATTGATCGTTATTTGGTAGCTATGGTCGTACGTAAACTTCCCAAGTGGTACAATACGTTCCCACTTACACTTTGATCTAACATTAATGTTCTATCGTATGTTTAAACGTTTGGGTTGTCCTTTCTGATTGTCTATCTATCTGTGAGTGGACATCTATGTTAAGGTTCAATCTCGTGTCTAACTCCTTTTTATGAGTTAGTTCAAAATCTAGGGGTACTCTTGGAGTCTCTATCTGAAGTGATAGGTTTTGGTACTTCCTGTAGATATACAATTTCCTTTTTGTACGTCTGAGCTAACTTATCGGGTCCACGAGTCATCTGAATAGGCAGAGACAAAACATAATTGGCGAGTCAATCCACTATGACCCATATAGTAGTGCGACTTCTTTATGACTTTGGCAGAACCTGTCATAAGATCCATTGCTACATCATTCCATTTTCATTCGTGTAGCTCTAGAGATTATAACCTCTTATAAGGCCTTTGATATAATGCCTTCACTTGTTGGTAACCGAGACATTGCTCGACAATCATGGTTACATCTCAATTCATTCCTTACTATCTAACTTTTCTCATAAATCGTAACATATCTTAAAGTTGCCTAGTCAAGGTAAGAGTAGGTCATGAACTTCGTTCTTGGTTTCATCTCTAAGCTTATTATTGCTTGGAGATATATATATAATTCTTCCTTAGACGATATAACATGGTCCAGCGCTCCTTAAAATTTTTCAGCTTTTCATTCCTTATCTTAATTTGTATTCTATTCCCATCTTCATTCTCTCTTTTTAGTCATATGCCACCTTGGGTGTGAGAGTACAACTTGTGTTCGTCACTAAATGCCCGACCATATCTGTTCTCATTTTATCAAACTTTCCAATGAGTTTTCCTTTTCTGTAAGGACATAATATGATTTAGGCTGAATTTTATAACTTAGGTATTAGATTCTACATTTACCATCCTCAGGTGATCATCTATCACAATTATAATCCTTTACTAATTCGAGCTATCTTTCTCATTCTGTATCCACATTTCTTTACTCGAAGAATAAATTCAAACTTTTACAATTTGAGAAGGGTTCTTAACTTATTGTCATAGGAGTGATGTCTTCAAGACTTTGGTATTTATCCTACTGTCACTATTTCAAGTCATGAGTTGGGAAATTCTATTCATGTGGCCTAAGTCATTGTGATTGTAAGCTATTATCTTTCTCATATTAATACATAGCCTCTCTTTTATTACTCCACGTAAATTTCATTCCTTTTTGGAGTAGCTATGTTATTGGTCTTGCTACTTTAGAGAGTTCTCAATGGCTTCTTTGATAGCAGTCAATTTATCTAAGAAATCCTGATCTCATTTTAGGTCATCGACGACTTCCATTCTTAATTGCTTTGTCCTTTGCCAGATCTACACTGATTTCTTCTAAAGATACTAAGTTCCTGAGGAATATTTCTCCTTTAAGCCGAAATTCATAATACTGTACTTGGCAAAATTCGCCCGGCTCTTAAAGGTCGTAAGACAACCTTTAGATGTTCTTTATGTTCTTTCTCGTCCTTTGAATAGATAAGAACATCATCCATAAAATTGAGATAAAAATTATCAAAGTATGTGGAACACCTGATTTTTGAGGTTCATGGTCAAGGTTGGTGCATTTGTCAGTCCGAATGGTTTAATTATTATCTCATAGTATCCATATCTCATTCTGAACCATTCGTTTTCGTATTTCGGATACCATTCTATAAGGACCATATAATATTATACCAAAATGCCTCAAATGAGGACTTTTTATACATTAATTACTAGGGTCGGTCTATCGAGCCGACTGATTACAAGACGTCTGGTTCCTTTACACCCAAACTTTTGACACCTCTTCAACATGTCTGCAAAATTTTCCAATTTATGTTCATTTAGCATACTATAATCACATCATTTTCATCATAAACCAGCGTCTATATATAAGTCTCGTGTTATCATAGGGTTCTATGTCTCTGAGTGACCTTCATCGGAGTCGTACTCCTCCCTTGGAAACTTGCCTTTCTCCAAGTACGTTTTTGTTTCATACTTCTGATGATCATTCTCTTTCATAGAGCCAGGGGTCCACTTGCTCCCCGTTTCTTCTTCAATACCAAAAATTGGTGTTCCTTTTATCAGAAAGTATGATTGGGTTGGTAGCGGTAATTCTCCTAATCCACGAGGGCGATAAGATCCTGTCCTTTTTGCCCTTCTCGTCTTTTACTGGTACCATTGACGGCACAGGATGTGGGGCGGCGTTTGGAAACATCATGGTACAATCGTTCCTTTGTACCGCACGGTGTAACATGCTGAGGACCAGGACAAGTACTCATGGGTGCTGTTCCATACGCATTATGAGTATACTTGAGCACATTGACCAATCTGGTAAGTCTGCGGACACTGGAATTTTCTCATGGAAAATATTCTTTCGATCTTCTTTTGCAAAACCACCTTAATCTGTTGGCAAGCGATGATAAGTCGTTGGATACCATTCTCATTTGTCACTCTATAGTTACGAGTATCCATCCAGAGGTGCAAAAAATTTACTCCAAACTGTTTTAAATCCATGCCTAGTTTATAATAAAAGAGCCGATCTGTTCGTGTGAGTTATAAACTTGTAGGCCTTAGGGTTAACTTCTTACCCGTTAAACCCTTTTCACGCCATTTGTAAACGGATATTTCTATATAAGTCCGACTTAATTTAAGCAATGGAGGAAATTTTAAACAAGAAGGATCTCTTAAGGAAGTATACACTTTAAGGCGTATATAACACATAGACTACTTATGTCACGACTCACGACACTTATCCTAATACTCATTTTACGTTTACACCTTCATTGTATGTCGCTTCACATTTATTCGCATATGCGAATAGTGGTCTTGATATCCCGTCACAGTAAAACTTTTTAACGAAAAGACTAGCCCGTGTCACTAATCACGTGAATGACGACCGTTTCAAACTTCTTGCTTCTAGAATTATATCTATGTTCCACATAGATATAATGATCAAATCATTGGATAGCACTTTAGGCGATTCTAGGTTCAATTCTACGCTTGAACAACTCTTGCGATGGCCATGATTTTCATATAGGTAAGGAGGTTCTAAATCTTGGTTCGCTTTACTAAATTGGGTTCTATCGCTTTTTGCTTGTGCGATGTCAGCGAAGCACCTAAATTGAACAAAATCTTATAGGTAATCTGAGGAAATTTTCCTCATACCTATCCTGCCTTTTAGGTTTTGTTTGTTACATTTTGGTCTGCAGTATAGCTTTAGATCACGGTGTTCCCGTTTATTCAAGTCGATGTCTACTCCTAAGTCATTTGTCTTTTCCATTGGGACATTATGTTCCTTGCTATGGCCTACATTGCCTCATTAACCTTATACTTCTCGGTATCAGATCGTTATGCTTTTACCAATAGCATTCGTGGTTAGAGTCTACATTAATCTATCATTTGATATTGGTATTTCGATAATTAAGTCTAATCGTAGAGATCTTCATGTCTCTATCAACGACATTCATTTCTAATCCAAGATGAATGACTCCATTCCTTTTTTCACTTCATCGATCTTAGGAATATATTTACGTAATATCCCAAAGAATTAAATGCCTAATTACGATATTTAAATTAAGTAAATTGTGGTTTCACGAATAATTAAATTAGTAATACATCGAATAATGATTTCGATTAATTACGAGGTGTAATTCTATTTTATATTCACTAAGGATTGTGAATTAAGGAATAGGATTTTATAAAGTGTTTGGCGGATTATTTTAACGTCGATTGAGTATCGATAGTTAAAATTTCATAAAATTTTCTAAGTCTGAAGCTTAGAATTAAATTCCATTATTAATGGGATATTTTAAAAATTGATTACGACTTTATTACGACCATTTTGAGATGAGTCGATAATTAACGTTTGAGACGCGTTTAAAACGTTAACGTTTAGAGATGAATAGAAAATGAGATTAATGATCAAGGAATTATTGTATTTAAATTCCTATGATTATTATATATAATTAGAGTATTATTTAGCATTAAAATAGGCTAGAACATTAAGGATTAATTATTGAACAATGTATTGATTTTCGAAAACCTAATTTCAAAATTAGGGTTTTCACACATGAAATGATACTAATAATTTTTCCTATGATAAAATTTATCATCTAAGACATAGATTATTTCATATAGCTATTAAATGCAATAAAATAAAATATTTAGCAATTGGGAGCTCAAAGTGCCGTGAGCTTATACTTATCAAGCACAAGGATTTGAAAATTTGCTATCTCATAGCATGTTACGTGAATAATGTGTAATATGTGGGATACTTTTGTACAAAATAAACAAGGAATTAATGAGGTGATCAAATGGGAGTGAATTTTGTATGTGATTGCCGTGTGACATCGAGAGAAAAGTTGGAAGATTTTATTCTTTAATAAAGTGATGACATATTAAAGTATTGATGAGTCACAAGAGTTTTTGTCTTGCAAATTGTGTGTAGAGATTATATATCATGTATAAGACAAAATAAAAATCTCATCCTTGGGCAAATTGAAGTGACCGAAGCATTGTGATCAAAAGTAGGATTTATATTGTCCATTCAATGTTTGTGTAAGATGTAGTCACTTTAGTGAGTCATCAAAAAGGAAATGTCATACTTTGAATTAAGTGTAGCATGATAATATTGACTAAGCTAATGAGAAGGAAATTTAAACTCATTCCTTTGTTCATTTGGAAAGTGTCGACACACACTTGTAAGCAAAAGTAGGATTTTTCTTTGTTACATTCAATGTGTAAGTGATGATGTATTGGCATGACATTGTTGACTTGCTTTCATGTATTAAGTGTGTAGATGTTTTGATATGAAGTAAGACAAGTAATAAAACTTTTCCCTTTTTCATAGATAACCGACGAACTTCTTGGTGATCCAAAGTCAAAAGAATTATTGTTTCATTAAATGTTTTGTGTAAGGCCTTTTAATGTGTGTAAGAGTGATGTATTATCTTGATGAATCACTAATAAAAAAAATCTTGCAAGTTGTAGTGTGTGAACCGTAAATTGTGAGCATGAATTAGTGTTTTAATTAGTTTTATTTCTTTAAGCTTTAACAACAAAAGTAATAAGTATATCAAAAAAAAATAACACCACTCATTCCTTTTTGCTCCATATTGCCGTGAGTTAGTAGTTAGCATGACTATGTGGACTTTTGAGGAAAGACGAAATATTAGAACTCCTTTGTGCAATGCCATAGCCGATGCATGTATGGTGAAAAATTGAGGATTTTATTTGTTCAAGTGCATTTACTAATTGAATAAAGTGATTCATTAAAGTGGAATGAGTCACCAAATTATAGTCTTGTATTGCTATGGGTGTGGGCGTGAGATGTGTAAGGATTGATTAAAGTCTTTACTTCATTTCTTTTCACTTTAAGTACTTAAAGCTTTTAATAAAGAAAAACAACACTTCTCTCATTCCAAATAAAACAACATTACCGTGAGCATGTGAGAGAAAAAAAAAATAAGAAAGAGAGTTCTTCCATTCAAATCACCAAACCCTAGACAAAAATCCTTGGCACTAAAAATCGACGCTGTTAAAGGTTAGGTTTTAACGAGCTTTGTCTATACGTTAAAATTTTCAATTCTAACCGCTCGATTTTATTATATATGCTTATGTTCTCAATGTTAAAATGTAAAGAATTATGCTATCATGTTTAGTGGTTTGCAAATATTGTTTACTATGTTTAGAGTGATCATATGTTATGTTTAATTACAAATAAATTATGTTATGAAATAAATATTGATGATCGAAAATTCTTAGGATGAATTGTTAATGGATTAATGATATGTGTTGATAGTTAAGCTCTTTGTGAATTATTAGAATTTTTGAAAATCATATGGTATATATATGTTATGACCGAGAATGTTGGGAGGTTATATGTTGATATATAATTATTTTAAATAAGATTATGGTATATTAATATTGTAGAGCTAAAGTAGTTGCTACATAAATTTATTAAATTTTAGAACACATGTGTTCATATTTTTAGGGAGGCCGAGAGCTTGGTGAGTTGGGAACATGATGTATAAGTTGTGATTGTTGAATATTATGATGTATTAATGATATAGGATGATAATTAGGTATTGTGGAATTTTATTAGAATTTTAGAAAAATGTTGGTGAATTAAAGTTTAATGGTTGATGTTAATTCATATTAGTGATGGAATAGTGATGTCAAATTTTTCTAATAGTTGATGTTAATTCATATTAGTGATACTATGATAAAATAGTACACTATATGAATTTAGAAGAATTTTTGGAAGAAGATTGAAATTTAAGCTTAAGGACGGTAAGCTTTGAATAATAGATTAAGGATTTTAAATCCTTAATATCAAGAAAAATATTAATGAAGTTTATCGATTTGCGTGAAAAAAATCGAGAATTAGGGCTTTATGATAAGAAATCGATTGAAAATCGATTTATATGAAATTTGGTTATAAAATATGTTGAATAATTGAAAAGTTTATTAAGAAAAGTCAAAATGTTGACTTATGATTTAACGTATGAAATCGTTCAATAAATACTCTAATACGTGTAAAAGCGATTAAATTAATAAGAATATCTCATTGGTGAGAAAAGATTTCATAATTGAAATAATTTTATCGAAAACGTTAGAATCGTTGAGCGTTTAACCTAAATGGTTAAAATGAGATAGTTGGTCATATCTCGTCACTATCGAAATGCGAAATTGTTTAGTTAAGATCTGCGATTGAGCGGCGTATTAAATTGTTAAGAAATTGAATTATATTAGAAAGTTATCAAAGTTTATTAAACTCGAGAGTCTTGAAATACGTGACCAACGTACTAAAATAATTTTACGTAAAGGTGGGACACGGACGTGATCGTTGACGTAGAATGAAATTGAATTAAGAAAGTCTCCAATCCAGGTGGGCGTTTCTTTCTCCTCGAGGATAAAATGTTTATCAAATGTTTATTTACAATGCTCTCTGTTGAGAAATGATTACCTGCCCAAAGTGTTTATGATTTTATATATGATCCTATCAATAGTGTTGGTTCGCTACCAACTTATGATGAATGTTATGATAATGAGGAGAATGTTTATGAGATGAATTGTTTATGAGGAGGATGATGATATTTTATGAGGAGGATGATGATATTTTATGAGGAGCATGATATGATGTATTATGAGGAGGATGGTATGATATATTATGAGGAGGATGATGTGATGATATGAGTGTTGTTGGTTCGCTACCAGCGTATGATGGTGTTGTAATGAGATTGATTGTTGTTGGCTCATCACCAACATATTATGATATTGTGATGATATGATGATATTAAAGGTTGTTGGTTACTACCAATGTATGTTGAAGTTATGATAATGTTATAAGATAAATGATACGGATCATACGAATGTAAAATATGTCTGGCCAGATAACTTTTTGAAAAATAAGAAAATGTTTTAATAAGCACAGTATTTACACTAAAACCTCGTGTGTTACTAATGAAGGCGAGTAATTTAATGAAACAATTTTGGCATAAACCCACCTGAGTGCATTATTGTACTCGACCGCATATTGTTTTTAAATGTGCGATTGAGTGAGTGATGCGATGGAGCGGTGTTGAGCAATAGGAGCGTTGTCGTGATAGTATACCTTGATTGTACATCGTCATATGTACACATCACATGTTTTCATTGCTAGATTATGAAGTCATTTATACAATATGTTTAGTCGAACCTTGAACGCTTGAAGTTCTAGAAATATCACGATATATGTCTCACAAACTTAGTACTTTAATTTATAATTGTGTTTATTTAATTCCTTCAAGTAACGATCCTGTTAATCCGTACTTAGGATTTAGGGGTCATTACAAAGTGGTATCGAGGCGGTTCTCTTTGAATCCAAAACCACCTTTTAGAGTTAAGTCTATTGAGTCACTAGACTTCTAAAGGTCACCGACAATGATCAACACTCCATCACATCAAGCTCAACTGGAATGAGGTAAATGATTCCTTCTCAAAAGTTTTGAAATGAAAATTTAATGATGAAGAAAATTGAAATCATATTTTGAAAGTAAAAGTGAAGAAATGTATGAAGTTTGATTGAAATGAAAGTTACGAGAAAAGAAAGTTTCAAAACTTTATTTTGAAATCAATGAAAGAAATGAAAATGATATGAAATGAAAGTTATGAAAAAGGATTGAGAATGAAGGTTGTAAATGAAGGTTGAAATGATGTTTTATGTTATGAGAAAATGTTGACATTGATATGTCAAAAAAAAAATTGAATTCGTGAAATTGATGAGAAATTTATTATTATGAGCGAGTTATGTTATTAATGTTTGAAGATGCTCAAAATGGACATTTATATATCGAATATGTTATGTTGAATTTTGAAATTCAAAAAGCACATGCGTCTGAATGAACTACGTTGTGAATGTTTGAAATGTTATTTCAAATCTTAAAGTTGATTATGATGATGGGTATGTTATCCCAAAAGAGCGTAGACTATTTAAGACGCATGATCCCTTTTGCGAATAACATAGAAGGATGAATTATAAGGATTTTATTACATCTTGAGAACAAAAGCGAGATCGAAGCGAAAATCTCGAATTGAAGGCGAGAAGGAAATTTACGACGAAATGGAAATCTTTGTTAAGATTATGAATGTCACTATGCAATAAGTGACATGAGTATAGTCTTTATTTGGACGATTGCTTGTTTTAACTCCAAATCGACTATGACTTTTTCGTTAAGAACGAAATAGAAATGAGATCAAAGAATGAATTGATGTAAGTATTGTGAATTTTTTTTACGAAGGAAGAGACCACGATGTGGTAGAAATTTTGATGAGATAAATCGAAAAGTTAGTTAAATAATATGAGTGAAGTTCGGGATGTAGGGTATAGTATCTTTGATAAACCTTACAACTTATGATGACTAATACGAGCATATAAGGTTTCAAATTCTATTCGTTACCCAATTTACGTCATTGAGTTTAACTCTACGACCTAGTTCCAATTGAGAAATCACTTGAGTTTCTCACTTTTTCTCGAAAGAAATTTACAACACGAAAACTTATAAAGTGTCCTCTCAAACCAAACCCTTGGTGGATCGAGAAAATAATTGTGATGGAGTGCAGCGACCCGTATGACCAAAGAAATCTCGATGATCGTCATTACGGTCTTGGACCCTAGATCCCAATTATTGATTATCTGTAACATATGGATTCAAATGGTAAAAATGTTATTTTGGATGGCGAATCCATACCTTTTGAAAGTTGTTATGATGAATTCTCTTGATTCTTGAAACCAAGATGTAATATTCGAAAATAGCGAATATCGATTACGGTATTCTAAACTTGGTTAAACAAACGTAATTAATATTCGGGTTTTGCTAAACCCGTATATTATCTTTTACGACATCGAATCTTGTGACTTGATAAGATATCGTTATAACGAATTCCTTTTCATAATTCACTAAGGATTGTGAATTAAAGGATTGAAATATTACGAAATGATTAGTCGATATTTTTAAGCGTCAAACGCAGCGTGTCGAGCGTCGACTTTTCATGAAATTTATTAGCGGTGAAGCTTGGAATTAACTTCCATCTTAATTCCTTTATTAAATGGAATATATTTACTTAGTAAGTATGAACTTCTGCGACCATTTTGAGATGAGTCGATTTGAGCGTTTTGAGGCGTTTTGAGCGTTAACGTCTGAGGCGTTTTGAAAAATGAGTTTAATGCTCGGGAAATTATAATAATTAATTTCCTATTTTTATTTTATATAATTACTGTATTAATGATTATTAAAATCGATAATTGAGTTATTAAACTCGATAATTTCAATTTGTAATTTGAAAACCCTAATCTTAAATAAGGGTTTTATCATGAAATGATACCATTAAATTATCCTATGGTATCTAAACTTTATAATATGATATATATGAATAATATTAAGCATTAAATCAGATTTCCAGCCATAAAAATCGAAGGATGCAGTTTTGATAAAATTGAAACCCAAACCTTCGAAATTAGGGTTTTTAATTCATGAAACGTGTAATAATTTTATCCTATGCTATTATTTAATATCTAAATTATATATTATGATATATATGTGTATATTTGGGACGAAAATTACATGAGTATCAATAATAGGTGTAATTTATATTTTAATCCTATTTTTCTAATTTTCGATCGGTAATTCCAAATTTTGCATAAGTGATGTTTTAATTATTTTGTTGGCTTGTGTTATATATCTATGAACTATACTATGATTAATACATATATTATGTGTAAAAATAAAATTTAAAACAGCCCTAGAACCCCCATGCATGGCTATGCTTCACCCCATAAACATGATTGCCTTTTAAATTTTGCCCAATGCATGGAGAGCTCTTTAAACACTCCATAATCATCATTTCTCTTCCCAAGTTCAGCCATAATTTCCCTATGTGAGTGTGTGTGTAGCCGTGTAATGAGAGAGATTAGGGGAGAGGCTTTTCATTTACCCTTTATTCCTCTCATTTTCAAACACTCAAACACTCTCTCAAACACTCCATTCTCTCTATTTTACGAAAAAAATCGAGAGCCATCCTCCCATTATTTTTCAGATTTTCTTCTCTTCTTCTTCTCATTTCTCTTCCAAACCTTAATACTATATTGTTCCTTGTGATTCACACCATTCCTAAGGTAATACATGGTCTTGAGGCTTGATTTTATCCTCTTATAAACTGAAAAATTCGAAACTGTTTCATATATGTATATAGGTTTCGAAAGTTATATATATATGTGCACACATGTGTTTAAATATTCTTGAGCATGAGCTATTGTTTATTTATATGTTCTTGAGGATTTTATTTTGAAAATGCTTGTGAATATTTGTTAAATGAGCATAGGAGTTGTATAATAAGATTTTGGAATGGCCTAGCATATATATGACATTTTCGAACCATGATATATATTGATATAAATTTTTGAAAATGCTATGAAATGTTAAATGAAGGCCGAATACTTCTTGATATATTTTAAGCATGTATTATGATGAATATATGATCTATGTTATGATTTAAGACTATAGTATTGATTTAGGAATTTTTGGAAAACCCTAGCTTAATTTTTAAAAATACCGTGACATATATATATGAGTATCTTGATGTATAATTTTTATTTCAAGCATGCAATGACATATTAGTGCTTTAGAACCTTGATTATATGTTCTATGATTTAATTAGAATTTTTGAAAACCATATGCTATAATTCTTGAAATTACCGTGAGCAATTTAATTTCATAGGTTGGTGTATGATTTTATTTTTGAACATGCAATGGTATATTAATGCTTTAGTATATTGTTTATACATTGTGTGAAATTATTGGAATTTTTGAAAAATCAAATACCATTTTTATTCAAAAAGCCGAGCTTGTAGCTCCATATGGTGATGATTCAAATGGTTTTGGTTGATGTTATGATGTTACAATGTTATAATATAATGTTTATTGATATTGGAAATTATTTAGAATTTTTAGAAATTATTTACTATTTATTTGGTAATTACCCTATAATTACCGTGTGAAATATTGTTATATATTGAAATAAATAGTTATGATGAACTATGGGTTATGAGATTATTATATACTGATGTTGGGATGTTATAATAGGTATATACCAATTTTGGGAATTTTTGGATGATTATTCCCTATTTATTGGAATTACCATGAATATTTATATATGTATATATATAAATAAATAGAAAACAGTGTTATATGAATTTCATAAATTCATATTCTGGACCATAGTGTATAATAATACACTATATTAATTTAGAAAATTTTTCGAAGATCATTTAGTATTTTTAATCTAATTATCAAAATTATCGATAATTAATAAGGATTATTAAATCCTTTTTAAAAACTGTTTAATTATAAATTTTTGGTAGATTAATATTCTGGACAGTTTTCAAATGTTACAAAATTTTATAAACATAGATTGCTATGTTTGAGACGAACGTTCATTTTGTAACGTTTAAAAACCAAAATCTGCTTTTTAATTATAAAAGAATTATTAAAATGCGAAAATAATTATAAGTCCTTGATTTACAAGATAAATCGAGAAATAGGACTTTACGTTTTCAAATCGATTAAATTCGATTTATAAAGCAAAATAGTAAAATTACTATTTAAAAGTCAAAATCATTGACTTTGTTGACGATGTTGACTTCGTTGACTTTTGAAAGTCAAGCGTGCGATTAAGCGGTTATAAATCGTCGATGCTGCGTAAGATATACTAATTGAGTATAATACCTCATTAGTAAGAAAGGATTTCATAAATGAAATCCATATATCAACGTGCTTATCGTTGAGCGTATCTCGAGGCGAGAAAAGTCGATCGTATCGTATTAGAGGCGTATTGAATTCACTAAGGAATTCAGTCTCACATCGATATGAAATATCAAAGTTATCTTAAGTTTTGAAAGTCTCGATAGACTTGAGCGACGTACTAAAGCCTCGCTTTTTCGTAAAGTGTGGGCCTTGACGCGTGACGGGATTTTGGACGACGATCGAACTGGGACCTTTTCTACGAACCATAGTCGGTGGGCTTTTCCTTCTTATCTCAAAATGGGCTTCTTGTTTTCAAAATATGACCTTCTTGTCATATCAAATAAATTTACTTACTGACACTTATACTACGATTGTTTATCAAATGTTTCTTGCATTACACGAAAATATTTCGTTTTGTGTATGGATCTATCTGTTATGCCGGGTAGAAATTGTGGAGATAGTTGGAACTATTATATCAATTGTTGTGGTAGCACCCACCTTTTAATGTCGGGTCTGTCTTGGGATGATAAATGCACAGCTAGGATTGGCGTGAAGGTTGGAACTATCTGTTGTGTTAACATATGCTTGCAGTATTGTGTCTTTGTCGCGGGATTACGGCGGTCACGGCGTCGTAGATGGGAGGCCTCACTCTCGGCGTTTATTTAATTATTATTATTATGTATTGTGACTATGAGATCGGACCATACACACGAAGAAAATGCACGCGGTATGTTCTGACGAAAATGATTTGATAAGCACAAGGCATTTTAACTAAAACCACTGTGACTTACTCGATATTGGCGATGTAATCGAAATATTATCAAATGTTTTCGGCATAAGTCCACTTGAGTACAATTTCTTGTACTTAGCCTGCATGTTTGTTTTAAATGTGCGGGTTGAGCTCGATGGTGATGATGGGGATGTGTTGAGGAGTCTAGTGTCCTTGGCGATTTACTTGAATGTTTGGGTTTTACCTTGAATGCATATCGTCATATATGTATTCACACACTTTCATTGCTATACTACGAACTCCTTTATTTATGTTTTATGTTATGAACTATCGAGGCCCATCGGATCGGGGCGAGTTTTGGGGTCCGATGGCTAAACCTTTTCAAAACATTATAACATCACCTTATATTACCTTTCGAGCATGTTAGTTTATTCTTATGCATTTTATTTTACCGTGTAATCCCTAAAATACTACTCCTAGTATTAGTCGCCTCCAGGTTCGGGTTGGTCGGATTGGGGTCGTGTGAGTGGTATCGAGGCGCTTTTGCTCTTTGAAAACCAGACCTTTTATCCTAAGTCTAAATCGAGTCCTTTGGACTTCTAGAAACCTCTTGACTCTCTCTCAACACTCCATCACATCGAGCTCAACCGGAAAAAGGTAGCGCATTTCTTTCTCAAACTCATGAAATGGAAAACTTCTGCATGATGAGCAAGTTAGAGGAACTTTTGAGAAATATTATTATTATGAAAATTTTTGAAGTTGAGAAAGAAAACTCTTTCCAAAAAACTTTTTTTTTAGCCAATGCAATTGCTCAAGTATTGAGATGGAAGTGTATGGTAGTATCAAGTCGAATGATCAACATGAAACGAACGAATTCATTTTAAAATGTATATGGATTGATCATGACTGTCTTTTGAAATCATGCTTCCAAATTTGCAAATAAAACTTTACTTTCCGACTTTCAAAATCTTATTTATGATGAATGATATGTTATCATGAAACGAACTTAGACTCTAAGGAGCATGCTCACGTATCGTGAAAGAGCGTGAAATCGAACTTCTTTTCCTTATCGAACAAAAGAGCGATAGGAAGAATGAAAGTAATGATACCCTTGAGCACGGACGATGGAAGGCGGCGAGAAGAGACGACGAGGGCGACCCCAACCTTTAAGGTGAATGGCGTCGGCACTCCATCATCACCGACACAAGTGACCAGCAACACAAATCACGACATGGGCGTCACTTACGGCTTCAGGATGTGCAGCCTCGACTTAAGAACCCGAAGATGATAGGCGTATTCGTCGACATACACCTTGATTGATATTTTTGCACAATCGCGCAAATTTCCTGCACTGCGCAGTAGATTTGTTTTAGCTAGATCTCCCTCGTTGGGACTCCGATTTACGCATGGTTTGCACCTACGTACTCTAACGCACTGATCTTCATTTGTTATGAAGAACAGAATCCTAATTCTGTCTCAGAATACGATAGAGTCTGTTAAACTCTAGCTTAAGTGTGTGATATAAGACAAGGATCTCGTAGTGTATGTTAAGATATCATTAGCTATATGTATATGTTTGGATAAGACTAAGAAGGTAAGTTGTGATATATATTGTACATTATGATGATACCTACCTTATAGAATTGTTAGCGCTAGCCTAGTTGCTTCTCGTTATGCTATCCTTTACATTTTAAGATGGCGATAGTTGGCTTACGTTAGTTTTCTTTTTCTTTTACCGTGGCGGATGGAGGAGATCGCTATATCGCTAGGAGGAGGTCGGACCTCATGCCCCACCGAGGAGCTGATGCGCACCTATAGGGAAAGTTGGATGTGTCGGGGAAGACCTAGGTGAGTTTACAGTACTACCTTCGGTTGTGGAGGCGCCCGAGCTGTGGCGCAACCGACTACGATGGCATCAAGAGACTCCTAGCTATACTCCCTTGTACAGGATGGTTATGCAGAGAGGTATCGGAGACTACATCTATCGCATTCCCGAGGTTATGATTTGATTGGGGATGCGCCTGGGTTCGTGAGTCACGACTTACGTGTCGATATCTATGGAGCCGCACGATGGGACCTATCTCCTCCACGGGAGTACACTTGGCGTGATGAGTCGCGGTGGGCTGTACCTTGAGGTTCGAGGCAGGTTGATCGATGATACCCACATGCAGGTGGGCGAGGGTAGGATGTCTGAGTGGATAGGCGGCCACGCCTAGAGCCTGGGAGAGCCCGTGTTGCCACCGGCGATTTTGGACACCGATCGTCGCCACTACCGCCTCTACCACCATCCGATCCACCACCACCGAAGGCGAAGAGCCCTTCCGCGAACAGCGCGGATGAGGTATGAGATACCTTCCACGGATATGACCCGACCGGTATGCTACGGTCCGATCCGCCACAACTACGACTTATCGGTAGCGGATAACTTTGGACCTCTGCGCGACATACCGATGATGGAAACCGGTGCGGGACCATCGAGTGCGACCTCGTGAGGACGACTCGGATGAGGAAGACGACTCCGAAGAGGAGGAAGACCCTGAGGAAGACGCGGAGTAGGAAGGAAACTCGTGGAGACCTTAGGCGATGTTTTAATTAGAATCTGTTTTGTTATGACTAGCATGTGTGCTAGCTTTTTCCTTTATTTCAATACCATGGTTCTAAGACTTGGATTTTTCTTTGGCCATGTGGGCCCGAAACCTTGTTATTTCAATTTTCTATGATTCTTGATGTTAGACATCTTGTTTTTGACAAACCTTGGTTATCTATCCAACACCTTTTTTTTTGACCCAAGTGGGGCCTATTTATTGACAATTGTCTATGCTATGGATGAATTGTTTTACTCTTATATCGCTTTAAGGAGAAGCTATGAAAACCTTATTTTGTTAAGTTGTAAGCGTTTAATAAGTAACGATGGTATGTTTTATATAGCAGAATGCCTCAGAAGAAACCGAAAGAGAACCCGAGTCGAGGAAGACTGGAGGAAGGGTAGAATCCCGAACAAGAACGAAGATAATCCCCAACCACCGCCTCCACCTCGGCCCGATCGCGGGATCGAAGAACTATTCTTGAGGCAAAACCCTCCTGTTTTTAACGGAAGGGAGCCGGAAGAAGCCGAACAATGGGTTAGGGCCATTGAGCGGTTTTCACTTTCTAAGGTGCAGCACACGGAAAGGATGTCGTGTGTTACCTTCCACTCATCGGACCGGTGACTTACGGTGGGAGGCGGGAAGAAGACCTTCTGGTGAACAACTAGAAGAGTTCTCGTGGGAGGATTTCAAGAGAGAGCATGTCTGAAAAGTATATCCCAAAAGTTATAGGGAAAAAGAGGCGGGAATTTTCTGCTAAAACAAGAAAGATTATCCGTAACAGACTACGATCGCACTTTCTGCGAGATGTCGAGATATCGCCAGATCTGGTGAACACCGACACGAAGATGTCGGAAAAGTTCGGTCGGTGAGAATGGAGATCGCATGTCTCTTGCCGACCATGGAGACCTATCTTACACGAAGCTCTAGCGAGCTTTGGATATTGAAGCGACTATGGCGAGAATAAGGCGATGTGTCGTCTCGGGCACACGGAAGTCGGATAAGGAAAAGGCGGGAGCCCAACCGCGGGAATAACAACCGCGAAACTACGGAGAAGCAAGTCCTGGCGTCGTGGCGAGAAACCCGTAGCGGCGAGACAAAGCTGAAGAAGCAGCTCATGCTCCACCGGCAAGGGACCACGGGACCCGATCGAGGCACCTCAATGCCTAGATGCCATAGAGCACACGGGGTGTGTGCACGGCAAGCGTGGTAGGCTGTTACAAATGCGGGGTGAGCGGGCATTCGCGATAATTGCCCGATGTCACGTTCGGATGGAAGGCGAACCAGCGGGCAATGCTCGGCCATTGAGGCTATCGACTTCAGCCCAACCACCGCGGCGGTTCCGGCCCAACCCGGCAACTCGATGGCAAACACCCGGCCTCAACAACAACAACTCCGGCGGCCGCGCGGTGGCGGCCGCCACAACAACAAATCCCGCAGCGGCGGTGGCGGCGCCCACCGCCACCACAACAATGCGGGCGGCGACCACCGCGCCCAACGCCAGCGGGCGGCAACAAGCGAGCAACAACCGCAAATCAACAAGGACGGCGCCCGTCGGCCTCGGCCGGCTCGGGCGAGCTACGCCACCACGGGGAGGCGAGCGAGCGAGAACGAGGAAACTTGGCGGTATGGGAGTTCTCCTCAACCTACTGTTATAATCTTTGTTCGATCACGGGTGCTTCGCATTCCTTCATTGCAAAATCATGCGTGAAATCTTGAGCCTTAGGTGCGAAAAATCAAGCGGGATATGAGAATCTCATCGCCTATAGGAGGATTATGACCGTTACCCACTTTTGCTCGAACCTAGAATTGACATTAGGATCACTTAAGGTTACGGCTAACGATCTAAACATAATACCCATGGACGATGTAGACATAATCCTAGGAATGGGTGGTTAGCTAGGAATCATTCCACGATTCTCTGTAAGGAAAGGAAAATTTCGTTTCACTTTCACGACACGAAGCTACGCATTTTCACGGGATCGGCATGGGAAGGAGAATCCCGATAGTATCCGCACTACAAGCTAGGAGGATGATGAACGAGAAGGGATGCCATGCATTCCTTGTTTATTTAAATGATGAAGATAAACCCGAGCGGGTAGAAGACATTGAAGTTGTCAGGAATTTCGGATGTATTTCCAAAATCTGCGGGACTACCCCTAACGAGACAACTGGGTTTACCATCGACTTGGAGCTGGATCAGCCCGGTGTCGAAGGCGCCTATAGGATGGCCCCAAAGGAGCTAGAAGAGTGAAAATCCAAATCGAGCTTACGGATGCAGGATTCATTAGGCAGTGTTTCACCTTGGGAGCACTGTTTTGTTTGTTAAGAAGAAGGATGGTTCTTTGAGGATGTGCATCGATTATAGAGAACTAAATAAGATGACACTAAAGAACAAATACCCTTTGCCGAATTGATGACTGTTTGACCAATTGCGAGGCGGGTGTATTCTCGAAGATTGATCTTAAGTCGAGGATACCACCAACTGAAAATCTGACTGAAGATGTACGAAGGCGCATTCAGAACGAGATATGGCCACTATGAATTCATAGTTATGCCATTCGGATTAACCAATGCACCAGCCGTGTTCATGGACCTCATGAGCAGTATTTCATCCATTTTGGATAAGTTTGTTTTGGTCTTCATAGATGACATCCTTATTTATTCAAAGAATGAAGAGGATCATAAGGAACATCTATGACGGTTTTGCAAACCTTGAAATGAAAGACTCTTTGCTAAGTTTAGCAAATGCGAGTTTTGGTGAAGGAAGTTATGTTCCTTGGACACATTGTGTCTGCTGAAGGTATAAAAGTAGATCCGACCAAGTAGAGGCCGTGCGAGAATGGAAATCACCTAAAACACGACCGCGAATTAGAAGCTTCCTAGGATTAGTGGTTACTATAGGAGATTCATCGAAGGATTCTCCAAGATTGCAAGGCGATAACCCGACTACTCGGGAAAGGAATCAAGTTTAATTGGATGATGAGTGCGAGACAAGTTTTCAAATACTCGAAAAAAAATTGACCGATGCACGATACTAGCGGTCGAGCGGACAAAGGATATGTGGTCTATACTGGCGCATCTAAGGCGGGTGGGTTGTGTTTTGATGCAAGAAGGAAAAGTGATAGCTTCGCATCTCGACAACTCGGACCCACGGTGAACTACTGACCCACGATTTGGAATTAGCGGTTGTAGTTCATGCCCTAAAATTTGGAACACCATCTCTATGGTGTGAGATGTGAGATCTTCACGGATCATAAAAGTTTGAAGTATTTCTTGAACAAAGAGATCGAACATGAGACAAAGAAGATGGCTAGAATTAGTAAAGGATTACGTTGTGGTATTAACTATCACCGGGCGAAGGCGAATGTAGTGGCGCGCTTGAGTCGTGAAACCGTACCAGTTAGGATGTCTCTTTGTACAAGAGGAAAAACTCGTTGAAGAGTTTGGCAGGATGAAGATTGAACTAGTTGAACCACCCAGAACAATCGTGAGCTGTATCGCTACACTCACACTGACCTCTGATCTAAGAAAGAAAATTGTCGAGAGACAAAGGATTGAGGAAAGTTGGAAAGATCCGAGAAAGACTAAGGTGCGAAGGATTGAGAATTTCAAGGCGCGGATAACGCCTTATTGTTTGAAGGTAGGATATGCGTTCACGACAGCGAGCTTGAGCGAAATCATGAGTGAGGCTCACGATCGCCCTACACCGCCCACCGGTGGTACTAAGATGTACAGGGACACGAAGGAAAATTTTTGGTGGGAAGGCGTGAAGCGAGACATAGCTTCGCCGTGAAACATTGTCTTGTTTGCCAACAAGTGAAGGCTTTACACCAGCGACCCTATGGGAAGTTACAACCGTTGGAAATCCCGAATGGAAGTGGGACGATATAACGATGGATTTCGTTACAAGATTACCCAAATCGAAGAGGAACACGACCGTATGGGTAATTGTGGATAGCTTACCAAAGTGCTCACTTTTACCTATTCAAAGCACTTATGGATCGATAAGTTGGCCCGGTGTATGTTAAGGAAATTGTGCGACTACATGGAGTGCCAAAATCTATTACCTCGATCGAGACTCCAAGTTCACATCCAGTTTTGGATTAGTTGCGAGAGAGGCGGGTACAAGATTAAACTTGATCTGACATTCCACCCACAAACCGACGGACAATCGGAGAGAACGATCAAACGCTAGAAGATATGCTTAGAAGCGTAATTTTGGACATGATGCGAAATGGGAAGATATTTTACCTCGATTGAATTTGCTTACAACAACAGTTATCAAACAACGATCGGCATGGCCCCATCTGAAGCCTTATGCGGCAAAAGTGTAGATCACCACTTTATTGGGATGAAGTCGGTGAGAGAAAAGTCATAGGGCACGATGCGGTGAGTGAAATGATCGAAATTGTTCGACAAATTAGGATGAGGATAAAAGAGGCTCGGACGACGAAATCTTCTGTTGATCGGCGTAGATCGAGCTCTGATTTGAGAATGGAGACAAAGTATTTCTTAAAGTCTCTCCATCAAAAGGATTGTCGGGTTTGGCACGAAGGAAAGCTTAGACCCGTTACATAGGACCTTATGAGATCTAGAAAGGATAGGTCCGATGGCTTATAGGTTGGCTCTTCCGAAACTAGGAAATGTCCATAATGTTTTCCACGTCTCACAATTACGAAAATCGTTCACGACCCAAAGCACGTGATTCATCAAGGCGGCGTGATCCTCGGGCGGACATGAGCTATAAGGAAGAACCCGCAGCCATACTTGACCACAAAGTTCAACAACTACGGAGCAAGTCGATTCCGTTAGTAAAAATCTTGTGGAGACACCACAGACGAAGAAGCCGCGTGGGAGCTTGAAGAAGCAATGAGGAAAAGTACCCGACTTATTTTTCTAAAGGTATACAAATTTGGGACGAAATTTTTCGTGAGGGGTGGAATGTAATATTCGAAAAAGCGAATATCGATTACGGTATTCTAAACCCGTAATTAGGGTTTTGCCGTATATTATCTTTTCGACATCGAATCTTGTGACTTGATAAGATATCGTTATAACAATTCCTTTTCATAATTCACTAAGGATTGTGAATTAAAGGATTGAAATATTACGAAATGATTAGTCGATATTTTTAAGCGTCAACAGCGTGTCGAGCGTCGACTTTTCATGAAATTTATTAGCGGTGAAGCTTGGAATTAACTTCCATCTTAATTCCTTTATTAAATGGAATATATTTACTTAGTAAGTATGAACTTCTGCGACCATTTTGAGATGAGTCGATTTGAGCGTTTGAGGCGTTTTGAGCGTTAACGTCTGAGAGCGTTTTGAAAAATGAGTTTAATGCTAGGAAATTATAATAATTAATTTCCTATTTTTATTTTATATAATTACTGTATTAATGATTATTAAAATCGATAATTGAGTTATTAAACTCGATAATTTCAATTTGTAATTTGAAAACCTAATCTTTTAAATAAGGGTTTTATCACATGAAATGATACCATTAAATTATCCTATGGTATCTAAACTTTATAATATGATATATATGAATAATATTAAGCATTAAATCAGATTTCCAGCCATAAAAATCGAAGGATGCAGTTTTGATAAAATTGAAACCCAAACCTTGAAATTAGGGTTTTAATTCATAAACGTGTAATAATTTTATCCTATGCTAT
Organism: Salvia rosmarinus; assembly: GCA_036937905.1. Classification (NCBI taxonomy): domain Eukaryota; kingdom Viridiplantae; phylum Streptophyta; class Magnoliopsida; order Lamiales; family Lamiaceae; genus Salvia; species Salvia rosmarinus. The sequence goes on from JAODLM010000025.1 coordinate 59,903, forward strand.
TATTTAATATCTAAATTATATATTATGATATATATGTGTATATTTGGGACGAAAATTACATGAGTATCAATAATAGGTGTAATTTATATTTTTAATCCTATTTTTCTAATTTTCGATCGGTAATTCCAAATTTTTGCATAAGTGATGTTTTAATTATTTTGTTGGCTTGTGTTATATATCTATGAACTATACTATGATTAATACATATATTATGTGTAAAAATAAAATTTAAAACAGCCCCTAGAACCCCCATGCATGGCTATGCTTCACTTCCCATAAACATGATTGCCTTTTAAATTTTGCCCAATGCATGGAGAGCTCTTTAAACACTCCATAATCATCATTTTCTCTTCCCAAGTTCAGCCATAATTTCCCCTATGTGAGTGTGTGTGTAGCCGTGTAATGAGAGAGAGATTAGGGGGAGAGAGGCTTTTCATTTTACCCCTTTATTCCTCTCACATTTTCAAACACTCAAACACTCTCTCAAACACTCCATTCTCTCCTATTTTCTGAAAAAAAATCGAGAGCCATCCTCCCATTATTTTTCAGATTTTCTTCTCTTCTTCTTCTCCATTTCTCTTCCAAACCTTAATACTATATTGTTCCTTGTGATTCAACACCATTCCTAAGGTAATACATGGTCTTAGGCTTCGATTTTATCCTCTTTTAAACTGAAAATTTCGAAAACTGTTTATATATATTTATAGGGTTCGAAAGTTATATATATATGTGCACACATGTGCTTAAATGTTCTTGAGCATGAGCTATTGTTTATTTATATGTTCTTGAGGATTTTATTTTGAAAATGCTTGTGAATATTTGTTAAATGAGCATAGGAGTTGTATAATAAGATTTTGGAATGGCCTAGCATATATATGACATTTTCGAACCATGGTATATATTGATATAAATTTTTGAAAATGCTATGAAATGTTAAATGAAGGCCGAATACTTCTTGATATATTTTAAGCATGTATTATTGATCTATGATATGATTTAAGACTATAGTATTGATTTAGGAATTTTTGAAAAACCATAGCTTAATTTTTAAAAATACCGTGACATATATATATGAGTATCTTGATGTATAATTTTTATTTCAAGCATGCAATGACATATTAGTGCTTTAGAACCTTGATTATATGTTCTATGATTTAATTAGAATTTTTGAAAACCATATGCTATAATTCTTGAAATTACCGTGAGCAATTTAATTTCATAGGTTGGTGTATGATTTTATTTTTGAACATGCAATGGTATATTAATGCTTTAGTATATTGTTTATACATTGTGTGAAATTATTGGAATTTTTGAAAAATCAAATACCATTTTTATTCAAAAAAGCCGAGAGCTTGTAGCTCCATATGGTGATGATTCAAATGGTTTTGGTTGATGTTATGATGTTACAATGTTATAATATAATGTTTATTGATATTGGAAATTATTTAGAATTTTTAGAAATTATTTACTATTTATTTGGTAATTACCCTATAATTACCGTGTGAAATATTGTTATATATTGAAATAAATAGTTATGATGAACTATGGGTTATGAGATTATTATATACTGATGTTGGGATGTTATAATAGGTATATACCAATTTTGGGAATTTTGGATGATTATTCCTATTTATTGGAATTACCATGAATATTTATATATGTATATATATAAATAAATAGAAAACAGTGTTATATGAATTTCATAAATTCATATTCTGGACCATAGTGTATAATAATACACTATATTAATTTAGAAAATTTTTCAAGATCATTTAGTATTTTTAATCTAATTATCAAAATTATCGATAATTAATAAGGATTATTAAATCCTTTTAAAAGCATTTAATTATAAATTTTGGTAGATTAATATTCTGGACAGTTTTCAAATGTTACAAAATTTTATAAACATAGATTGCTATGTTTGAGACGAGCGTTCATTTTGTAACGTTTTAAAAACAAAATCTGCTTTTAATTATAAAAGAATTATTAAAAATGCGAAAATAATTATAAGTCCTTGATTTACAAGATAAATCGAGAAATAGGACTTTCGTTTTCAAATCGATTAAATTCGATTTATAAAGCAAAATAGTAAGAAATTACTATTTAAAAGTCAAAATCATTGACTTTGTTGACCGATGTTGACTTCGTTGACTTTTGAAAGTCAAGCGTGCGATTAAGCGGTTATAAATCGTCGATGCGCGTAAGATATACTAATTGAGTATAATACCTCATTAGTAAGAAAGGATTTCATAAATGAAATCCATATATCAAAACGTGCTTATCGTTGAGCGTATCTCGAGCGAGAAAAGTCGATCGTATCGTATTAGAGGCGTATTGAATTCACTAAGGAATTCGGTCTCACATCGATATGAAATATCAAAGTTATCTTAAGTTTTGAAAGTCTCGATAGACTTGAGCGACGTACTAAAGCCTCGCTTTTCGTAAAGGTGTGGGCCTTGAAACGCAATGACGGGATTTTGAACGACGATCGAACTGGGACCTTTTCTACGAACCATAGTCCAGGTGGGCTTTTCCTTCTTATCTCAAAAATGGGCTTCTTGTTTTCAAAATATGACCTTACTGTCATATCAAATAAATTTACTTACAGCACTTATACTACGATTGTTTATCAAATGTTTTACTGCATTACCTGCCAAAAATATTTCGTTTTGTGTATGGATCCTATCTGTTATGCCCGGGTAGGGCTGTGGAGATGGTTGGAACTATTATATCAATTGTTGTGGTAGCACCCACCTTTTAATGTCGGGTCTGTCTTGGGATGATAAATGCACAGCTAGGATTGGCGTGAAGGTTGGAACTATCTGTTGTGTTAACATATGCTTGCAGAGAGTTGTGTCTTTCTGCGGGATTACGGCGGTCACGGCGTCGTAGATGGGAGGCCTCACTCTCGGCGTTTATTTAATTATTATTATTATGTATTGTGACTATGAGATACGGACCATACACGAAAAAATGCTGGCGGGCTATGTTCTGAACGAAAATGATTTGATAAGCACAAGGCATTTTAACTAAAACCATGTGACTTACTCGATATTGGCGATGTAATCGAAATATTATCAAATGTTTTCGGCATAAGTCCACCGAGTACAATTTCTTGTACTTAGCCTGCATGTTTGTTTTAAATGTGCGGGTTGAGCTCGATAGTGATGATGGGGGATGTGTTGAGGAGTCTAGTGTCCTGGCGATTTACTTGAATGTTTGGGTTTTACCTTGAATGCATATCGTCATATATGTATTCACACACTTTCATTGCTATACTCGAACTCCTTTATTTATGTTTTATGTTATGAACTATCGAGGCCCATCGGATCGGGCGAGTTTTGGGGTCCGATGGCTAAACCTTTTCAAAAACATTATAACATCACCTTATATTACCTTTCAAGCATGTTAGTTTATTCTTATGCATTTTTATTTTACCGTGTAATCCCTAAAATACTACTCCTAGTATTAGTCGCCCTCGGGTTGGTCCGGATTGGGGTCGGGTTGAAATTGAGGAATCATAATCCTTGAGATTGTGTGAACAACTAGGATAGCCACTAGTACGTAAATCAAGTGCGAGAAAATATCTCCAAAGCCAAGACATGGTAATGAGATGCTTGGAGTTTAAGTTATAGTGTACAAATGTACTACCTTACCAAGCCATATAACAATAATGACGATTCTAATCACGAATGTGAGGACTAAACATAATGAAAGTAATATGACTTTCGAGATACCATGTTCGAAAAAGGGACAAAAGCGAGAGAAATTACGAGCTATGTAATTATGAGATAGCTCATGATATGATATAAGTTTCGAGATATTATGACTTGATAAGGAAGGAAATTCCTTTGAAGTAAAGAATCGAGAAGAAATGATTCATTATTTGAAATGAATCTTAATACTCTAAGTTATATAGACACAAAATGCTCGATCTGAGTGTCTTAGTAATTAATAAGCAAGATAGCTTCTATAGACCTTGCAAAAGGAATACATCGAAGAACAAATGAAAAGGGTCACATGGAAGGATCTTAGGTGAATCGAATTGGAAAGTGACCCTCATACTTTTGTGACGATCAATAAAATGAGATATTAAGTATCTCGACATTGAATGAAGTAAGCATAGAATGTCGGGAAAATGGTAAAGATATTTGACGTCAAGGCGAAAGTATAATACGTCCTAGTGGACAAAGTTTTTATCTATGCTAAATTGCATAATGAATCAATAAAGATTAAGAAGAGATGAAGTATATCCTAAAAGGATATTATATTGATGGCGCTAAATGCGGTATAAGGTTTCTCTTGAAAATAGTTAAAGTAAGGATATATAAAAATATATTCCTAAGATCGATAAAGTGAAAAGGAATTGAATCTTTCATACTGGATTAGGAATGAAGGATGGTAATAAAGACATGACGATCTCTATGATAAGATTAAATTATCAAGATATCAATATCAAAGATAGGTTAATGTAGACCTAACCACAAATGCTTTTGGTAAAAGCATAACGGTACTGATACCCAAAAAGGATATTGTAAACGAGGTAATAGAAGACTATAGCCAGGGAACATAATGTCCCAATGGAAAGGACAATGACATACGAAATAGATGTTTACTTAAATAGACGGGAACGCTGTAGACCAAAGCCTATGCCTCGCACTGAAAACAGAACGAACAAAAACCAGAAAGGCTTGATAGGTATGAGAAAAATCTCTCAGAATACCTATAATATTTTGTTCGATATAGGTGCTTCACATTTTAACATCGTACAAGTATGTGTAGAAACGATAGAACCCAATTCGGGATAAACGAATCAAGAAATAAAATAATCTCTTCACCCATATGACAATTGTGGCTGTCGCAGGTGTTGCTCAAACTTAGAATTGGACCTGAGACCGCTTAACGTTCTATCCAATGATTTGGATCATAATATCTATGTGGAACATAGATATAATTCTAGAAACAGAAGAATAGGAAATGGAAGTCACTCACGTGATTGGAGACATGGGCCTATTCTCTTCATTTGAGATTCTACGCGACGGGATTTTGGATCCACTATTGCTTACCCGAATTAATTTAGTGAAATGTATGAATGAAGATGTCAAAATTTTGGGTGTAAATAGAACTAGACACCATGTAATTAGTCGACGATGATAGACCCTCGTATTTAATGTATGGAAAGTCCTCATTGAGACATTTTGGTGAGATATATTATGTGGTTTTTGAAGAAAGGTATCTGATGTATAAAAATGAATTGTTCCGACTAAGATATGGCCACTATGAGATAATAGTTATGCCATTTAGACTAACTAAGTACCGACCATACATGAACCTCAAAAATCGAGTGTTCCACACGTGCTTAGACAATGTAGTCTTAATCTTTCTGGATGATGTTCTTATCTATTTGAGGAGCGGGAAAAGAACATAAAGAACATCGGAGGACTGTCTTACGGACATCTAAAGCAGAACAGATCTTATCAGGTATAGTAAATGTGAAGTTCGGCTTAAAGAAGCAACATTCCTCAGACACAGCGTGTCCTCAATTGGAAACAAAGCAATGTAAGAATGAAAGTCTTCAATGACCAAAAGGAGATCGAAATTCCTTAGACAAATTACTTACTTTTGGAGACTCATTAAGAATTCTCTAAGATATTAAGACATATAATCTGACTACCCCAAAAGGAATTAATTCTACATGGACCAATAAATGAAGGGCTGGAGGATTATAAAGAAGCGCTAGACAATGTCATATTGTCTAAAGGAAGGTTATACATTTCAAGCAAAATAAGCTTAGAAATGAAATCATGAATAAGTTCATGATATTTTCTCATACCGTGATCGAACGACATTAAGATATCTTTAGATTCACGAGAAAAGTTTTGATAGTAAGGAATGAGATGTGATATAACCACATTGTCGAGCATTCTCTTGGTTACCAAGCGGGTGAAGGCATTGTATCAATGACCTTATAAGAGGTTATAATCTCTAGAGATACACACATGAAAATGGAATGACATAGCAATGGATTATTGACGGGTTTTATCAAAGTCGTAAAAAGTATCTTCTATATATGGGTAGCAGCAGATTAACTCACCAAATATGTTCACCTCGCCCATTCAAATGACTTATGAATATGATAATTTAGCTCAGTCGTACATAAAGAAAATCGTATCTTTACAGGGAGTACCAAAAACCTATCACTTCAGATAGAAACTCCAAGTTTACCCGTAGTTTTGGACTAGCTCACCAAAAAGGATTTAGACACAAGATTGAACCTTAACGTAGATGTCCACCCACGGAAAATATGGACGTTTAAGGATATGATGAGTACATAAATGTTAAATCGAGGTGCAAGTGGGAACGTGTTGTACCACTTGTTGAGTTCACGTACGACCATAGCTATCAAGCAACGATCAATATGTCCATATGAGGCATTATGTGGAAAGAAGTATCGACCACCACTTTATTGTAATAAAGTGGGTGAGAAAAGTATAAGATCGAATAACGTAAATGAAATGATTAAGATATTTTCCAAATGAGGCAAAGGATAAGAAAAGCTCGAGCGGATAAAAGTGCTTACGATACGCGTAGATCCGAATCGCATTTTAAAATGCGAAATAAAGTTTCTCAAGATTTCTCCATCGAAAATTATAAAGTTCGAGATACAAGAATGTAGAGATCACGTTTTATACGACCTTACGAGCTCCTAGTAATGATAGGCCCAAGAGCTATAATTTGATACTTCCACCAAATTTGGGAAAATGCGTAATGTTTTCCACGTGACCCGATTAAGAAATACGAAAATGACCCAAATCATGTGATCCGCCATGATGACGTGATCTTTAACTCGAGATGAGTTGTGATGAAAATCTCGACTAATTTGATCATACGATTCAACGATTAAAGAATTTAGTTTGGGTCTTTAATGAAAGTCCAATGGAGAAACCATGGACAAAGGAAAATCACATGGAGAGTTAAAGATGTTATGATACTCTGATACCCCATATGTTATGAGGAATGCAAATTTCGGGATGAAATTTCTTTTAAGGGGGGTAGAATGTAATATCCCAAAGAATTAAATGCCTAATTACGATATTTAAATTCGTAAATTAGGGTTTCGCCGAAATAATTAAATTAGTAATAATATATAATAATGATTTCGATTAATTATGAGGTAACGAATTCCTATTTTATATTCACTAAGGATTGTGAATTAAGGAATAGGATTTTATAAAGTGTTTCGGCAGTATTATTTTAACGTCGATTGAGTATCGATAGTTAAAATTTCATAAAATTTTCTAAGTACGAAGCTTAGAATTAAATTCCATTATTAATGGGATATTTTTAATAAAGTGATTACGACTTTATTACGACCATTTTGAGATGAGTCGATAATTAACGTTTTGAGACGTTTAAAACGTTAACGTTTTGAGACGTTTAAAACGTTAACGTTTAGAGATGAATAGAAAAATGAGATTAAAGATCAAGGAATTATTGTATTTAAATTCCTATGATTATTATATGTAATTAGAGTATTATTTAGCATTAAAATAGGCTAGAACATTAAGGATTAATTATTGAACAAAGTATTGATTTTGAAAACCCTAATTTGAAAATTAGGGTTTCACACATGAAATGATACTAATAATTTTTCCTATGATAAAATTTATCATCTAAGACATAGATTATTTCATATAGCTATTAAATGCAATAAAATAAAATATTTAGCAATTGGGAGCTCAAAGTGCCGTGAGCTTATACTTATCAAGGCTCAAGGATTTGAAAAATTTGCTATCTCATAGCATGTTACGTGAATAATGTGTAATATGTGGGATACTTTTTGTACACAATAAACAAGGAATTAATGAGAGTGATCAAGTGGGAGTGAATTTTGTATGTGATTGCCGTGTGACATCAAGAGAAAAAGTTGGAAGATTTTATTCTTTAATAAAGTGATGACATATTAAAGTATTGATGAGTCACAAGAGTTTTGTCATGCAAATTGTGTGTAGAGATTATATATCATGTATAAGACAAAATAAAATCTCATCCTTGGGCAAATTGAGTGACCGAAGCATTGTGATCAAAGTAGGATTTATATTGTCCATTTAATGTTTGTGTAAGATGTAGTCACTTTAGTGAGTCATCAAAAAGGAAATGTCATACTTTGAATTAAGTGTAGCATGATAATATTGACTAAGCTAATGAGAAGAAAATTTAAACTCATTCCTTTGTTCATTTGGAAAGTGGCGACACACTTGTAAGCAAAAGTAGGATTTTTCTTTGTTTCATTCAATGTGTAAGTGATGATGTATTGGCATGACATTGTTGACTTGCTTTCATGTATTAAGTGTGTAGATTTTTTGATATGAAGTAAGACAAGAAGTAATAAAACTTTTCCCCTTTTTCATAGATAACCGACGGCTTCTTGGTGATCCAAAGTCTAAAGAATTATTGTTTCATTAAATGTTTTGTGTAAGGCCTTTTAATGTGTGTAAGAGTGATGTATTATCTTGATGAGTCACTAATAAAAAAAATCTTGCAAGTTGTAGTGTGTGAACCGTAAATTGTGAGCATGAATTAGTGTTTTAATTAGTTTTATTTCTTTAAGCTTTAACAACAAAAGTAATAAGTATATAAAAAAAAAATAACACCACTCATTCCTTTTTGCTCCATATTGCCGTGAGTTAGTAGTTAGCATGACTATGTGGACTTTTGAGGAAAGAAGAAATATTAGAACTCCTTTGTGCAATGCCATAGCCGATGCATGTATGGTCAAAAATTAAGGTTTTATTTGTTCATGGTGCATTTACTAATTGAATAAAGTGATTCATTAAAGTGGAATGAGTCACCAAATTATAGTCTTGTATTGCTATGGGTGTGGGCCGTGAGATGTGTAAGGATTGATTAAAGTCTTTATTTCATTTCTTTTCATTTTAAGTACTTAAAGCTTTTAATAAAGAAAACAACACTTCTCTCATTCCAAATAAACCAACATTACAGTGAGCATTTGAGAGGAAAAAGAAGAAGAAAGAGTTCTTCCATTCAAATCACCAAACCTAGACAAAAATCCTTGGCACTAAAATCGGCGCTTGGTTAAAGCGTTGGGTTTTAACGAGCTTTGTCTATATGTTAAAATTTTCGAATTCTAACCGTTCGATTTTATTATATATGCTTATGTTCTCAATGTTAAAAATGTAAGGAATTATGCTATCATGTTTAGTGGTTTGCAAATATTGTTTACTATGTTTAGAGTGATCATATGTTATGTTTAATTACAAATAAATTATGTTATGAAATATATATTGATGATCGAAAATTCTTAAGGATGAATTGTTAATGGATTAATGATATGTGTTGATAGTTAAGCTCTTTGTGAATTATTGGGAATTTTTGGAAAATCATATGGTATATATATGTTATGACCGAGAATGTTGGGAGGTTATATGTTGATATATAAATTATGTTTAAGTAAGATTATGGCATATTAATATTGTAGAGCCTAAAGTAGTTGCTACATAAATTTATTAGAATTTTTAGAACACATGTGTTCATATTTTTAGGGAGGCCGAGAACTTGGTGAGTTGGAAACATGATGTATAAGTTGAGATTGTTGAATATTATGATGTATTAATGATATAGGATGATAATTAGGTATTGTGGAATTTTATTAGAATTTTAGAAAAATGTTGGTGAATTAAAGTTTAATGGTCGAAAACTATAGTGATGGAATAGTGATGTCAAATTTTTCTAATAGTTGATGTTAATTCATATTAGTGATACTATGATAAAATAGTACACTATATGAATTTAGAAGAATTTTTGGAAGAAGATTGAAATTTAAGCTTAAGGACCGTAAGCTTTGAATAATATATTAAGGATTTTAAATCCTTAATATCAAGAAAAATATTAATGAAGTTTATCGATTTGCGTGAAAAAATCGAAATTAGGGCTTTATGATAAGAAATCGATTGAAAATCGATTTATATGAAATTGGTGATAAAATATGTTGAATAATTGAAAAGTTTATTAAGAAAAGTCAAAATGTTGACATATGATTTAGCGTATGAAATACGTTCAATAAATCGTAATACGTGTAAAGCGTATTAAATTAATAAGAATATCTCATTGGTGAGAAAGATTTCATAATTGAAATCATTTTATCGAAAAAGCGTTAGAATCGTTGAGCGTTTAACCTAAATGGTTAAAATGAGATAGTTGGTCATATCTAGTCACTATCAAGTACGAGAATTGTTTAGTTAAGATACAGCGATTGAACAACGTATTAAATTGTTAAGAAATTGAATTATATTAGAAAGTTATCAAAGTTTATTAAACTCGAGAGTCTCAAAATACGTGACCAACGTCTTAAAATAATTTTTACGTAAAGGGTGGGACGCGGACGTGATCGTTGACGAGAACGAAATCGAATTAAGAAAGTCTCCAATCCGGTGGGCGTTCTTTCTCCTCGAGGATAAAATGTTTATCAAATGTTTATTTACAATGCTCTGTTGAGAAATGATTACACCCCAAAGTGTTTATGATTTTATGTATGATCCTATCAATAGTGTTGGTTCGCTACCAACTTATGATGAATATTATGATAATGAGGAGAATGTTTATGAGATGAATTGTTTATGAGGAGGATGATGATATTTTATGAGGAAGATGATATGATGTATTATGAGGAGGATGGTATGATATATTATGAGGAGGATGATGTGATGATATGAATGTTGTTGGTTCGCTACCAGCGTATGATGGTGTTGTAATGAGATTGATTGTTGTTGCTCATCACCAACATATTATGATATTGTGATGATATGATGATATTAAGCGTTGTTGGTTCGCTACCAATGTATGTTGAAGTTATGATAATGTTATAAGAGAAATGATACGGATCATACAGATAGAAAATATGTCTGGCCAGACAACTTTTTGGAAAATAAGAAAATGTTTTAGTAAGCACGAGTATTTGCACTAAAACCTCGTGTGTTACTAATGGGCCAGAGTAATTTAATGAAAATATTTTTGGCATAAACCCACTGAGTGCATTATTGTACTCGACCGCATATTGTTTTTAAATATGCATTGAGTGATGATGCGATGGAGCGGTGTTGAGCAATAGGAACATTGTCGATAGTATACCTTGATTGTACATCGTCATATGTACACATCACATGTTTTCATTGCTAGATTATGAAGTCATTTATACAATATGTTTAGTCGAACCTTGAGCGCTTGAAGTTCTAGAAATATCACGATATATGTCTCACAAACTTAGTACTTTAATTTATAATTGTGTTTATTTAATTCCGTTCAAAAACAAGGTCCCTGTTAATCCGTACTTAGGATTTAGGGGCAGTTACAATTTCTCATATATCCTTACTTTAACTCTTCTCAAGGAAAATTCTTATTCATCAGGTCATATGTCTCTGAAGCTTATATTATGTCGGGGGCTATCTTATAATCGTATAGCTCATAGTTTCTTTAGTTTTTTCCGACTTTTGTCCCTTTTTCTTGGGCAATGTATTTGAAAGTAATCTTACTTTCGTTATACTTCGGTTCCCACTTGCAGGACTAGAACCGTTATCATTGTCGTATGGCTTGGTAGGGTAGTACATTCGTACACCATAACTTAAATTCCAAGCATCTCTTTTCCCTGACTTGGCTTTGAAGATATTTCTTCCATACTTGATTTACATGCTAGGGCTATCCTAGCTATTCACACATCTCAATGATTATGATTCATCAATCTCATTATCGTTTGTTTAACCAAGTTTTAATTACTCGAATCGATTATGCTCAAGCATAATCTCATTAACTGAGGTATAAGCGAGAGATCTATTTTCTGAGACGCTATCATTTCCTTATATATATATTCCTTGAAAAGAATATCTTGTATGCATCTTTATTCTTTTAAACATGTCCAACCTACTAACGAGATTTCAAGGACAACCAACTATCTTAAAGATAAGTTGTAATCTCTTTTGTTATGACATAAAAAGGGGAGTTCATATCCCACGGATATCATATACTTTTCTTTCTTTTACTCTTGCATTCAATGCTAAAGAGTATCTTATTCATAAATTGATTATCGTATCAGTTGTATAAGGTATAACTTCACTATTACCAATCTTGGTAAAGCCCATCATGGGTCATCACATCCATGTGTATCATAGGAAAATATCTCGTCTCATCGAGATTTTCCTTACATCCTGATTTCTTGATGTCTATCACCTTCTGATGCGAAATCTTTGGGTGGTTGGAATATGTCGACCTATTTCATATCTCGGTGTTTATCGCTTCACTAATTCGCACTTAGGTGACAAGGTAAGTCAACATTCATCATACTTGATGGTTTCAAGAATCGTGAAGAAATTATCACGACTACTTACAAGAGGTACTGTTTCACAAATCAAAATGACATCTTTTCAATGATTGAATCGATATGCTTTTTGGATTTAATAAATGGGGATCTAGGGTCCGAAGACCAGAATGACGACTACTGAGATTTCTTTGGTCATATGGGCTGGCCAGACCTGTCACAAATATTTTCTCAGTCACGCAAGGATTTGGGTTCAAAAGGACACTTTATGAATTTTCGGGTTGAAAAATTTTCAGAAAAAGTGAGAAACTCGAATGAATTCTCAATTGGAACTAGGTCATAGAGTTAAACTCAACGACAGAAATTGGGTAATGGACATAATTTAAAAAATTATATACTCGTAATAGGTCATCAACAAGTGTTCTCATGTATATCAGGGCTCCACTAGTATTACCGGCAATCTTACTTTCTTAGTAACATTCTAAGATTCGTATCATACTATAACGTTCTTACTCTCTATAAATCATAGAACTAGCTTCAACTGATCCTCGTGAATTTTGGAGTAGGAATCAGGAATTTGGTCCTTCATAAGAAATGAAGTACAGTGCATTAGGGGCACGTAGGTGAAAACCTTACATAAATCGGAGTTCACACGATCGAGAACTAGTCAAAACAAAATCACTACGCAGTGCAGGAAAAATTTACGCGCGCTCGTGCCGAGGGCATAAGCGATGCCGGCGCCAAGGTCGTGCATGCCGTTACCGATGCCGTGGTAGTACAGAGTAATGCCGACGTCGAGGTCGTATAGGGTACTAGAGTCAACATGTCAAAGTCGACAGTCGCACATACCGAGGTCGAAGTCGAGGTCGCACAATTTCATATAAATCTTTTGCTTTTCGACACTCAAGATGGAATGAAGTTCTCAAATCCATCGTTACTCTTGTTCTTGTAATGGGAGGAAGTTTTACTTCTATGTTCGTTCGTAAAAGTGATCATGCTTCTTAAAAGTCTACGTTACGTTGAGCTAGCATGCTCGTCATCATAATCGACTTGGAGGTTTGAGTAAAACTTGAAACATTAATACGTAACTCATCTCATCGCGCATGTACTTGGTAATTTCAAGAATTCAACATATCATTCTTGACAAATCGGTGTCCAATCTCAATCATTTTAAAACATGAATAACATAACTTTGTTCATAACGATGAACCCTTATTGAATTCGAGAATTGAACATTTAGTCCTTGGCATATCATGCGAAACTTTCACACATCATTGTCATCAGCTTTCTATAACTTTCTTGACAATTCATTTGTCGCAACATTCATTCTCAACCTTTCTCATAGCTTTCATTTCTTTTGAAAGATCATTTCAATCATCCTTCACTTCAAACTTTTCGATTTCAAAATCGAGAAAATCATTTATCTATCATAAATCAAATTCTTTAAGTTTCCTTAAATATGCAGTCTCATACCTGCATATTGTGGGAATCTCTTTTATTTTAAAATTTTGGCGAAGAAAAACATTTCCATCCTTTTTCACCTTCAAACTTTTCATTTTATTTGAATAAAAATCATTTCATAAACATTCGTCTGGCCAGGGAAATTTTCAAAACTTTGGAAAGAAAAGAATCATTTACCTCATTTCGGTTGAGCTTGATGTGATGGAGTGTTGAGCACTGTCAGTTGATCTCTAGAAGTCTAATGATTCAATCTTGACTTAATCTTAAAGGAGATTTTGGGTTCAAGAGCGAACCGCTCTGATACCACTCTGTCACAGCCCCTAAATCCTAAGTACGATTTAGTAGGGATTGTAACTCTAAACAGGTATGAATACACAAGGAGATTCTCCTGAACAAAAGCCGTAATACATATGTCAAATATGTTCTTGGGCTTTAGTACATAACTTAAATTCTTGCAGCGGAAAATATGTGATATGTACATATGACGATGTACTATCAAGGTATAAATCTTTCGTGACAATATTCCTATTGCTCAACACCGCTCCATCCATCATCGCTCAACTGCACATTTAAAAACAAACATGCAGGGCTGAGTACAAGAATGCACTCAGTGGACTCATGCCAAAAACATTTTATCGTAAATGAATTACACTGCCAATATCATGGTAAGACACAAGGGTTTTAGTCGAAAGGCCTTGTGCTTACTAAAACATTTTCATCATTTCTCAAAATCGTCGCCTGGCCAGGCTAATTTTTCTTGGTGTGTATGATCCGTATCCCAATATCACATTTCATCACAATATCAAAGATCAAACGTCGAGAGGGAGGCCTCCCTTCTACGACGCCTTAACCGGCCATGGACTTCCCCACACGGCACACAGTCACGTTCAGGTGTACACGTTAAACCAATCATGTCGTTCCAACCTTCACGCCAGCCCTAGCCAGGCATCAACCTCCGACATAGGACCCGATATTGATTTCATAAAAAGGTTGGGCGCGACCCAACAAAATTCATAAAATTTCATATCATATCGTTCCAACCTTCACGCCAGATAGGATTCATACACAAAACAGAAACATTTTGGCAGGTAATCTTATAAACAGTTTATCAACAGTTGAAGAGTAAGTACTGTAAATAAATTCATTTGGAAATAAGAAAGCTTGTAATTTGTTTTGAAAAAGCCCCTTTGGATGTAGATTGTCTAACCGATTTCTTGGATTGCGAGTCCTGAAAGCCTATCTATTCACGGCTTTGAGGTTTTGGGTTGAAAATCCATCGGGTCTTAGAACCCATATTTCTACTTGAGTGTGTATCATGGCATAATATCTGATCAATTGACCATGTAGCAGCACCTAGTCGAATATTTCACGTTAAGGCGTGCTTGGTAAAAATATCATATTGTGTTGTTTTATCCTAAATTCGTGTATCTTATTAATGCTTTAATGTACCTTGCGACATATCATAATGAATGCATCAATTAATAGCATGTTAGTCACATAAGGCATATTTCACATAGGAAGTTTCAACACTTAGTTAAATTTCAGTGTTTAATTTTCAAAGAAAATGCATTAAAACAATCCAAGTGTGATACTTTGACGATTTACAACTCTTGATTAAAAATTTGTATGACCGCAAAAGACACATTCTGAAACCTCTAAACATGTACTATAAGTTCTAAAAGGAAGTCGACCCAAAGAGTCGTGGTTACGGAGATATAGGGTCTCAAAGTGGGCAACCCAGAACTGACTTCTATACTTAGAAAAATCTTGAGATTTCCAGTTTAGCGTGTCATACTTTGACGATTCATAACTTTTGATTAAAAATACGTATGACCGCTCAAAGACACATTCTGGAAACCTCTAAACATGTACTATAAGTTCTAAGAAGGAAGTCGACCCAAAGAGTCGTGGTTCTGGAGATATATGGTCTCAAAGTGGGCAACTCGAACTGACTTCTTCTAAATTTTTCAGGATTTTCAGATTTAGCTTAACGACGAGGGATTTTGCGAGGCTCGTAACTTTTTACTCACAATACCAAAATGACTGCAAGATACCATTTTAGAAACCTTGTAATAAGAACTACATGTTTCATGAAGACCATATTGGAAGATACTTGATGCATCGAGAAATACATGAGTTCAAAGTTGACTAGTTGGAATGGACAAATTCCAGTAGGTGACTTTGGGTCAGTGAAAGGTATACCTATAAGACTTGGTTTGGGATCAAACTTTCAAGATCAAAACTAGACATGGCAAGGAACATTTCTTATGAAGAAACCCAAGTCAAAGTCGGACTACAAACGGCTTGAACATCTCACGTAAAAGTCGGACTTGTATAGTTCATTAACAAGGAAATTAGACTTAGGCATTTTGACCAAAAAGACCTACTGAAATGCGTCAACTTTAAAAATTCACTGAGGTCTTATTAAACGAATCTAATAATGCAACCTATCATATTGAAAAGCCACTTAAGTCTTGTTTAATTTAGAAAAATCCTTACTCAATGATTCAAAATAGATTGGGAGATAAAAATGTTTTACTACAAGCTATCGCTACAGTGACAGTTTTGTGCAGTTCTTTTGTAAAATCTGGAATAAATGGTAAAAAATTTTAGAAAATTCTGAAAATTTACAAAAATCTTCTACAGATGTTAAATTATGTTTATGCCAAATTTTAGAGTTTTACCATTAGCCAAACTTGAAACGAAAGCCACGGACCCTGGGTGATGAACATGGCAATTTTACAGATTTGTACAGTGTTCTTGAAAAATAAAATTAAAATCGTAAATCAAGTTTTATTGACTTGAAATTTTTACAGAGACGTGCTAGACATGTTTAATTTTTACATAGCTAAATTTCACATTCATCGGACTACTATAACTTAGTCAAATAATTTTATGAAATTCTTGTTTTAATAACAACTTCCAGTTTTCATTTTAAACTTATGTAAGCATTTCATATAATAACGAAAATGGTGAATCTATCACCCCAAATCACCACCAATATCATCAATATAAGCATGAAATCTATGATTTAGTCATGTCCAAGAGTCATAGGAGGTAGTTATACCTCAGCCACGAATTTGAAGATGAATGAGAGAGATGGAGCTTGAGCTCTCTCTCACATGGTGGAAATGGTGTGGGAGAAGAAGAGAGAGAGGAGAGAAAGGGGGCGTCGATTTTTGGGGGAGAGAGGGAGGAATGGCTGATCCAAAGGGGGAAGAGAGGGTATGGGATGGTGTTGGGTGACAAGTATCTCTACATACACATGCATGTCTACACTTGTCACACACTCTCTCTCCCTACACATGCACACACACAGTTATTACATATATATATATATGTATATGTGTTTAATTATTTAGTTAGTCTATATAATTAATCAAATTGTTACTTAATAGATGCATGTAATAGTGGAAAGTCAACAATTAAATCCTTAGTATGTATATATATATAGTTCTCGGCTATTGCACATGTAATAGGTCCAATTTTATTTTTCATACCATATATGTCATAACATATGGTTTAGATGATAAATAATATCAAAGGATAAATTAACGGCATCAAATTATGCGATAAAACCCTAAAATTCGAAACTAGGGTTTTCGAAATTGAGGAATATGATCAATATAAATCCTTAATGTTTTAGCATTGATTTTGTCACGACCCGTTCGGACCAACCCAGACCTGGAGGCGACTAGTACTAGGAGTAGTATTTAGGGTTACGTGGATAAAATAGAGATGCATAAAATAAACTAACATGCTTGAGCGAATATGAAATGATGTTATATTGTTTTGAAAAGGTTTGAGCCATCGGACCCCAAAACTTAGCCCGATCCGATGGGCCTCAATAGTTTATAAACATAAAGCGTAAATAAGGGAGTTCAGAGTATAGCAGCGGAAAGTGTGTGAATACATATATGACGATATGCATTCAAGGTATAAACCACAAATTCAAGTAAATCGGTCAAGGACACTGGACTCCTCAACACATTCCCCATCATCACCATCAGAGCTCAACCTGCACATTTAAAAACAAATATGCGGGGCTAAGTCGAAATTGCACTTAGTGGACTCATGCCGAAAACATTTGATAGATTTGGATTACTGTTGCCAATATCGAGTAAGTCACAAGGGTTTTAGTTAAAATGCCTTGTGCTTACCAAATCATTTTCAGTTCGTAAACATAGCTCGGCCGAGCATTTTCTTGGTGTGTATGGTCCGTATCTCATAGTCACAATACATAATAATAATAAATAATAAACGTCGAGAGGAGGCCTCCCGTCTACGACGCCGTGACCGCCGTAATCCCGTCATAAAGACACACGTCTCTCTGCAAGCATATGTTAACACAACATAGTTCCAACCTTCACGCCAATCCTAGCTGGCATTTATCATCCCAAGCACGGACCCGACATTAAAAGGTTGGGTGCTACCACAACAATTGATATAATAGTTCCAACCATCTCCACAGCCCTACCCGGCAAATGAGATAGGATCCATACACAAAACGAAATATTTTGGCGGTGTCTGCAAGAAAACATTTGATAACAGTTATAAAATAAGTACGTAAATAAACTCATTTGGTATAACAATGAAGTCACATTTTAGTGGGGTGAAAAGGCCCACATTTTGAAGATAAAAGCCCACATTCGTGAGGTAAGAAAAGGAGCCCACCGGACTATGGTTCGTTGTAAAGTCCCAGGTTCGATCGTTCGTCAAAATCCCGTCATTGTACGTTTGCGTCCACGCCTTTACGAAAAAGCGAGGTTTTAGTGCGTCGCTCAAGTCTTCGAGACTTTCGAAAACTAAGATAAACTTGATATTTCATATCTATGTAGACCGAATTCCTTAGTGGATTGATACGCCTAATACGTTATCGATTGACTTTTCTCGCTCCTCGAGATCGTTCGGCGATAAGCACGCGTTTTCGATATATGGATTTCATTGGTGAAATCTTTTCTTTCTAATGAGTTATCATACTCAATTAGTATATCTTACAGCGTCGACGTATTTATAAGCGTATAATCGTCGTTTGACTTTGAAAAGTCAACGAAGTCGACAACGATCGACAAAGTCGATGATTTTGACTTTTAAATAGTAAGCTTTTACTATTTTGTTTCATAAATCAATTTAATCGATTTGAAAATGTAAAGTCCTATTTCTCGATTTATCTTGTAAATCAAGGACTTATAATTATTTTCGCATTTTAATAACCCTTTTTTTTATAATAAAAAGCGTATTTTGGAATTTAAAACGTTATAAAACGAACGTTTGTCTCAAACATAGCAATCTATGTTTATAAAATTTTGTAAAATTTAAAAACTGTCCAGAATATTAATAGGCATATATTTTATTAATAAACTGAATTAAAAAGGATTTTAAAACCCTTTTAAATTATCGGAATTTTCGATAATTAGATTAAATATGTCAAATGACTTTTGAAAAATTTTCTAAATTAATATAGTGCATTATTATACACTATGGTCCAGAATATGAATTTATAAAATTCATATGATATTACTTGCTATTTATTTATATATATACATATATATATTTACGGTAATTCCTATAAATAGGAAATAATTATCCAAAAATTCCCAAAATTGATATATACTTATTATAATATCCCAACATCAATATATATCAATAATATAACCTATGGTTCACCATAACCATTCATTTCACAATATATAGCATTTTTCACGGTAATAACTTGATAATTACCAAATAATTAGCAAATAATATCTAAAAATTCTAAATAAATTCCCACATGATTAAAAATTATATTATAACATTGTAACATCATAATATCAACCAAACCAATTGAAATCATCACCATATGAGCTTGTAAGCTCTCGGCTTTTTTGATTATTTTTGGTTTTTGGTTTTCAAAAATTCCAACAATTATATACTATGTTTATACACTATAGTATATTAATATAACATCATTTAATCATCAAGAACCAATTAAATCATCACCATATAAACATAGCTTTAGCTTTCGCTTATTTGATTTAAATAGGTAAATGATTTCCAAAAATTCTAATTAATTCACACAATGCATAAATAATATACTAAAGCATTAAAACACCATTACATGTTTAAAAATAAAATCATACATCAACATATACATATAGTATGCTCTCGGCCTTTTATAAAAATCATGCATTTGATTTTCAAAAATTCTAGGTAAATCATAGAACATGTAATCAAGGTCCTAAAGCATGAATATGACATTGTATGATTAAAAATAAAATTTATACATCATGGTACATGTTTAAGAAGCTCACGGTATTAATGAAATAAATAGCTAGGGTTTTCCAAAAATTTTAATTAACATACCATAGTCTTAAATCATATCATAGATCAATATTTCATTCTTAAAAATACTTAGAACATGCTCGGTCATTACTAAACATTTTCTATAGTTTTCGAAAATTATTTTAAAACAAGACCTATGGTTCGAAAATTTCATAAACATGCTAGATCCATTCAAAAATTAAATAAGCAACAACATATGATTATCCAAGCATATATTTTCATATATTTGAAAATAAATCATCAAGAACCATTATCTCATGCTCTAGAACATTAAAAACATACATATACATACATATAACATTCGAAATACACACACATATATATAAGAACATGTTCGATTTTTCTTGTACAAAAGAGGTAAAAATCGGTACTAGGCCTCATGTTTACCTTAGATATGATATAGAATCAAAGAACAATGTATGGTGTGAAGGTTTAGGGGAGAAATGGAGAAGAAGAAGGGGATGAAGCTTTCGAAAATGGGGAGAGTGAGCTCTCGGTTTTCTTGGCTGAAGAAAGGAGAGGAGATGGTGTTTTGAGAGTGATTAGAATTTGATTTGAGGGTGGAGTATGAAATGGGAGAGAAATGTGAAGGGTCCTCCTCCTATATCTTTCTCTCTCCCTCGGCACACATCACACACACACACCCCCAATGGATGAAGAGCAGCCTAATGATGTGAGTGTAGTGATCATTGGCTAGGTGTGCATGGGTTAGGCAATAAAAAGGTGGATCATCATGCTTTGTTTTATTAGGGGGTAGCCGGCGCTTTTAAGGGTGTTTAGGGGTGGTTTAATTTTTATTCCATCCCTAATACTAGATATATATATCATACATAATCATAGATATATATTGCAAGCCATTAAAATAATTAAAACAAGCATATAGCATTTATTCGAAAATACCGATCCAAAATTAGGAAAAATAGGAATAAAATACAAATCACACCTATTATTGATACTCATGCTATTTTCGATCCAAATATACACATATACATCATAATATATGATTTAGATATTGAATAATAGCATAGGATAAAATTATAGCATTAATTCATGCATATGAAACCCTAATTTCGAATATTAGGTTTCGAAAATTATAAATATAAGCTATCGAGTTTTAATGTTCCAAAACTGATTTCATAGCTTAATAATACCCATATATATCATATTATAAAGTTTAGATACCATAGGATAATTTAATGGTATCATTTCATGTGAAAAACCAAAGTTTATAAACTTAGGGTTTTCGAAAATTTCAATATCAAATTATCGAATTTTAATAACTGAAAATTCGATTTTAATAAATAATAATACTGAAGTTATATAAAATAATAATAGGAAATTAATTATGATAATTTCCTGAGTATTAAACTCATTTTACAAAACGTCTCTAGACGTTGACGTTCAAAACGTCTCAAAACGTTCAAAATCGACTCATCTCAAAATGGTCGCAGTAAGTTCATACTTACTAAATAAATATATTCCTTTTAATAAAGAAATTAAGATGGAAATTAATTCCAAGCTTCACTGCTCAGAAAATTTCATGAAAAGCTGACGTTCGATACGCGTTTGACGTTAAAATATTTGGACGAATCATTTCGTAATATTTCAATCCTTTAATTCACAATCCTTAGTGAATTATGAAAGGAATTCGTTATAACGATATCGTATCGAAATTACAAGTTTCGACGTCGTAAAAAGATAATATACGGCAAAAACCCCAATTACGGGTTTAGAAAACCGTAATCGTATATTCGTTTCTTTGGAATATTACAGATTTAATGCTAAATAATACTGTAATTACATATAGTAATCATAGTGAATTAATTTCTATAATTCCTTGATCAATAAACTCATTTTCCATTTCGTCTCTAAACGTTAACGTTTAAAACGTTAATTATCGACTCGTCTCGAAATGGTCGTAATAGGTCGTAATCACTTTATTAAATTATTCCATTTATAATGGAATTTAATTCTAAGCAATTGCTTAGAAAAATTTTCGACATTTTAACTATCGATACGAAATCGACGTTAAAGTAATCTTGTCGTCTGCTTTATAAACTTCATTTCCTTAATTCACGATTCTCGGTGAATATAAAATAGAATTCATTCCTTCAGTAAATAATCGAAATCATTATTCGATATCTTCATCGTTCGAATCATCTCAAATAATTTCTAATTTACGGGTTTTAAATACCGTAATTAGGCCTCAATTTCATGGATATTACATGCGGTGGCCTCCTCTACTCGGCGATTCAACAGTATCCCTCGCCGACGCATCTACAATGCTTTTGCAATGTCACCATGTCATTGCTGTAATTGCGTGATCCGCTACTCGGAGAATACATGTTGAGGGCACTTTCTCAATAGGCCCCAATCTCTCCCATGCCTCGAATAATGACTCGCCTCCTGTTGGCGAAATGGGAGATCTCGGCTATTATCTTCTACGCTTTCGCCGGTGAAAAATATTTGAAAGAAACTTCTCGCAAAGTTTTCCCCAACCGCCTATCCCGTTCGGTCCGAGCTCTTGAACCAATCTTTACTTTGGCTCGCAGAGAGAATCCGAACATGCGCATTCAGATTGTGTCTTGTGGCACCTCATTCATTTGATGGTGTCACGTATGTCGAGGTATGTCTCAAGATGCGCTTTCCTCTGTGACTCTCCTCCGAATTGTTCTCCTTGAACCATCTTGATCGGGGCGGTTTCACTTCAAAATTGTTTGCATTGACTTCCGGCCCCATCCGCCTTCTTTGAATTGCTCACTGGTCGGTACATGTAATTCAATGGTCTCGTCTCTGGGCGAGGGCGGGGAGTCCCATGTTCGCCATCCGGCGTTGCATTTCAGAACTCGCCGAAAGGCGTGCGGCCCGCTGGGAGGTATACCCCATGGGAGGAACACCCCGTTGTTGGATTCTTTGCCATCTCTTGCCTTCGTCTTTCTCGTCCCTCTCCTTTGAGTGCTTTCGATCTCGGGGTCAAAGGTTGTTCGGGTTGTCCCTAGATCTTGTGATCATATAATACACGGAGAAAGGAGAACTTAGCTCAGCAAGAAAAAATAAATAAAATAAAATACAACTTGAATTAATAATTCCAAATCGTCGAGTTATTCCTATATAATCTTAACAATCCCGACGGCGCCAAAATTTGATCGCCACTTTTCTAACACGAAAACATGAAGTATAAGGAAAGCGAGTATCGTATCCACATGGATTATGTCTGAAAACACGTAATCTAACTCAACAACAATTCATCATTATCCAAGGATTTGGTTTGTATATGTTTAGGGCTTGGATATTAAATCCAAAGCAAAGGTAACAATTTGAAAATAAACTAAAGCAATAAAACTCAAAGAGATAATAAGAGAAAGACTAACCCTAGGATGCATTAATCCTACCCACAACGTATGTTTATCCCGCTCCTATTAACCAATTTTAATCCGACAAGATGGAAGATCATATATGTAACCAACAATTTCGATTCACGACAATTGTGGCGATTGATTACTAATTTTCCTATTATTTATTACATCTCTAGGTGAAAATAAGCAACTCGAAAAGGATAACAAAGAATATGCTTCCTACGAATGTTCCTATCTCAGTTACGACTCAAGGCTTATCCGTATCATGCATTCAAGATCGATTGACAATTAACACGGTTAAGTAATTAACTGGCAACTAGGATATGCATCAAGATTGATCAGAAATCAACACATATAATTAAGGACCAAGAATCATGAATCAATGCCTGGAAGGTAAATAACAATAGCTGCAATCACAACATATATGATAGAATCATGCAAACCCTAGGATTAGAACAGAAATTTAGCTAGACATAATTAACGGAATAAAATACGAATTAACCATAAAAACAAGAATTAAATAGATAAAACCCGTAGGGTGGCGTCTGAAGAACAACCGTTGGGTTCAAATCCCAACCTCAGTGGAAAACGGGAAAAAGATGCAATTCGTTCGGACGAAAACGTTCCAAATCGATAACAATGTGTAGAACAAGCGTAGAACTATGAAAAACTAATGCTAGAATCAATCTAAATCAAAGCTATAATGAAAATCAATGGAAAATAATGAAAAACTGAAGAAAGAGGTCCAAAATCGCTACCGAAAGGTTGGGGCCGGCGACGATCCTATTTATAGAATTAGGGTTGAAACCCTAATTTTGTCTTCTGCCGCCACCTCACTAGGGCTCACGGTCATGAAGCTCGGTCGCGAGGGAACATCCTCGCTCGGCGCTGCGGGTTCTCGGTGAGATGCAGCTCGCGGCTTACCTCGTGACTGGCTCGCGGTCGCTAGGTATGGTCGCGAAATCAGGCGATAGCTCTTTTTGCACGCTGGGAAGCTCATGGTCACGTCTCGCGGTCGCCGCTCACACGGCGTCGCGTGGATTTCCTCGCGGCCGACCTTGCGATCGCTAGGTCGGTCGCGAGGCTCATTCAGCGCAGATCTCCACTGCGCTTGGGCTACGCGCGGCGAGCGGGTCGCTATGCCCGATTTTGCCCTTCGTCGCTCGTTCCTCGTTCCATGCTTGATTTTCAACTTATAAGCCTACAAAACACCAAAAGGAACCCAAGCGCAGATCTTCCAAAAATATGAAAAAGCATTGAGATCCAAGACATAAACGCACTTTATCGATCTAAAATCATCTTTAAAAATCAACAATAAACGTGTAAAATGCGCGTTTATCAGCCGAATGTATGTATATTTTTTAATCCATTGTTTGATTTTTGTTTGTTGAAAATAGTTGAGATATAGTTTTAATATATGATATGAACATCATATATTAATCTTGAAATTATTGGAACACTTCTCCTATTTTCATGGGAATACCGAAATATACATGTGTATTTTGGAAATTATTTTTATTTTATTTGTTGAAAAATTGTTGAGGTATAATGTTTAATATATGATAAGAACATCATATATTAATCTTGAAATTATTGAGGCACTTCTCCTATTTTTCTATAATTACCAAAACTTTATATATATATATTTTAGGATTTATTTGATTTTTATTTGTTGAGAATAATATGATATGTGATATTATAAATATTGGTTGATATTTAATGTTAATATTACATGTTTATTTCATAATATGAACATATTGTGAAGTGTATGGAATTTATGGAATATATATGCATATATCTTATAATTGCCGAAAATGTATGTGGTGAAAAGCATAGGTTTAAAAAAAATTAATGTATGATATGAGATGATATTTCATGTTTAGTATATGATATGAGCATGATATGGTTTTTGTGGAATTTATTGAACACCAATGCTCATTAAATCAATATTGCCAAAAACTTTGATGTCTTTAACCTATGGTTTGAAATTTTATAAGATGATATCGAGTTGGTAATTAAATTCTATAGTAGGATAGGAGTATATCATGATTTTATTGGAATTTATTGGATACATATGCTAATTATTGTCAATTATCGAAAACATAGCAAAATGGTCAAGTATAAGTTTAATTTTAATGGTAAATGATGCTATGATAGTTAACTATAAGCTTGGAATGAATGGTTGTGATTGTGATGAATGAATGGAACACTTATACACACATACACAATAGTTTTGCATTATGTTAGAAATTAGGGTTTTCGAATGCTTTAGTATAGTTTATGTTGTGTATGGTATTGTATGGTGTTGAATGGTTTATGTTTATGTTGTGCCGACAAACAAAACCCCAACGTAAACAACAGAATACTTTATGTACGAGAATCCAAAAGAAATCGACCAATTTCGATAATTTAAGAAAGAATTAACGAGAATCGAAGTTAGACACGAATTAAGGTTTCTCTATTAGTAATAGGATACTCAAACGTGAGTTCCTAAGTTAAAGAAACCAAAAGCCGAGTTACAACGTTAGTACTCAACAACGACAACCTAATACGACGTTAGATTGAGTGTTAAGATAACTCGATGACGAATAGCGATTATACAACTTATATAATCTCTAACGAATTAAGAGAAACAAACAATATCGTAAGGTGTAAGCAAAGATTCGAACATAAGATGTCGATCCTTATGTCTCAAAGGTCGAGTTAATATTCCCGAAGAACTTCATCTATTCCTAAGTACTTACTTACATGATAGCATGTGATCACTAGAATCATAAGTCAATACTCCCCTTTATTCATCGTGTTAATACGACAAGTCGTCAAGCATAATAACCTACTAGGACGTAACTACAATTGTTAAGTCTAGTTAGTAGCTTGACAATATCCTAATATACCAATCACAACTTCAATACTAACAATCTATAACGTAATAACGTTAGAAGAACACTAAGGTTAGAGTCGATGATAGACTCAGAGTATATGATTCATAAGTTGAGGTTCACCTATGAATGATAAAGTAATATAGTTTGGGAATTGAGAATGTAAGATAATAGGAATTATCTTAACACCATCACATGAAATCATAAAGAAACCCTAATTGAGAACTTTAAGTCGTAATTCATAAATGACCTTCAATCGATAGAAAGAATCTAAGAAAGGTTATTTTCTTATGAAGGGTTTGATCGTACGTAGTTGGCGAGGAAGGACAATCACACCTGCTCACTTAGACTTACTAGCTTCGGACTAGCAGGTGGACTCTCTTGAAACAAAAATGACATGCATGTCTATCTTAAAGCATGATTTACAAAAGCTTTATGAAATATTTGTGACGACCCGACTTCCCAAGGAAGTACGGATCATATGGATCGTCACTGGTATGATAAAGCAGCGGATATAAACACAACTAATAAATGCAATTAACCATTTAACTACTCAATAACGTATAGACTAAAAAGGGATAGGCTATTCAATACCAACTCAAGTCACAGAAGGACTCGTCAAAAGGTTCGAGGTTCAAATATAACCTAATCAGGGCACAATTCAAGGAAAGAGGTACGACCTGAAGTTCAATACGGTATGAAAGCAGTTATAATCAAAACATCAAAATAATATCAGAGTTAGACAGCAAATAAACGTGTGGACATGCATATGACGATGCATGCTCAAGGTTTTAGAAACCTTTCTAATAAAGCATCAAAACAACTGCTACTCTGCACCACCTCGCACCCATCATCGATCCTTGCTCAACTTGCACATCAAAAACGAGATGCAGGGCTAAGTACAAAAGTACTCAGTGGACTCATTGCCGAAAACATTTTCTTTATCAAAAGTTATTGAACTGTCCACAATAGCACATGAGGATTTTAGTTGAAAGACTCACGCCTATCAAACATTTTATCATTTCTAAAGCGTCGGGCCGACTATTTCATTCACGTTGTTTCCATATCGATCATTCATTCATTCATTCATTCATTCACAGCACTATGGAGGTGGCCACCTATACATAGTCGCGCGTGACCGATCGAGTAGCTAACCTTAACACACAATCACGTGTACACAATCCGAGTTAGTCCTTAGCTAAGTCGGATCCGATCGTTACCCTTTTTTAACGTTGGTGGACCAACACATTCACATACCACATTGGATATATCAATCTCAGATAGGATAACAACAAAACATAAACATTTGGCAGTCAATAACAGTTTATGTAATAATATTTCATAAAGCTTTTGTAAATCATGCTTTGAGATAGATATACATATCATTTTTTGTTTCAAGAGAGCCCACCTGCTAATCCAAAGCTAGTAAGTCTAAGTGAGCAGGGTGTGGTTGTTCTTCCTCACGACTACGCACGATCAAACCCTTCATAAGAAAATAACCTTTCTTAGATTCTTTCTATCGATCGAAGGTCGTTTCATAGATTATGACTTAAAGTTCCCAATTAGGGTTTCTTTATGATTTCATGTGATTGTTTTAAGATAATTTCTATTATCTTGCATTCCCAATTCCCAAGCTATATTACTTCATCGCTCATAGGTGAACTTCAATTATGAATCACATATTCCGAGTCTATCCTGACTCTTAACCTTAGTTTTATTCTAAACGTTATTACGTTATAGATTGTCGATAATCAAATTGTGATTGGTATATTAGTATATTCTCAAGCCACTAACTAGACTTAACAATTATAGTTACGTCCTAGTAGGTTATGTTGACGACTTGTCGTGTTAGCACGACAAATAAAGAGAGTATCGACTTATGATTCAGTGAGCAAATGCTATCATGTAAGTAAGTACTTAAGAATAAACGAAGTGCTTTGGGAATATTAACTCGACTTTTGGGACATAAGGATCGACATCTTATGTTCTAATCTTTGCTTACACATTACGACATTGTTTGTTTCTCTTAACTCGTCGGAGATTATATAAGTCGATAATCGTTATTCGATTATCGATTTGTTTTAACGCTAATCTAATATCGTATTGGGTTGTCGTTATTGAGTATTAACGTTGTAGCTCGGCTTTTGGTTTTTCTAACTTAGGAACTCACGCTTGAGTATCCTTTTAATAGTTGCAAACCCTAATTTATGTCTAACTTCGATTCTCGTTGATTTATTCTTAAGTTATCGAAATTGGTCGATTTCTTTTCGATTCTCGTATATAGTATTATGTTGTTTATGTTTGGGGTTTTGGTTTGTCGATTTAACATAAACATAAACATTCAACACTAAACAATACCATACACAACATAACTATACTAAAGCATTAAAAACCCAAATTTCTAACATAATATACAATAATTGTATATGTGCGCATAAATGTTCCATTCATTCACCATAATCACAACCATTTATTCTAAGCTTATAATTTCACTATCATAGCATTATTTAACATTTAGAAGTAAACCCATAATTAGCCATTTTGTTACGTTTTCGATAATTAGCAACAATTAGCATATGTATCCAATAAATTCTAATAAAATCATGTTATACTCCTATCATACTATAGAGTTTAATTACCAACTCAATATCATCATATAAAATTTCAAATCATAGGTTAAAACATATAGTTTTCGGCAATCACCATTTAATGAGCTTTGGTGTTCGATAAATTCCACAAAAATTATATCATGCTTATACCATATACTAAACATGAAATATCATTTCGTATCATGCATTAAAATTTAAACCCATTCTTTTCACCCTTATATATTTTCGGTAATCACACACACATATATATATATATATATATATATATATATATATATACTCAATAAATTTCATTCCTTCACAACATGTTTATATTATGCAATAAAATGTAATATTAACATTAAACATCAATTAATATTTATAATATGAACCAAATGCTTGGAATTCTTTTTGTCCTCACACATATTTTACATATGTGTTCAATAATTCCCAACAATGCATATTAGGTTCATATTATTTCTACACATAACATATCCTATCATTTTCAACAAATGAAATAAAATAAATCCTTAGATATATACATATAGTTTTCGTATTCAAAGGAAAATAGGAGTAGTGTCTCAAAATTTCAAGATTAATATATGATGTTCATATCATATATTAAACACTATATCTCAACTATTTCTCAAAAATAAAATCAAACAATGGCTTAAAAATACTTAAATATATTCTGCCCATTTTTGGAAAATAGGAGTAGTGTTTCAAAAATTTCAAGATTAATATATGATGTTCATATCATATATTAAACACTATACCTCAACTATTTTCCAACAAATAAAAATACAAATACAAGAAAATTCCAAAAATATTCTAAAAATTACCATATTTATTCTACATACTCCTAATACATCAACAAGCAACAATATCAAATAATATTCACAAAAACATGCTTTATCACATATAAAAAGAAATAAAGCATAAATCGAAAAATATCAAACATGCTCCAAAAATTCTGAAATTTTAACTATGGCCTTAGAACATCATTCTAAGCATTTTTCATTCATGTCTTGAGTGCATTTTGTGGCACAAAAGTCACGAAAAAAAATGAGGAGCAAAACTAGGGTTTTTCATGAAATAATTCAAGAAAAATCTAAAAAAATTCTACTCCATTACAAATGGAGATAATGATGAGTACTACCTTTGTATGGTCTTAGAAAAATTATTGAGG
This sequence comes from Salvia rosmarinus, assembly GCA_036937905.1. Taxonomy (NCBI): domain Eukaryota; kingdom Viridiplantae; phylum Streptophyta; class Magnoliopsida; order Lamiales; family Lamiaceae; genus Salvia; species Salvia rosmarinus. Next base: position 90,025 of record JAODLM010000025.1, read on the forward strand.
GTTGGAAAGTTTTGAAATGGAGGATTAAAGACTCAAAAGTGTGAAGAACAAAGAGAGAATTTTGAAAAAGAGAGAGAAAATGTGTTCCAAAAGTGAGAGGCTGTAATGGACGAGTTGCTCAACGTATTGGCAGACTAAAGGGCTGTCATTACCCATTTCGGGTGGTCTTGGTGGTAGTTGGGAGAAGGATTGGTCAAATTACCCGTTTTGGTATGTTAATACCGACTCTTTAAGTTTTAACGCGCTTTCGATTGATTTCTCGGAACCTTAAGGTTTTATTTTATTAAATAGCCTTTAAATGAATTATTTCAATATTTATAATAATATCATGATGTTCGGACGATGTCCGATAAGTCAATTCTGAGTTATCGCGGAAAAACAGCATTCGGCGATTAAATTATGCAAATTCGAAATTATATTGAATTCTTGAGCTTTCATAATTTATTTGAGTCTTATAAATCATATTTTATTGATTTAGACCCTTGGTTCAAGTTTCGGGTAGTTCGGATCAATTTAGGGTTTTTCCGGTATATTTTTCTGCTGCTTCGGTTAAGTTCTTCAGGAATTTCTTTCAGAAATTGATTCTTATAATTTCTAAATTCATAATAATATGTTCCTTCATAATTTTTATTGTTATCAAAAATTATCATGATTAATATGGACTGGAAATTATTCCGGCTCGTGAATAGTGCTTTTAAGACTGACCGGGCAAGTATGCCCGAAATTCTCATTCTTTGGCTTCTCACATGTTTTTGTGAGAGGATTCTAGAAATGAAATCCTTTTGTTAAGATTCATTCTCGATCTTTCATTCTATGTTCAGGCTATGCAGAAAACCCTAATCCGGTAGGACTAGTCACTAGTTTTTGATTTCTCTAGTTTTCGATATCCGAATCGATTCTAATTCGTTTCATTGGTTACCTTAAACATAATTAAGGACTAAGCACTACAAATAATTGGTCTAAGCATCACTAATAAAAGTTTTAAATTTTTCGGGTTATTACATACCATCCCCCTTAAAATAAATTTCGTCCCAAAATTTGCTAACCTTGGAAAAGAACTGAGTATTTCTCTTTCATAGCTGATTCCAGTTCCCAGGTTGCTTCTTCTTGTCCATGGTGTCGCCATAGAACTTTCACTAACGGTATCTCTTTGTTCCTTAGCTTTTGGATACGTTGGTTTAAGATTTCCGTAGGCAGTTCTCATAACTCATATTATCATCGAGGACCATATCTGTCGGCGGTATCACATAGCTGGGGTCATGTATGTACTACCTTAGTTGTGAAACGTGGAATACATTGTGCACGTTTCCAAAACTTGGCGGCAATGCAAGTCTGTAAGCCTCTGTTCCTATCCTTTCCAAAATTTCATAGGGTTCTATGAAACGTGGTCGTAGCTTTCCTTTTATTCCAAATCTCACGATTCCTTTTGATGGAGAAATCTTCAAGAAGACTTTGTCTCCCACTTCAAAATGTAGCTCCGTGCGACGTTTGTCGACGTCTTACCATCGATCTTGGGCCTCCTTGATCCGTTGGCGGATCTGTCTCACAATCTCGATCATTTCGCCCACAGAGTCCGGTCATAATACTTGCCTTTCTCCCACTTCATCCCAGTAGAGTGGTGATCGATATCTTTTTCCATAAAGAGCTTCGTGCGGGGCCATTCCAATAGTTGCTTGGTAGCTATTATTATAGGCGAATTCCACAAGTGGTAACACTTGTTCCCAACTTTCTCCTCTATCGAGGACAACGGTTCTCAACATATCTTTCAGCGTTTGAATGGTTCTCTCGGACCGTCCGTCCGTCTGTAGGTGGAACGTGGTACTGAAATGTAGTCGAATCCTCAATTCCTTTTATAAACTCATCCAGAATCTGGATGTAAACTTCGAATCTCTATCAGATGTGATAGTCTTCAGAACTCCATGTAGACGTATGACCTCTCGAATGTACAACTGTGCTAGTCTGTCTGCTCCATGTGTTATCGGAATGGGTAGAAAATGTGCGCTCTTGGTCAAACGATCGATGATGACCCAAATAGCGGTATTTCCTCTTTGTGATTTGGGTAGCCCGGTAACAAAATCCATGGCTATATCATCCCATTTCCATTTCGGTATGTCTAGCGGTTGTAAGGTTCCATACGGTCGTTGGTGGAGTGCTTTCACTTGTTGGCACGTCAAACAACGTTCTACGAATGAAGCTACATCTCGCTTCATTCCATCCCACCAAAATTTTTCCTTGAGATCTTGGTACATTTTGGTGCTTCCGGTGTCTTGTGTAAGAAGTCTCATGGGCTTCTTTCAAGATCTCGCCCTAAGCCCTTCGCCTCGAACACACACTCTCCCGTCATACAACAAAACGTTATATGTTGCTTCTTTGAAATTCTTGTGGTTGTTGTCCTTGATCTTAGCTCGTATTTCCTCTAGCTTCTTGCTCTTCCTCTGAGCTTCTAATATTCGGACTCTTGAGTCTGGGATTGCAATCAATGTTGCAATACAACCCTCTATTGTCAGAGACGGGTCTATGACTTCGATGTTCATCCTCTGAAATTCCTTTATAAGTATTTCCTCATGACTGAGGTGACATCCCAAACTAGGGTGGGATTTACGACTCAAGGCATCAGCTACAACATTAGCCTTGTCTGGATGGTAATTGATACCACAGTCGTAATCTTTCACTAGTTCTAACCATCTACGCTGCCTCATGTTAAGATCTTTCTGCTCAAAGAAATATTTCAGGCTTTTATGGTCAGTATAGATCTCACATCTAACTCCATAAAGGTGATGCCTCCAAATCTTTAAGACACGTACGACCGTTGCTAATTCCAGGTCGTGCGTAGGATAGTTCAACTCATGTAGGTGTAACTGCCTTGAAGCATAAGCAATAACCTTGCCTTCTTCCATCAGTACACATCCTAGTCCATTCTTTGAAGCATCCGTGTAGATTGTGTATTCTTTATCTGCCTCGAGTACTGCTAGTATAGGTGCTATCGTCAGCAACTCCTTTAGTCTTTGGAAACTAGCCTCACACTCGGCGGTCCATGTGTACTTGATCCCCTTTCTCAACAGTTGGGTCATGGGTCGGTCTATCGTTGAGAATCCTTTGATAAATCTTCGATAGTAGCCGGCAAGTCCTAAGAAACTCAATTTCATTCGGGTTCTTGGCGACTCCATTCATGAGCGTGTCGATCTTGAGGGTCTACTTTGATTCCCTCATGGACATGATGTGACCTAAGAATGTCACTTCGCTTAACGAGTCGCACTTGCTAAACTTGGCAAAGTGTTGCTCTTGCATCAATGTTTGCAGCACAGTTCTCAAGTGCTCTTTGTGTTCTTGGTTATTCTTGGAGTATATTAGGATATCGTCTATGAATACTAAGAAAAATTTGTCTAAGTATGGGTGAAATACCCTATTCATGATATCCATAAATACTGCTGGGGCATTTGTAAGTCCAAAGGGCATAACGATGAATTCGAAATGATCGTACCTTGTATGGAAAGCCGTTTTAGGTACATCCTCTGGTCTAATTCTTAGTTGGTGGTATCCCGACTTTAGATCTATCTTTGAAAAGACTCCTGCTCCATTAAGTTGATCGGGGCAAAGGATACTTATTCTTAAGAGTTATCTTGTTTAACTCTCGATAGTCTATGCACATTCTCAAAGTACCATCCTTCTTCTTTACGAAAAGGACAGGTGCTCCCCATAGAGACACACTCGGTCTAATAAAACCTAACTCCAAGAGTTCTTACAGCTGGATTTTCAATTCCTCAAGTTCCTTTGGTGCCATTCGGTATGGAGCTTTCGACATAGGGGAAGAACCTGGTTCGAGGTCGATCGTGAACTCGATCTGTCGGTTTGGCGGTAATCCCGGTAGTTCATCTGGAAATACGTCGGGATACTCCTTCATGATCGGGACATCTTCTATCCTTCTCTCATTCTGCTCTTCCTCTTGGAGATAGACAAGGTAGGCGTGGTTCTCTGTCTTGTTCAGCAACGTCCTTGCTTGTAGCGCGGATATGATTTGGACTCTCCTCCCCATGATGATCCCATGAAAGTCCGTAGGTTTCTCTCCGGGATGTTGGAAAGAAATTTTCCTTCCATTACATAGGATGGTCGCATTATGTTCGGTTAACCAATCCATTCCTAGGATTATGTCCACATCTGTCAAAGGTATGGCGTGAAGGTTATCTGTCATGACCTTAAGTGAGCCTAGTTAAAGTTCTAGGTTCGAGCATATGTGGGTTTTCGTTCTTACGCCTTCTCTTTGAGAAGAAATCTCATGATTTGTTCAGCGTTTAGGATCTAATCCTAAGTTCTCTCGCATGCTTGACAATAAAAGAATGCGAGCGCTAGTATCAAACAAGAGGGATAACAGAAATTGGATGAGTGTTCCATACCGCCAAGTTTCCTTGGTTCCTTGGTGGTTCTGTAGAATTCTCTTTCTTGGTTGAGGCGTAGGCCACAGCTTATGATGGTGGTTCTTGTTGTTGGTGATGTTGTTGTTGTTGCTGCGGTTGTTGTTCTTTGTTGTTGTTGGGGCTGTCGGTATTGCCGCTACTGACTGCCGTCATTGTTGTTATCGTTGCCGTCATGGTTGATCTTGTCGTTGGATTGGTGGAAGCATCTTGAATCGGGGTTGTTCTTTGAGCAGTTGAGCTTGGATAGCCCAGATCGGCTGGACTTGGTTGGGCACATTAGGCGCCATTTCATGGCGTATCCTGGCGGGCTCGAGTAGTGTCCCTACAGCCACACTCAAGCATCCGTCATTTGTAAATGTGCATGCCCCTTGTGACTCCTATGGCACAGGGGCATACGGAAACCTCACAAATTTGGTTTCTCCGCCAAAGGGTACCATGGGTGTCCATTTCCTTGCCCGTGCCCGGATGGCAAATTTGTTCCCTTACCATGGCCTCACAGCGGCTTGGGCGGTGTTGGATCCTTGACTTTGGTGGGGTCCTTCCTTTCTCTTCCACGATCTCCTTGGTGATTCGGGGTGCAGCAATGACAATCCCGCCCTCGGGCATAGCACCTCGATGTCCAATGCCCGACGAGGCCTCACGGTAAGTCGATTTACGTGACCGACTAGCGACACTGATTTCATGGCGAGTCCCGCCGAAACTTCTCGATCCTCTTCTCGTCGGTGTCGACCAACTGAGGCGCATACCGCGACATTTCACAGAATGCACGGTCATAATCTGTGACCGTGGTCTTTCCTTGGCATAGGTTGTAAAACTCATGCTCCTTCCTCTTCCCAGAACTCTTAGGAATGTACTTCTCAGACACCTCCTCCTTAAATTCCTCCGGAGAAATTTTCCGGCTCCTCCTCCGGATAGAGTCTTCCTCCCGCCTCCCACCAAGTCGGTGGCACTAGTCATCGGAAAGCAACGCATGACAAGCGTTCTTGAGAGGTGCGGTGAAGGAAGTTAAAGATTCGCTCGACGCCGAATCAAAGTTCAACATCCACGGATTCCCATCCGTTGAAAGTGGGCGGGTTACATAGAGGAATAGTTCCTCAATCCGTCTTGCCGGTGGTGGTGGTGGAGGGTGTCATCTCTTTGGTGTTACCTCACGGTTTCTTCTTCTCGGTGGCATTCTATCTTTCATAAATATCGTGTCGGATATCTTCTTATACCATCCGTCAGGATCATAGATATCTTAGCACGGTATGTATATATAATCATAAACATAAATCTAGCACGTCATCGAACACCATATATCGCAACCTCAAAACCCAAAGCTCTCGGGGAGCTATCATCATATCAAATCAAATGTCTATACGAGGACTTTCATCATCACTTTTACGATCCACAAAAGGCCAGGTACGGAGTATGATACTCCGAAAATTAATATCAGCATCACTCAGTGTACCTAGTCACGGTGCGTACAAAAATCTAAACGCTACCGTGGTCATCAAAATAAGGGTTCATATTGGGACGACCTATCGTTTCCGCACGCATCGAAACATATACAAAAGCATATAGACAAAACATTATATAGTCCTAAGAACTAGATCCATAATCGCCCGGAGTGTAAAATAGGGCTCAGCGTGTTAGATTCAGAACTGGAGGTATGGGTACTATCAACTTCCTCCATATCATCGTCAGCAGGCAGGTCCTCCTCAGGATCTTCCTCTGGGTCCTCCTCCGAATTTTCTTCTGGATCCTCCTCCTCAACCTCTGCATCGAGTGTGGGAGTCACGGTCTCTCGGATTCTAATGACTCTAGCTTCTTCCCAGCTAGGTCTCGGCGGATCTCAGCCATGATCTTCTCATAGGCAGTGGCTGGAAATGGAGAAGCAGTAAGACGGGCACATGTTTCTCTCGCGGCGCATGCAGTTAGGCCACATGAATCGTCAATCTCTACATTATCGTGGCATAGGGGTCCGTGTGGGAGTGGCGGCGGTGAGCCGGGAAAAGCAGCGGTAGTAGAGATGGAAGTTGGCATGGAATGATTTGCGGCGATGGTCTGGGCGGGCAATGACGGGGCTCGAATCCTATTGGTGGTAGGACCAGAAAGGTGAACTATCGAGGATGGGAAGGTCCAGCCTCGAACATGTTCTTGCCACAGCCAGCAAGATTGATTCCATCGGATGCCAAACGAGACACCTCGGGTGAAGCCACTGGAATCTCGTCACGCTTAGGTGTACACCCGCTCGGGAGATATGGTCCACGGTGTAGCTCATATATCATAAATATATCAAGATCGAAGCTCTCGATGGCGATAGATGTAATCGCCGATATCTCATGGGCATAACCACGCGATCGGATGGCGGTCTTGCGATCGATCAAGCACACCGTCATAATGTGACGTACCACGGGCATGTCGCATGAGCCCAATGGCGTACAAAATGAGCAAGGAACTCGCCGATGTCTTTTACTCGGTACATCGATCGGAGCGGTAGGGCGTACCACCTCCTCGGTGTGACTCTAGAAGATAAAGACAGACTGGTCGTAAAACCGTCCGAACGAACTTATATTCCTAAGTTCTTATGAAACTACTTTCATGGTTTGGTCTTTGGGAAGAGATCGCATGGTTCCTTAGGACCGAACAAGCGTTGATACCTAGCATACGGGTAAAGGCTAAGTGATCACCCGTCTTATCGGGTCTGGATTCCTTACTTCTACTCACGTTATAGTATCACATCATATCCGTTCTCATTATGCACTTACGATTCATCATTTTTTATACCTTCATAACGTTATACTTTTATTCTTTTCACTTATGCCACGATAGAGGCAACACGCGTGATGTTGAATTCCTTGATGAGAGTGGTTGGGACCCATAACAAGGCGAACCTCCGGTTAAGCAATCGCTTCATCATCGTGAACTCGTCGCGTTCTCATCGTCGAATCCGTTCGGATTGTGATTCCTAAGATTTCTATGTTCTCGTTCCTTCTTAGTATTTCGTTCAATTGGGGATGCTTATGTTCTCATACTAAGTTCGGTAAAAAGGGATCATGCGTCTTAAGAGTCTATGTTCTCATGGGGAAACATACTCATTTACATCATGCTTCTATCATGCTTCTGTAGGGAAAACTGATTTTGACCCTCTCCCAAGGATCTATCTTGGATGTTTAATTCACCATACATTGATTATATACCTAACATGCACCTATATAATTAATTGCAACACGTAGGGTTTTCTCGTGTTAACCTTTGAATTTGCTCGGGGATGAGCGGATCGAGACTGGGTGCTTTGATCTTCCGGGTGTATCCCGGTTGCCCAATCTCCAATATCGAGTGAGGATAATCTATGGAGAATGCTACAAAAATAACCCTAACCCTCTAGGCAATTTTCGAAAATCCTCACAAAGCACTCTTGTGATTCTCGAAAATAATATGTGTTAATATGATGATTAACCTTGATTCTATCTCTTACCTTATATTTATAATGCATTACCATAATCTCATTAGGAAAGGATCCATGCATATCCCATAAATATAATAATATCCTTATGGATAAAGAGGATCAAATCCTTGCCATAGAGGGAGGTCGTAGAATTCCTTCAAGCTTGAACTGGATGGGCCGACCAGGGATCAAATGCAAGGAATAAAGATGGGCCTCAAATAAATTAATTATCTTATGTTCAGCCTAGAATATAAATTAATTTATAAACATTCATTCATGCCACTAGAGAATAAATGTTGACTTACCCCTTTATTACCGAAGTTGAGTCGGGCTTGCACTTAGACATTCTGAATCCCGTATTTAAGATATCGCACGTCCATTAATTATTTAGAGCATTACGACTTCTTAAAATAATTAATATCTTTAATTCCTTAAGTAGTACTGTTTTGTATGTTTTTGTTGTGTTTTTCTTTGTTTGTTTTCGACGATTTGATTCATATCCGTTTAGTTTTGAATATCTTTTGATTGGAATCATGTTCGTTTTGTTTTGTGTAGGGAATGATCGCGTTTTACACATTTTGAGCATAAAAACGCACCCAAGCGCCGGACTCGCCAGTAGCCGCCGCGTGCGTCGCAAAAGATAGAACGACGCAGAAGGCCCGCGTCCGGTACTTCATATCGTCCGTGGCTGGGTTTAAGCGTTGAGCGAGACGCCTCTCTAAGCGCCCAGCGTCCGTGGCTGGCGCCGATGTGAAGTTGTCCAGAAGATCGCCGCGTCCGGCGCTGCCTTGCGTCCGGCGCTGGCTTCCGAGATGAAGTAGTCCAGAGAGTTGCTTCGTCCGGCGCTGGCTTGCGTCCGGCGTTGGCAACTGTGTTGAAGCCGTCGAGATGCCAGCGTCGGTATTGCCTGCGTCTGGCGCCGCTCCGTTCCGCCAAGGCTCGCGTCCGTAGCGGTGCCCACGATTTCGCCTTGTTTTGAAGGCCTCGCGTCCGGCGCTGGACATGAATGTTCGGCCCTATATATATATTTTGAAACGCGTGAAACCCTAAGTTCAGTTCATATTTTTATTTTACTTTCCGTCAGTTTATTTCAAGAGCTTCTCTCTCACGCGAATAATTTCTCATCTTTATTTTCTAAGTAATTTCCTTGCGTTGGATTGATTCAAGAGCTTGATTGAAGAGATTCATCAACGACTTTTACGATTGTAAGGATTATTATTCGATTTTACTTCCGTTGAATTGTTGGATAATGATTTCTATCGATTATAATTGTTTGATCCGTGAGATGAGCATGAACTAATCCTCTTCTAGGGGTGGGTGATTCAAATTGATTAATTGATTATTTGTTTGATTGAGAATACCAATTGAATCCTAGGGTTTATTGTTGAGTGATTGATCTCTATTGAATTATTTATGTTTAGTGTATTATCGAGAGATAGATACGTGCATGATAGGAATTTGCTAAGTGATTAATCACCATTTAATTTGTATGTTTCGTGTATTATCGAGAGATAGATACAAGGCATCATAGGAATCAATTGGGTTAGAGGTTCCGAAGCGGGTACTCTAATAGTGTATGTATTTGTGAAATTTGATAACCTAGGTTTAATCCACTAACGAAAGTCAGTGTTTGTTTTTAGGTTTGAGGATTGCATGAATAGGTAGATTTCTTGATCAAGCAATAATCGATTAATCAAGGTGAAGAACCCTTATCCCTAGTTTATCTCACACTCTTGAATTATCCCTGTGCTATTGAACTGCTTGAACGCTTGGTTTGAATCCTTTGCGTGTTTTATTTTCTGATAATCTTAGTTAATCATCATCCCCAAATCAAGTTTAGGATTTAGATTTAACGTTTTAATCGTAACACATCATAGCCCTGTTAAGTCTTCCTCGAGAGATTCGACTTAGGTCGACCTTACCACGCTATAGGGACCTCGTGCTATTGCGAGCGACTAAGTAGAACAATTTGGTCGGAACAAATTTTGGCGCCGTTGCCGGGGAAGGCTTTAGGCATTTTTGATTGTGTTATTTTCCCCTCCTATCTTCTATTTTTGTTTATTTTATTTTTGTTTGGTTAATTCTTCCCACAGTGCGTAATCCGTTTTCTTGTCTTGTGTTTGTTTATGCTAGGTCGTCGAAGTCTTAAAAGGAAGTTGGCACCAGTGTTCGACAACATTCACAGGGTAGGAGAATTTAATCTTTCGAACTCGGAAGAAGAAAGCTCGTCTGAAAGTGAGACGAGTGCAGCGACAGTTGAGTACGAGAGTTTGGGGAGTAGATCTCCAAGTGAGGAGTTTGTGCCAGAAGAAATGGCAGCAAATGGAGGAGCCCATGAAGAAGGAAACCCGAGGATGCGTGATTTTGCTCGACCCGTCATTGGGGTGACAACGTCATGCATAGTCCTCGGGGATCCGGCCCGTAACTATGAGTTGAAGCCCATCCACTTCAACCTGCTTCCGTCATTCTATGGGATGCCTAGCGAGGATGCCTTGAACTTCATCCGGGAGTTCTATGCAGTGGTTCACACTTTTCCACCGAGCAGACTTACGTAAGATACATCGAGAATGAGGTGTTTTCCCTACACCGAAAGATAGAGCGAAGACATGGTTGATATCTCTGACTGGTTCAGCGACGAGTTGGCAAGCCGTGTATGATAAATTCATGGGAAAGTACTACTCGAACCAAGACACAAGTCGAGGGCTCGAGATAGCCACATTCAAGCGGATGGTGGAGAACCTATGCATGAGGCATGGGATCGGTTCAAGTCGTTACAACAGCGGTGTCTGCATCACCATTACCCAGCTGAGCTTCTCAACCAGTTTTTCTATGATGGATTGACGATGGACTATCAATACATGATAGATAATACGGCTGGAGGAGACATTGGAAACTACACTGCCGAGGATGTTAGCGAGATTCTGGAGACGCTAGCTGCAAACTCGCAAAGGAGAAGTGCAGGACGAAGACCTGCTGCAGCAGCAAAAGAGTTGACACCCAACTATGAAATGACACAAAGAATCGGCGGATCTCACTCGTCAAGTTCAGCTATTGAGAACTACTGAACCTCAGAAATCACCTCAATGCCAACAAAGAACAAGCGATGTCGATGGAAATTTGTGGAATATGTGGAGAAGCGGGGCATGGAGCTAACATGTGCCAAAGAACCAAAGAGATGGCATATGAAGAGTACAAGTCAATGCTTTGCAAGGGTTCCAACAAGGGTACCAAAGAGAAATCAGCAGGCTATCCGTCGAGGCCCGCACCCGACCCTACTCAAATTCTTACAATCCCGGTGGAGAGATCACCCTAATTTCTCCCGGAGTCGAATCGAGGGGATCAAGTCGGGTGCCCAGCTCGAACAAAGAACCTCAAAGAACAACTTGAGGTCCCCAATAACCCATCGCTGAGGATTCTCTTAATACTTTTTCCAAGCAAGCACTTTGAGATTCGAATCCTTGGGCATCTATCAAAAGAGTGGAGACTCAAGTGGGACGGTTGGCAACTCAAGTGGGACGGATGGTGGGCTGCTCAAAGAATTAGCACGACGATATCAAAGGGAAGTTTCCTACCCAATCGGAGCATGCCAAGGCTGTTACTGCTTATGGAAGTGAGAACGAGAAGTGCAAGGCTGATGAAGAGATCGGAGTAGAAGAAGAACAGCCTCGCAGAGTCTATGAGCCACATGTTCCATTTTCGAGCCGTCTGATAGTCGAAAGGAAGGAGACGGGGAATATGAAGAAGGTGGGGTAGCTGAGAAGAAGAAGAAGCCCATTTCGCACCAACCCAAACCAAGGCAAAGCGATCCAGGTAGCTTTACTCTCAATGTTGCTTTTGGTAATGGGAAATCTGCATCGGGGATGCTGGATTTGGGTGCCGGGATAAATTTAATGTCCTTTTCTCTGTTTAACTCATTAAAACTTGGGAGTTAAAACAAACAAGCATGCGATTAGAATTAGGCGAGGAACTATTCGCACCAAAGGTGTGATAGAAGATGTTTTAATAAGAATGGGTAACCTTTTAGTCTCGATTGATTTTGTTGTCATTGATATGGGAGAAGGGACCGAAAACATGAGAGGGACATCTGTTGTTGTTAGGAAGGCCATTCATGGCTACAACAAATACCCAAATTGATTTCACTAAAGGATTGATAAGCTTGACTGTTTTGGGAACAACGGAGACATTCCATGCTAGTAGTACGAGTGATAATTCTACTGTTTCTACTACTGCATCATGTTTTTCTATAACTGCACTTGATACTTCGGACGAGTATAAGGTCTTGCAGGTACAGATGCCTAAGGAAGAAGTTGACAGTAAGATTGACCCCACACTCCAAGCTAAGTGTAATAAAGATCGGGGTGAAGTACAAGTCGAGGATAAGTGGAAAGAGCCGCCACCTTACTCTCCGGAATATGGTTATCGCCTAGCGTAGGCGCTTGATAATGAGAGTCGGAGAAGCTTCTCGCCGACAAAATTCAACAAAATGAGGAATCAATGGTCGGTGGCGGCGGTAAAACTAGCGCTTCATGGGAGGCAACCCATGTTTCTTTATGCTTGTTTACATTTTCTTTTGGTTTTGGTTTTGTTTGTGTTTTGCCTTGGTTTTGTGTTTTGTGGGTTTTGTTTGGTTTTGATGCCCCCGCCTCCGTTTCGTCAATTTCGTGAAAGTCGCCTCTATATACTTTTATATTCATATGCAATGAGGACCTTGCTGTTTAAGAGTGGGGGTATCGTTTGGTTTGTGTCGTTTTTGTTTTGTCGTTTGTCGTTTCCTGTTTTGTTGCGTCTTGTTGATGTGTTTCATCGTTTCTTAACTCTTTGTTTGGATTAGAGACGAATTTATTCTCTTGAAATCAATGGTGTATGAAGAATTATGCTTTAAGTTGAATTGATTGCGTTTTGATCTGAATTTCTTTGCATCTTGGTATATGGTTTTTAGTTTGATAATTCTTAGGCGTCAATTTGACCGTGGGACATAATTAGGAAGCTGTGTTTAGACAAGGTGTGTGATCGGATGTCTTATGCTTCGTAAATGGAACCCGTCTCTTGTATGATTTTCTAGAAAAAGTGGACAAAAAAATAAAAAAATAAAAAATAAAAAATTTATTATTACGTTGTATGAAATAAGTGGGCTTAAAATTCGAATAAGGGGCTCTACCCCTCTTGCTTGTGTTGTCTCTCGAATGGAGACTATTTGCTAAGGGTATAGATATCTACGTTAGGATACTCGAGTGTACAACTTGAAGTTTCCACCTAACGATCATTGTCCTATAATCGGTTTTAAGTTCCACAAGTTCTTATTTGATTTTTTCATTGGGATATCTTACATGAAAGGGAACCATATAAGTTGTATATTGATTTCTGAGATCATGTTGAGTCGAAGCACAACTATTCTATGATAAGTCACATGTTTGGATTGATGAATGAGGATCATTATATTGAGAACTATATTATTAAGATGCATTGAAGGGATGTGAATATGAGATTGATTCTATTTGAAGTATTGATTCTATGTGTACCACTCTTTTCAAGAAACTAAATTTGCTCGAGGACAAGCAAAGAGTTAAGTGTGGGGGAGTTGTTTTGTATGTTTTTGTTGTGTTTTTCTTTGTTTGTTTTCACTTATTTGATTCCTATCCGTTTAGTTTTGAATATCTTTTGATTGGAATCATGTTCGTTTTGTTTTGTGTAGGGAATGATAGCGTTTTACACATTTTGAGCATAAAAACGCACCCAAGCGCCGGACTCGGCGTAGCCGGCGCTGGGTGCATCTGGCAAAAGATAGAACGCACGCAAGAAGGCCCGCGTCCGGCGTTGGGTTTAAGGCGTTGAAGCGAGACGTCTCCAGAAAGCGCCCCGCGTCCGGCGCTGGCATGCGTCCGGCGCTGGGCGCCGATGTGAAGTTGTCCAGAAGATCACCGCGTCCGCGCTGCCTTGCATCCGGCGCTGCCTTACGTCCGGCGCTGGCTTCCGAGATGAAGTAGTCCAGAGAGTTACCGCGTCCGGCGCTGGCTTGCGTCCGGCGCTGGCAACTGTGTTGAAGCCGTCCAGAGACAGCCCGCGTCCGTGACTCCGTTTTCACTGCCGCCGCGTCCGGTATTGAGTCCGCGTCGGCTGGGTGCCCACGATTTTGCCTGGTTTTGAAGGCCTCGCGTCCGGCGTTGGGTCTCTGTCCGTACCGGGCGTGAATGTTCGCCCTATATATATATTTTGAAACGCGTGAAACCCTAAGTTCAGTTCATATTTTTATTTTACTTTCCGTCAGTTTATTTCAAGAGCTTCTCTCTCACGCGAATAATTTCTCATCTTTATTTTCTAAGTAATTTCCTTGCGTTGGATTGATTCAAGAGCTTGATTGAAGAGATTCATCAACGACTTTTACGATTGTAAGGATTATTATTCGATTTTACTTCCGTTGAATTGTTGGATAATGATTTCTATCGATTATAATTGTTTGATCCGTGAGATGAGCATGAACTAATCCTCTTCTAGGGGTGGGTGATTCAAATTAATTAATTGATTATTTGTTTGATTGAGAATACCAATTGAATCCTAGGGTTTATTGTTGAGTGATTGATCTCTATTGAATTATTTATATTTCGTGTATTATCGAGAGATAGATACGTGCATGATAGGAATTTGCTACGTGATTAATCACCATTTAATTTGTATGTTTCGTGTATTATCGAGATAGATACGATGCATCATAGAATCAATTGGGTTAGAGGTTACCAAAACGGTACTCTAATAGTGTATGTATTTGTGAAATTTGATAACCTAGGTTTAATCCACGAACGAAAGTCTAGTGTTTGTTTTAGGTTTGAGGATTGCATGAATAGGTAGATTTCTTGATCAAGCAATAATCGATTAATCAAGGCGAAGAACCCTAATCCCCTAGTTTATCTCACACTCTTGAATTATCCTCGTATATTGAACCGCTTGAACGCTTGGTTTGAATCGTTTGTGTTTTATTTCTGTTAATCTTAGTTAATCATCATCCCCAAATCAAGTTTAGGATTTAGATTTACCGCTTTAATCGTAACACATCATAGCCCCGTGAAGTCTTCCTCGAGAGATTCGACTTGGGTTGACCTTACCACGCTATAGGGACCTCGTGCTATTATGGCGACTAAGTAGAACAATTTGGTCGAACAAGACCACTCAACCTTATTATTGTACTTGAGCTAACTCAACCTGCAGGGTTTAGTACAATAAACCTTTGAGCTCCTTAGGGGCGCCATCATCCTAAACGGATACGGTGACTCGACATGATAACTAGCATGACATACAAGCACCGCCACCACCCAAGATGCGGAGAATATTGGGTTAGAACATATAACCCTCTCCCATAACAAGTCAAAGTGATGGTCAGCAACTCATACTCACCTAATACCTTATCGAGGTTTAGATCATCGTAAGTCACCGAGATCTAGATTCTTCACGACGGTCGATAGAAGAACTCATCTCATCAGTGATCCATTAATACGCCGAGACGCACCGGATAGACAAGCAACCAAGTCAAGTCACTTCTTATCTATATCATGACTTATACCGACAACCTCGTCCTCAAGTTGTCTCGACTTTGATTCTTTTTATATCTCATTAAGCTTGACCAATCATACGGACTTACGTGATCTTCTACACACCGTATTATCTAACTTATATATGAGATAAGGGACACGGATATATGCAATCAAGTAATCAATTCAGATAGAGATTGTAATAGTGGTAACAGAAACATTGTATACAAGCTCAACAAAACCGCTTTCAAGATACAAATCCAAAATCTCCCACTTATACTAAAGCAAACTTTTAGTATACAATGTGTCTCTCTACTAGCTATTACAAACAAAACCATCACTTTGCTTCTCCCACTTATACAAAATTTTCCTTTATAAGTGGGTGCCATCAAGCGCAATCCAAGTCCTCGAACGTGCACTTCGTAGACTTTTTGCGCGCACACTTTGTGAATGGATCCGCTAGGTTGTATCAATCTTTTCAATCAAGACGCCCCTCGCCTCACAATTTCGTATGACATGGTACTTTCTCTCTGCTTTGGTCACCTTAGGGTCCGTGGTTCCTTCGAGTTTGCCACTACACCGAGTTATCACAAGAAACTATTATACTCTTTGGCAAACCGGTACCACACCTAGATCCATGAGGTAGTTCTTGAACCATACAGCCTCCTTAGCACCTCCTGCGGCTACATATTCGGCTTCCATGGTAGAGTCCACAATGCATCGCCGCTTGCACCGTGAAGGATACGGCTCCACCTCCCAAGGTAAACACATAGCCCGAGGTAGACTTTTTCTCATCACGGTCGGCTTGGAACCGAGTCAGGTAACCCAAAGGCATTAGACTATCTCGCATGGTAACCAGCCTATAATCTCGAGTCCTTTTCGTGTACTTGAGTATATGCTTTACCGCATGATCCAATGAGCTTGTCTAGGTTAGATCGATATCTTGCTACTATGCCACCGCACAGCGTATATCGGGCCTCGACATAGCATTGCGACATGAGACTTCCCACGGCGAAGCGTATGAACTTGTCTCATTTCTCTATCTCCTTTGCAATCATAGGTGATCGCTCCTTAGATAAAGGAACGCCATGCCCGAAGGTAGCAATCCTTTCTTGGCGGTCTCGCATACTAAAACGAGTAATCACAAGATCAATGTAAGACGCCCGAGATAAGCTCAATATTTTCCTCTTGCGATCTCGTAAACCTTGATCCCAAGAATGTACGCATCTCCTAAGTCTTTCATTTGAAATCGACCGGATAACCAACTCTTTACGCCCGATAACAACTTCACATTGTTGCCAACTAGAATAATGTCATCTACATAAAGTGCAAGAAATACCACATCACCGCTGACATCTAAACGATACACACAACTCTCGCTAGGCAACTGGGTAAATCCATAGACTTTACCACCTCGTCAAAGCGTAAGTTCCAGATCGTGAGGCTTGCTTAAGCCCACAAATGGAATTCTTAAGCTTCCATACTAGATGCTCTTCACCCTTCACCACATAACCTTCGGGTTGTCGTGCATATATATGTCTCTACCTTCCTCAAGGTAACCGCTTAGAAAAGCGGTTTTCACATCCATTTGCCAAACCTCATGTTCAAGTGGGCTGCTATGGCCGTAAGAATTCATGGACTTGAGCATTGCTACAAGCGAAAAGGTCTCGCCGAAATCGATGCCCTCAACTGAGTGTACCCTTTCGCCCCAAGCCCGGCTTTAAAAGTCAAACCTCTCCATCTCGAATCTCTCTTCCTCTTGATACCCACTTACTACCTATGGCTTCCTTGCCATCTTGTAGAGGTGTCTTTTCAGATACATCCATAGTCGTTATGGACTCAATTTCTAAGTCCATAGCGGTGTGCCATGATCTTGCATCAATGTCTTGTATCGCCTCAGTATGTCCATGGG
This sequence comes from Salvia rosmarinus, assembly GCA_036937905.1. Taxonomy (NCBI): domain Eukaryota; kingdom Viridiplantae; phylum Streptophyta; class Magnoliopsida; order Lamiales; family Lamiaceae; genus Salvia; species Salvia rosmarinus. Next base: position 107,299 of record JAODLM010000025.1, read on the forward strand.
TCGAATATTACCGCCGCTTCCGGGACAAACCAAAATTCACCCATTTAACATAAATCGCCGGGTTCGACGAACAACCCTCCCACTACGATGGCGCCATCGCACAATGGCAACGGTGGGTGCAGAACTTGTGGTTCTCTATCTTGCAAAACTTGTCGGATAGGAGCCACTTGTACGGGCCGGTATCTCCAAAGGAACTCGACCCACTTCAATTTCTTGAAGTATCCGTGTCGATCCCTCCCACTGACACCTACATCTCGCACTTTCGCTTAATCGGTGGTGGAATACGATCATCTTCTAATTCTCAAGAATGATTTCAACTTTGGATTTATGATTTTCATATAATCCTCTTCTAAGAATCGGGCATTAGTGCTAATAATGACCTTCCGATCCTTAGACTATAGAATAAACCACCTTCGTCCCTCTAGATAGCCACTAAACAAACCTTGCGGCCTGATCTAACCTCCAACTTGTCGCCTTCTTGTTCAAAGACACGGCCGGATCGCCCATATCCTTATGTGGTTTAAACCAGTCATACCCCAAACCACAACTCGAAAGGGTCTTTTCGATCGACTTGATGGTACTAGATTTAGCAAGTATGTCACCGCTTCTAAGGCATACCCCGTAACTAAATAGGCAATATTGCATAACTCATCATTGATCTAACCATTTCTAAAAGAGTCCTATTTCTCCGCCTCCGACACACCATTTTGTCAGTGTGTGCCTGTGTAGTGAATGAGGTAATCCCACACTTCACCAAATAGTCCATAAACTCACATCGAGGTATTCGCCACCGCGATCGCATCCGCAATGACTGATACTCTTACCAAGCTTCGCCTCCACTTCCGCCTTTAAACTCTTCAATTTCTCAAAGCATTCTGACTTGCGGTGAGCGGTATACGATCCATACCTTGAGTAATTGTCAATGAAAGTGACAAAATACTGCATTCTCCACGAGCTTGTGTGGACATCGGTCCACACAGTCGAATGGACTAGCTCCAACACTTGTTTCGCTCTATAACCCTTCGCTTTGAAGGTCTAGTCGACATCTTAACTTCTATACAGATTCGTAGATCGGGAACGGAGTAATCATAGATTACCCAACGCCCATTCTTAGCCGCCTTTGATCCTATTTAGATTGATGTGACCTAATCTAAGATGCCGAGAAATGTCAGTGTGATCTTGCAAGAAAACTTTCTTTTTAGGGTTTGTAGTTGATGCAACATAGTTATAGGTATTATGTTTGGCGAGATAGTATAAAGCTTAATTATATAATGTGCCAACACGTATAACTTCGTCATTTCTTATGATAGAAACACCACTATCAAAAATAATGTAATATCCATGAATAAATAATTTGAATCGAACAAGGTTCCACCGAAACTCCGCACATATAAAACGCCTTCAATACTAAAATTGTTCTATCAAAACATAAAGTAACATCTCCGATCGCAACGGCCTCGACTTTCGCCGTGTTGCCCATGGAGATCGTTATCTCGCCATCATCTGCCTCCCTCGCCTGTAGGAACCCTCGAATGTGTAACAAACATGATCACCGCACTGTGTCCACTACCCATGAATGAGTAGAACAAGTCGCTAAACATGTTTCAAGCATTAAAGCAAATGGCGACTTGAGCCTTGAACTTGGGGTTCTTAGCCTTCCAATGCCCGCCTCACCGCACTCAAGCACTTGCACGATAAATGCATTTTACTCGCTTATTGATGATATATCAAGATGTAATAGATCTATTAAATGCGCTTATATAGTCGATCTTTATGCTTTTAGCTATTTTTGGAAGATAACGCTCTTGGGGTTTCTCTTTGGTGTTTTTAGGCTTTTCAGTGATAATCGATGATAAGGCAAAGATGTAACCAAAGATGATGAAATGGATATGAAAATATGGATGTGAAAAGTTTAAAATGTTAAATAGCATCTCGATAGGAGTCCACAGGAGCAAACGGATCGCAATTTGGAGTTCGGACGAGAGAACGAGCAAAACAAAGGAAGTCGCGCAGAGCTAGCGACCGACCTCGCTGACATGAGAAATCGTCCGTAATGTTTCGGGCGCGATTTAGGTTTTCCTCACCTATATATATCCCCAAGCTTGCTCCCACGCCCCAACCTCTCTAAGCACGAATTTGTTCAGTTTTTCTCTAGTTTTCATATTTTTGCACTTTAGTTTCGATTTAATTCGCTTCTAGCTTTAGTTTATCGTTGTTCTAGTTTAGTTTATCGCTTTGTTATCGATCGAACATTTTGTCCGATCATTTTCCGTTGTTTTCCATTTTTCGCTTGGGATTGGATTCAAGACCAACCATTGTTCATCCAACGCTATTATCCGGTTTTATGCATTTAATTTCCTTTTATGATTTATTCGTATTTTATTCCGCTTATTATGTCTAGTAATTTTACGCTCTAATCTTGTGGTTTGCATGATTCGATCCTATATGTTGTGATTCTGTTATCGCTATTTACCTTCCGTGCATTGATTCATGATTCTTGGTGCTTATTTATATGTATTAATTTCGATCAATCTTGATGCATATCTAGTTGCCGCTAACGACGAATCGTATTAATTGTCAATCGATCTTGATGCATGATACTAATAAACCTCGAGTCGAGTCGAGATAGGATATTCGTGAGAAGCATATTCTTAGTGATCCTTTTGGAGTTACTAGTTTTCACCTCGAATGGTAGGGAAAACTCGTAATTCATCGCCGCAATTGTCGAATCAAGTTGTTGGTTATATATGTGATCTTCCATCTTGTCTCGATTAAAATTGCCTAATAGGAAACAGGATAAACATACATTGTGGTAGGATTTATGCATCCCTAGGGTTAGTCTTTTATCTGCTTTTATCATCTTTGATATTTATTGCTTTCTTTTATTTTCGCTTTGTTACCTCGCTGATTAATTTCAAGCCCTAAAGCCTTCCAAACCCAAATCGTGCTTGAATAATAATAAATTATCGCTGAGCTAGCTTTTGTTTTCAGACATAATCCATGTGGATACGATACTGCTTTACCTATATACTTGCACGCTGTGTTAGAAAAGTGAGCGATCAAATTTTGGCGCCGTTGCCGGGGATTGTTAAGATTACATAGGAATAATTTGACGATTTGGATTTATTAATTCAAGTTATATATTATATTTTTATTTATTTTTGAAGAGTCAATTCTCTTTTCTCAGGTAGTATATGTTTACAAGATCTCAGGGACCTCATGAAATATTTTTAGATCCCGAGATCGAAAGCTCTCAAAGGAGAATAGACGAGAGAAGGGTCAGCAAGTTATGGCAGCGTTTCCAAACTACGAGTGTGCCCTCGAGCAAGTCAAAGCAGCCCCGCCAAGTATACCGAGATGAAACGCCAAATGACGAACATGGGACTCCTTGTCCTGTTCAAGAGGCCAGGCCATTAAATCACATGTATCCACCTCCCACCAATCAGCCCAGGAGGATGGAATCCGCGACAACCCGCATACAATGAGATCATCATAATCTGTCAGATGCCAACCCCATTACTTTTCAAAGAATATCCGTGAGGTTTCACCGCTCGTAATGTAATGATTCAAGAGGCGAAGAAACCGAGTGTGGAAGAGTCGATACAACAAATGGCGATACTGTAGAATTCATTTATAAGCAAGATCGCCGAAAATTACACGCTTGGAGTCATCGTGACGGCTATGAGCGAACACATGAAAGTAATGGAGAATCGATTGGTCACTAGTCGCACACATCCGTAATCATCCCGAGCGAGACGAGGCGAAAGTGGGCTGCAAAGGAACTTGCGATCGAGCCGCGAGCAATCGTGCGTGGAATTCTACCGAGACTTTAGCGCCGGTCGCACCCGCCAGCCCAACCGCTGACGACGGGCCACATCACCGACACGCTTAGCGACGACCCGGTGGTCGCGAGGTCGACCGCCAAGAACCTCCAATAGCCGTTATTCGCCTGCATATTCCTCCGTAGATCGCTATTTGATCACGACTCATCGCCGCTACACACGCCGTGATACTTAGAGGGCAATCGACCGCCGATAAGAACGTGAGAAAGAAGAAGTGGACTCGGCATGGAACTTCGAGTGAATCATCCAAGTTTGGGGGGGGGGCACTTCCACGCTCAGTGGTGGTCAACGGTGAATGCGAAATACAAGCGAATTCGCAATTTTGGAAGGAAGTCCGTTGCTACCAGAACGCCAGATTGAACAAGGTATGTGATGGTCAGCTAAAGACGTTAAATTAGCACTTGTTGGGAGGTAACTCAACGCTTTCTTTGTTTTGTTTTTGTTTTTTTTTTGTTTTTTTTTTTCGCGGTTGTTTTTTTTGTTTGTTTTGTTTTGTGTTTTGTTTTGTTTTTCGCTTGGTTGCTTTTTGTCGTGTGTTTGTCTTTCTTTTCGTGTTGTTTCGCCGATCAACGAGTTAAGTGAAGTGTTTTAATCCATGTGGCCAATGACTTATAGAAATTTTTGTGAAATTTAATGATAAGTGCATATGATATGTTAGAAAATGACGCATGAACGACTTGAGATTGCTTAAACTTGTTGTTTTTCACCATTTGCTTAACCCGTGAGACTTGAGCTTCATCGTATAAACATCTTGATACGCTTTTAATTGTGTGATATCATGCATGTGATTCTCTTCTAGAACTTGCCGCTTTTCTCGTGTCGATATCGCAATATGTGTTTTCGAATTTGGAAAGGATAAAAGCCATCTTTGTTAACCACATATTCACCCAAACACTAACCCGATGATGTATACCATTTGTCGCCTTCTTTGAGCTTTTATTAGACTTATTCTTTCGATTAACCGACGATAGAGGTGAGGATGGATATGGGAATCAAAAGGGTTGAAATTTTGATGTAGTTATGACGAGAAAATTACTTTTAGAGAAATACATTTGTGGTGAAGAATAATACCTTTGTTGTGAATGATATACCCTATAAGCTCTAGAAAAGAAAAGAAAAGCAATGATAAGTTCACTATGTGTTTTGAGCATAAAGGGTCGTTAATCAAAGTATAGGTACCTTATGAGGATAAAACGCCGATTTAGCACGTTGAAAAGAAGAGGAAATGGACAAAGTCCATATGTGTCTAAAAGTATAAATGGGGTGCTTGGAATATTTTTGAGTCACTTAGCCATATATTATCCTACCTTAACCAATGTGCCTACTTTATAACCTATGAAAAGACCTTTTTATCCTTATTTGAACACATTCGACGCGTGGAGATATAAGAGAAATGGCAAGCCTATGGTAAGATGTTGCATTGCATTGATCCGTGAGTGTATACACGCCCTTAATTTCTTTACGAGTTTGAGTGTATCCTCAATAGTTTACACACATGCCGCCATGAGGGTCAATTAAACGAGTTTTGCCTTCAATTGTTGTTTGTGTTGAGTTGACTAATGTCGCCATGTGCGCTAAATCTTTTGAGCGTTGAGATGTTTTCGAGGCTTATAATGGTTATCCTCTTTGCTATGCTCGCTGATCTTCGTTGTGTCTTTCTGCTCGCTTTTGTTTAAGGACAAACAATGCTTCAAGTTTGGGGGTGTGATAAATGCGTATTTTACTCATTTATTGATGATATATCAAGATGAAATAGATCTATTAAATGCGTTTATATAGTCGATTTTATGCTTTTAGCTATTTTTGAAAGATAACGCTCTTGGGGTTTCTCTTTGGTGTTTTGTAGGCTTTTCAAGTGATAATCGATGATAAGCAAAGATGTAACCAAAGATGATGAAATGGATATGAAAATATGGATGTGAAAATTTTACATTGTTAAAGAGCATCTCGATAGGAGTCCATAGGTGCAAACGGATCGCACTGAGTTCGGACGAGAGAACGGAGCAAACAAAGGAAGTCGCCAGAGCTAGTGACCGATCTCGCGGCCGCGAGGACGGCCGAAATCGTCCGTAATGTTTCGGGCGCGATTTAGGTTTTCTCTCACCTATATATATCCCCAAGCTTGCTCCCACGCCCCAACCTCTCTAAGCACGAATTTGTTCTCGTTTTCTAGTTTTTCATATTTTGCACTTTAGTTTCGATTTAATTCGCTCTAGCTTTAGTTTATCGTTGTTCTAGTTTAGTTTATCGCTTGTTATCGATCGGAACGCTTTGTCCGATCGATCCGCTTTTTCGCTTGGGATTGATTCAAGACCAACCATTGTTCATCCAACGCTATTATCCGGTTTTATGCATTTAATTTCCGCTTTTATGATTTATTCGTATTTTATTCCGCTTATTATGTCTATGTAATTTCCGCTCTAATCCTGTGGTTTGCATGATTCGATCCTATATGTTGTGATTCCTCGTTATCGCTATTTACCTTCCGTGCATTGATTCATGATTCTTGGTACTTATTTATATGTATTAATTTCGATCAATCTTGATGCATATCTAGTTGCCGCTAACGACGAATCGTATTAATTGTCAATCGATCTTGAATGCATGATACTAATAAACCTCGAGTCGAATGAGATAGGATATTCGAGGAAACATATTCTTAGTGATCCTTTTGGAGTTACTTGTTTTCACCTAGAATGGTAGGAAAACTCGTAATTCATCGCCGCAATTGTCGTAACTAAAGTTGTTGGTTATATATGTGATCTTCCATCTTGTCCGGATTAAAATCGCTAATAGGAAATGTGATAAACATACATTGTGGGTAGGATTTATGCATCCCTAGGGTTAGTCTTTTATCTGCTTTATCATCTTTGATATTTATCGCTTTTTTTATTTTCTCGCTTTGTTACCTCCTTTGATTAATTTCAAGCCCCAAAGCCTTCCAAACCCAAATCGTGCTTGAATAATAATAAATTATCGCTGAGCTAGCTTCGTGTTTTCAGACATAATCCCTCGTGGATACGATACTGCCTTACCTATATACTTGCACGCTGTGTTAGAAAAGTGAGCGATCATCGCTCTCTCCTTTGCTTTTTCAAACCGGTAGAGCCCTTTATTACTCCCACTCTTTCTTTAGCCTTAGCATCTCTCAATTCCACTTTTCCTTTTCATCTTCGATAAAGCGGTGGTTTTCGAGGTGCGATTAAAGATCAGGCACCTTGCCCATTTTATGCTCTTCCGCTACTAGTTCCTCTTGCAATGAATCTAGAGTATAACTCTTATCATAAAGGATCGCTTTATAACGGAAGTCATCAAAGATTTGGGCAAAGTGTTGAGGATCATATCGATTCTCGACCACGCCATCAATATATCCTCCAACCAACTCGAGCTCTCCAAGAGATTGATCATTTGCTCTACATGGTCATGCACCGAATCGCCCTTCATTGAACTTCACATTATTGATTTTGTCAAATTATGACAAGCGATTCTCGTCCGACTCTCATACGATTTCATAAGACTTAGCCATATCATGGTCGCATCTTCCATCTCTTGATGTCGGAGTTGCAGGACTCGCACATGGTGACCAAAAGAAGGCACTTTGCCATTCTATTTGATTTGTCCCATTTCTCGTGCTCCTTGCGCCCTCATCGCAGATGAATCGCCTAGAGGCTTGGGACGGGGTGTAGTGAGTACAAATAGATTTTCTTCCGCAGAAGAACATTCTCAATGTTTCGCTTCCACTGATAAAATTCGACCGGATAAGTGGATTTTAGCGAGCATATTGATAATCGATGTAAGAGACATATCCGAAAAGATAATGTAAACACATAAGCATACGATCACACATAATTCATAACAATAATATTGTAACCTTTGATAAAACAATATTAATTGAAACCTCCAATCGCCCAAGGAATTCCACATGCAAGCCACGCGTGTGACGCACATGAACCCCCACTGCACTAAAATATACCTTTAGTCGCTTAATTTCAATCCATGTCAACTTATCCTTATGACAAATGAAATTAATGATTGGACCTTACTAGACCACATCACTATCGCAAGAAGGACTTCATGAAGTTGTACTTGAGGTGATGTCTAAGCAATGACCACAATTTTAACAAATAGAAAATGAATTCTTAGAATCGCATACCACTAGACCATACCGCCCAATCCAAATTCTTTTGTTATCTCATTTTATATCCATATCTAGAGAACTTATGAAAATCGCAGATGCAGCCACGCTGTGGACGCCACACATGAAACTCCCACTTCTCAATAGATTTAAAATGTTTTATTTAGAAATCTCATCTAACAAACTTATGATAAATAAAGGCAAGCAAGCCACGGCGTGTGGACGTTTACTCACGTCTCACTCGCTTAGAGATCAAAAGTGGAGGTCTTGACATTTTAATTTTAAAATTAATTTGTCGGGTTGTTTGCTTAGTCTTTTGTTTAAAAGGTTTGTCCATGCGATCACGTAATCCTCAGCATGCTTTTCTATAGAACTCAACATGTAAAACATGCTCAGTAATTCTAAAATATGCTTGAAAACGCGATAAACCTAGCATACTTACTATGCGCATCCAATCACGAAAACATATAATATGTTTGTTCACGTAATTCAAACATACATAGCATGCTTCAAGATAATTTAAACATCCACGACATGCTATGAACGATTAAAATAAAATAAAACGCTCATCGTGGCCCACTCGTGGAACCTCGCACTTTCTTAACTAATCTATTACATAGAATTGTAAAGCATGATCTTCATAAACTTTGAAAACGGCCTCGCGTGCACGGGCACGCATCGGATTCGGGCCAAAAATGGGTCTGGCTGGTTTGGGCCGGTTGGCCCAAAATGGCTGGGCTGCCGCTAGGCACAGCCCATGCGCTGCCTGCAAGACACCGCCGCCACTCCACTCGCTACCTCGCGTGCTCTCCGTGGGCTGCCTCGCGGTCGCCAAGACGACCGCGACCCGCCGAGTACGCATGCGCCGCCATGCTCGCTTCGTGCGGCGCCCGCCGACGACGCCGCCGCGTCGACCTCGCGACCGTGAGCTCGCCGCTGGCGCCGGGATCTCGCGCGACAACGCGCACCCATCGCCCCGCACGCGCGAAACGCCGGGATCTCACGCGACAAACACGCACCCGCCGCCTGCGCGCGACGCTGCAGCGTGCCGCTGGCGACGCGAAGACGCCGCGACCGCGACGAGCGCGCACTTAGCGCCAGCGGTGCCGAGGCCTCCGCGCGTGAAGCGAGCCCCGCACTCCGCCGCCGAGCCATGCCGCCCGCCGCCGCCCTCGCCCCGTCACACGTCGGCGGGCGTGTCCACGAGCGCCGTCGGCGCGCTAAGCGCCGCCGCCGCCGCGACGTCGTGCGACCTCCGGTCGATGAACTCCCATTGTCTCGCTTCTTCGCTCTTTCGCCTTCGTTCTTCTTTACGTATAAGATTTACGTAAAAATAAATCTAATCTAACCACGGATTTTCTTGTGGTGAAAACAAAACCGACAAAAATTAAACGAGCCACGATGAACGACGGATCCAACAATTAATATATATATTGTGCACGTAATAATCAAACGTGAATTAATTCAATGAGCCAAGATATCGATCCCGTGCTCGATACCAATGTAGGAAAACTGATTTGACCATCTCCCGAGGATCTATCTTCGATGTTTAATTCACCATACATTGATTATATACATAGCATGCACCTATATAATTAATCGCAACACGTAGGGGTTTTCGTGTTAACCTTCAATCATTCGGGGATGAACGGATCGAGACTCGTGCTTTGATCTTCCGAATCGTATCCTCGTCGCCCAATCTCCAATATCGAGCGAGGATAATCTATGGAGAATGCTACAAAATCACCCTAACCTCTAGGCAATTTACTTAAAATCCTCACAAAGCACTCTTGTGATTCTCGAAAATAATGTGTTAATATGATGATTAACCTCGATTCTATCTCTTACCTTATATTTATAATGCATTACCCTAATCCCATTAGGAAAGGATCCATGCATATCCCATAAATATAATAATATCCTTATGGATAAAGAGGATCAAATCCTTGCCATGTAGTGAGGTAGGCCGATTTCCTTCCAAGTTACGGCTTGGACGGGCCACCAGTGGATCAAATGCAAGGAATAAAGATGGGCCTCAAATAAATTAGTTATCTTATGTTCAAATTGTAACATAAATTAATTTATAAACATTCATTCATGCCACTAGAGAATAAATGTCGACTTACCCTTTATTACCGAAGTTGAGTCGGGCTTGCAATTAGACATTACGAATCCCCGTATTTAAGATATAGCACGTCCATTAATTATATAGAGCATTCTGACTGATTAAAATAATTAATATCTTTAATTCCTTAAGTAGTACCACTCAACCTTATTATTGTACTTGAGCTAACTCAACCTGCAGGGTTTAGTACAATAAACCTTTTGAGCTCCTTAAGGGGACGTCATCAACCTAAACGGATACGGTGACTCGATACAGATAACTAACATGACATACAAGCACTGCCACCACCCAAGATGCGGATAATATTGGGTTAGAACATATAATCCTCACCCATAACAAGTCAAAGAGATGGTCAGCAACTCATACTCACCTAATACTTTATCGAGGTTTAGATCATCGTAAGTCACCGAGATCTAGGTTCTTCACGACGGTCGATAGAAGAACTTATCTCACCGTGATCCATCAATACGCCGAGATGTACCAAAGATAGACAAGCAACCAAGTCAAGTCACTTCTATCTATACCGCAGCTTATACCGACAACTCGTCCTCAAGTTGTCTCACCGTGATTCTTTTATATCTCATTAAGCTCGACCAATCATATGCACTTCGTGATCTTCTACACACCGTATGATCTAACTTATATGTGAGATTAGGGGACACGATATATGCAATCAAGTAATCAATTCAGATAGGAGGTTGTAATAGTGGTAACAGAAACATTGTATACAAGCTCAACCAAAACTTCTTTCAAGATATTAAATCCAACAACAAGATACAACAAGAACGCAAATCGCGACACATTGTGCGATAATCAAGCATTCTCATTTACTCATTTACCAAGCTCCTAAACCTTGTAACTTTCTTTCAAACTAATGACCAATCAATTGAAACAACTTTTCAATTTCAAAATTTCCACTTTCCAAAATATTTTGAACTTCCCAACAAGGCAATAGTGAAATTCCAATTCACATTTCATATACTTCCATCATTTCAAACAACTTTAGTTGAGATAGTTACCTTCTTCCTCGCCGAGCAAGACGACGATGGAGTGCGGTCTGAGCAATCAAACACAAATAATTTCTAGACTCGACTTTCAACTTAGGATTCAAGGAAAGGGTTTCTAGGGTTCAGAGCTAACAAGAGCTCTGATACCACTTTGTGACGACCCGACTTCCCAATGAAGTACGGATCATATGGATCATCACCGTATGATAAAGCGTGGATATAAACACAACTAATCAATGCAATTAACCATTTAACTACTCCCAACGATAGACTAAAAAGGGATAGGCTATTCAATACCAACTCAAGTCACAAAAGGACTCATCAAAAGGTTCGAGGTTCAAATATAACCTAATTAGGGCACAATTCAAGGAACGAGGTACGACCTCAAGTTCAATACGGTATGAAAGCAGTTATAATCAAAACATCAAAATAATATCGAGTTAGGCAAAGAATAAACGTGTGGACATGCATATAACGATGCATGCCAAAGGTTCTAGAAACCTTCTAATAAAGCATCAAAACAACGCTACTCTGCACCACCGCACCCATCATCGATCTCGCTCAACCCGCACATCAAAACGAGATGCGGGGCTAAGTACAAAAGTACTCGGTGGACTCATCACAAAAACATTTTCTTTATCAAAAGTTATTGAATCGCCCACAATAGCACACGAGGATTTTAGTTGAAAGACTCATGCCTATCAAACATTTTATCATTTCTCGGCGTCAGGGCGACTATTTCAATCACGTTGTTTCCATATCGATCATTCATTCATTCGCACTATGGAGTGGCCACCTACACATAGTCACCGCGACCGGTCGAGGTAGCTAACCTTAACACACAACACACGTGTACACAATCCGAGTTAGTCTTAGCTAAGTCGGATCCGATCGTTACCTTTTCTTAACGCTGGTGGACCAACACATTCACATACCACATTAGATATATCAATCTCGGATAGGATAACAACAAAACATAAACATTTGGCAGTCAATAACAGCTTATGTAATAATATTTCATAAAGCTTTTGTAAATCATGCTTTGAGATAGATATACATATCATTTTTGTTTCAAGAGAGCCCACCGCTAATCCAAAGCTAGTAAGTCTAATCAAGGTGGAGTGGTTGTTCTTCCTCACGACTACATACGATCAAACCCTTCATAAGAAAATAACCTTTCTTAGATTCTTTCTATAGATCAAGGTCGCTTATAGATTACGACTTAAAGTTCCCAATTAGGTTTCTTTATGATTTCATGTGATTGTTTTAAGATAATTTCTATTATCTCGCATTCTCAATTCCCAAGTTATATTACTTCATCGCTCATAGGTGAACTTCAATTATGAATCACATATTCCGAGTCTATCATCGACTCTTAACCTTAGTTTTATTCTAAACGTTATTACGTTATAGATTGTCGGTAATCAAATTGTGATTGGTATATTAGGATATTCTCAAGCCACTAACTAGACTTAACAATTATAGTTACGTCCTAGTAGGTACTTAAGAATAAACGAAGTGCTTTTGGAATATTAACTCGACTTTTGGGACATAAGGATCGACATCTTATGTTCTAATCTTTGCTTACACATTACGCCATTGTTTGTTTCTCTTAACTCGCCGGAGATTATATAAGTCGATAATCGTTATTCGCTATCGAGTTGTTTTAACGCCAATCTAATATCGTATTGGGTTGTCGTTATTGAGTATTAACGTTGTAGCTCGGCTTTTGGTTTTCTAACTTAGAACTCACGCTTGAGTATCCTTTTAATAGTTGCAAACCCTAATTTATGTCTAACTTCGATTCTCGCCGATTCATTCTTAAGTTATCGAAATTGACGATTTCTTTTCGATTCTCGTACATATAGTATTATGTTGTTTATGTTTGGGGTTTTGGTTTGTCGGTACAACATAAACATAAACATTCAACACCCAACAATACCATACACAACATAAACTATACTAAAGCATTAGAAAACCCTAATTTCTAACATAATATACAATCATTGTGTATGTGTGCATAAATGTTCCATTCATTCACCATAATCACAACCATTTATTCTAAGCTTATAATTTCACTATCATAGCATTATTTAACATTAGAAGTAAACTCATACTTAGCCATTTTGTTACGTTTTCGATAATTAGCAACAATTAGCATATGTATCCAATAAATTCTAATAAAATCATGTTATACTCCTATCATACTATAGAGTTTAATTACCAACTCAATATCATCATATAAAATTTCAAATCACCATCTAATGAGCTTTGGTGTTCAATAAATTCCACAAAAATTATATCATGCTTATACCATATACTAAACATGAAATATCATTTCGTATCATGCATTAAAATTTAAACCCATGCTTTTCACCCTTATATATTTTCGGTAATCACATATATATATACATACTCAATAAATTTCATTCCTTCACAACATGTTTATATTATACAATAACATGTAATATTAACATTAAACATCAATTAATATTTATAATATGAACCAAATGCTTGAATTTTTTTGTCCTCACACATATTTTACATATGTGTTCAATAATTCCAACAATGCATATTAGGTTCATATTATTTCTATTCATAACATATCCTATCATTTTCAACAAATGAAATCAAATAAATCCTTAGATATATACATATAGTTTTCGGTATTCAAAGGAAAATAGGAGTAGTGTCTCAAAATTTCAAGATTAATATATGATGTTCATATCATATATTAAACACTATATCTCAACTATTTCTCAACAAATAAAATCAAACAATGGCTTAAAAATACTTAAATATATTCTGCCTATTTTTGAAAAATTGGAGTAGTGTTTCAAAAATTTCAAGATTAATATATGATTTTCATATCATATATTAAACACTATACCTCATCTATTTTCCAACAAATAAAATACAAATACAAGAAAATTCCAAAAATATTCTGAAAATTACCATATTTATTCTAAATGCTCCTAATACATCAACAAGCAACAATATCAAATAATATTCACAAAAGCATGCTTTATCACATATAAAAAGAAATAAAGCATAAATCAAAAAATATCAAACATGCTCCAAAAATTCTGAAATTTTAACTACGGCCTTAGAACATCATTCTAAGCATTTTTCATTCGTGGCTTGAGAGCATTTGGTGGCACAAAAGTCACGAAAAAAATGAGGAACAAAACTAGGTTTTTCATGAAATAATTCAAGAAAATCTAAAATTCTACCCATTACAAATGGAGAGAATGATGAGTAATAATTTTGTATGGTCTTAGAATAATTATTGAGGGTTGGAAAGGTTTGAAATGGAGGATTAAAGACTCAAAAGTGTGAAGAACAAAGAGAGAATTTTGAAAAAGAGAGAGAAAATGTGTTCCAAAAGTGAGCGGCTGTAATGGAAGAGTTGCTCGCTGTATTGGCAGCCTAAAGGGCTGTCATTACCCATTTGGGGTGGTCTTGGCGGTAGTTGGTAGAAGGATTGGTCAAATTACCCGCTTTAGCATGTTAATACCGACTCTTTAAGTTTTAATGCGCTTTCGATTGATTTCTCGGAACCTTAAGTTTTTATTTTATTAAATAGCCTTTAAATTTCTTATTTCAATGTTTATAATAATTTCATGAAGTTCGGACGACGTCCGATAAGTCAATTCCGAGTTATCGCGGAAAAACAATATTCGGCGAGTAAATTATGAAAATTAGAAATTCTATTGAATTCTTGAGCTTTCATAATTTATTTGAGTCTTATAAATCATATTTTATTGATTTAGACCCTTGGTTCGAGTTTCGGGTCGTTCGGATCAATTTAGGGTTTTTTCGGTATATTTTTCCCGGCGTTCGGTTAAGTTCTTCAGGAATTTCTTTCAGAAATTGATTCTTATAATTTCTAAATTCATAATAATATGTTCCTTCATGATTTTGATTGTTATCACAAGTTATCATGATTATCATGGACTGGAAATTATTCCAGCTCGTGAATAGTGCTTTTAAGACTGACCGGGCAAGTATGCCCGAAATTCTCATTCTTTGGCTTCTCACATGTTTTCGTGAGAGGATTCTAGAAATGAAATCATTTTGTTAAGATTTATTCTCGATCTTTCATTCTATGGTCAGGCTATGCAGAAAACCCTAATCCTGTAGGACTAGTCACTAGTTTTTGATATCTGAATCGATTCTAATTCGTGTCATTGGTTACCTTAAACATAATTAAGGTCTAAGCACCACAAATAATTGGTCTAAGCATCACTAATAAAAGTTTTAAATTTTTTGGGTTATTATAATATTATTGCTTATTGACTGCCAAATGTTTACGTTTTGTTGTGATCCTATCTGAGATTGGTATATCCAATGTGGTATGTGAATGTGTTGGTCCACCAACGTTAAAAAAGGGTAACGATCGGATCCGACTTAGTTAAGGACTAACTCGGATTGTGTACACGTGTGACTGTGTGTTAAGGTTAGCTACCTCGACCGATCACGACGACTAAGTGTAGGTGGCCACCTCCATAGTGCGCGAATGAATGAATGATCAGATATGGAACAACGTGGATGAAATAGTCAGGTCTGACACTTTTGGAAAATGATAAAATGTTTAATAGGTATGAGTCTTTTAACTAAAATCCGCATGCGCTATTGTGGGCAGTTCAATAACTTTAACAAAGAAAATGTTTTCGGCAATGAGTCCACTGAGTACTTTTGTACTTAGACCTGCATCTCGTTTTTGATGTGCAGGTTGAGCAGGGATTGATAATGGGTGTGAGGTGGTGCAGAGTGGCAGTTATTTTGTTGCTTATTAGAAGGATTTCTAGAACTTTGGGCATGTATCGTCATATACATGTCCTGTAATAGCCCGCCAACCCAAAGTACGGATTAGCAGGGATTGTTAATTTAAACGAGATTAAGTAACGAATAACGACATAGAACACTGAATGGTGTGACATATATCGGGAATATTTCTAGAACTTCATGAGTTTAGGGTTTAACAAAACATAACATACATAAGACTTCATAATCTAGCAATGAAAAATGTGAAGTACACACGTGACGATGTGCATTCAAGGTTCTACTATCGACAACAAATGACCGATCCGCCAACACCGCCCATCCCATCAATCACCTCAACCTGCATTTTAAAAAAACATGCGGTGGTCGAGTACAAATAATGCACCGATGGGCTCATTGCAAAACATTTTCTTTACTTTAAATTACATCGCCTTCTAAGTAAGACACAGGGTTTTATTTGAAAAAGGCCTTGCGCTTACTAAAACATTTTCTCATTTTCTCAAAACGCCACCGCAGCATTTTCTCTTGTATGTATGATCCATATCACAAATAACATCTCATAAACAGATCTCATATCTCATCTATGCGCCGTAGAAGAGGCCTCCTTCCACGGACGCGACCGCCGAGAACTCTTTCAAGACACAATACCTATAGTGCACATCTCGATCCTCGCCACTCCGGCACAGATTCGAATTCTCAATCATCCCGCGAGTTTTAGCAAGGATACAATTCTCTATAATAAGTTGGGAGCGACCCAACAACTTTTTCACTTTTACGGTTGGCTTGCCCAACAACTGATAGGATCCATACATAATAACACAAACACTTTGGGCGGTAATCATCTCATCATCATTTCTCAACGTAAAGCTTGTTAATAATACTTTTCATTTTGCGAAAGCAAAATAAATAAAATGGTTTTAGTAAAGCTCACCCGCACGTAGCTTTTCAACACGCCTTTCTAACGCCAATGATCGCGCGCGTTTCTCTCTACGTGAAATTAATTTAGTACATCGGTCACGCTTTTTCTAAAACGCCTAAGTCTAATAAGATCTGTGGATCTTTCTAATACGTCTTACACGTCTTAGCGTGTCTAATCATCGTAAACTGTATTTCTACTAGACATATTCGTCACTCTGATCACATACTAACGTATTTCATACGTTTTGACTTTAGTCAACATCCTTGACTCATATATATACATATATCGAATTATTCATATGTTTATCAATAAATTTTCATATAAATCGATTCTCAATCGATTTTCAATCTTACTATCATAAGTCTCGATTTTTCACGTTTTTCAACAATCATGCTCAATAATATACATAAATATGATTCAATTCACACATAGCACTTTACTTTCGACCTTACGTCACTTAATAAAATATTTTGACGTAAACATAATATTTCTCGTTCTAAAAATCACATAAAATCATAGTATGTCTAAAACATTATTTTAGAACATATTATGTGATTATACCTCATAAAATAAATTTATATCATTAATACCTATAACTTAATGTTTTCGGTAATTATGGAATATTATTCTATACTTGTGCATAAATTCTCATAAATTCTCATAACACACTATATTAACATAGGATCAATAATATGTAATAATATTGATCATAGAAAAATTGTACATCATTAAATTTTATTCTATAGTTTTCGGTAATTTTGAAAAATATACTAAACATTTTTCAAAAATTCCAATTAAATCACATAACACATAATCACCACCATATATCATCACTATAACATAATTTTCATCAATTATGAATTTCTCATTAAAATAGCCTAAGGTCATATTTTCGAAAATATGACTTAGGTCAAATTAATTTTTTTAAAACTCCAATAAATTCATATAACACTATATTATGAATCTTCATCATTAATATGCTATAATATCATTAAATCATGAATTATATCTCATCATATATTTTTTTTTTCCAAACTTTCGGTAATTTTAAATATATATACTATTGTTTTCCAAAAATTTCACATAAAATCATATAAGCATATTTAATACCATAGATCATCATTTCATGCTCAAATCAACAATTAAAAATCATAATCATCAACATATGGTACTCTCATGTTTTCGGTCAACACATAATTTTTATAATCATGCTTAATTTTGTATTAAAATCATAATACATGCTTAGAAACATCATATAAACATAATTTCTAAACAACTTAGGATAAGAACATAAATTCCTAAAATTTCATCATAAATGAACTAAGCTTATAACATAAGATTTAATGGATGAAATTCAAAATTTAAACGATATATAAAGTTCAGACGATTTCTAACCTTTAATCGAGTCGATTATTGGCAACGCGTTTTCTATCTAAAGTTTTGGGAAAGAATGTGATGAACTCTCCTCAATTTTTCTCTAACATTTTCGGTACTAAGGAAGCAAAATGGAAGCAATTTGGACCTTATGCCATATTATAGACTTTTACCAAGTGTACATAAAATATCTAATTAAATCACATAATTACTTGTTACAAAATGTCAAAGTTTTCGGCCACCTAGTGGCACTAGGGAACAAGGATGTTATCCTATCACATTATACATTATCAAGTCATATTTTCGTGTAATTAGTGTATGCCACCTTTATCGACATTATTTCCAACAATTTGCATAAGTCTTGGTTTTTATCTATGAGTGTTTCGGCCAACTAGGAGGTGTAAGACAAAAATATTACTTAATTATATCTTAATACATCATATTTGTGACAGCCCGCCTTTCAAAGTACGGATTAGGCGGATCTGTCATCAACTAGCGAGATTAAGAACATAATGACCAACAAACCTTGAAGATGTCAAACTTTTATAGATAAACACACAACGGTTTCATACAAACTAGACCAACGCACCATTAACAAAAGATTCAACCGATCCGAGGTAACGTAAGTAATATCCAAAATATAATAAAGTGTTTTGAGCAATGAAAGCATGTGAATGCATATATGACGATATACGTCCAGGTGAACTATTAGCAACAAAAACTCCGACTGCTCAACACTTGTCCATCCCATCAGCAGCTCAACCTGCACATTTAAAAACAAACATGCAGGGCTAAGTACAAGATTGCACTTCGTGGACTCATGCCAAAATCATTTCATAAAATTACACTGCCCATAAGTATAACACGAGGATTTTAATTGAAATAACTCGTGAATACCAAAATACTTTATCATTTCTCAAAAGATTACGCTGCAGCATTTTCTCGCTTACGATGATCCATATCGTCCACATAATAATTCATAACTCATCTCATAAACCGATCTCACGTGCAGTAAGTAGGCCTCCTCCTCCGACGCCGTGATCGGCCAAGATGTTGCTAACGGCTCCCAATCATATAGTTAGGATTCTTCATCCGACTAGGATCCACGACCGGTTGATGATGTTGCTAACGGCTCACATCATACAAAAGCGGTGTACACGTTAATCTTAGTCGAAATTCGCCTCGACTTAAGATCCGATATCGATTTAAAATAAATTGGGGCGACCCAATAAGCGATTCACATACATCGTTGGCTCGCCCAACAACATGATAGGATCCATACGTTAAAACATAAATATTTTGGGCGTGTAACTTAATAACGATTCATAATCATTTTCAATCTGAAAGCTTTGTAAATAAATCGTTTTGAAGAAAGCATTGTAAATAAAGGGTTTTCGAGTAAAGCCCACCTCGTATACGTAGTCTCTTAACTATGGTCCTTTCCTACGTCGGCCTCCGTCCACGTATCACCTTAACGTAAAATTATTTTTAGACGTTGGTCACGCGTTCGATGAGACGAACTTAGTCTATAACGTTCTACGTGTCAAATAAAATTAACGTCGGACTTATTTTGGCGTTTCTTAATCGATTGATGTCGATTATGAAATTTCTTAACTTATAAGAGATATTCTATCTTTTAAGTATATAATGACGCGTTTTAATGTACTTACGTAACGTAAGTAGCATTATTACTAAGCGTCTTCGTCACGCCACATTGATCACGTATTATCGGTGCGTGCCGTTGACCTTGGTCGACGATTTTGATCAACTATTTTGACCAAGTCGACCAAAAGTCAACAATTTTGACTTTGGTCATGAAAAGTCAACATTTTGACTTTTTCAATTATTATGAAATTCTTATCATTTTATGTGCAATTCTTGTTCCAAAAATTCCTATAAAATCATACTATGTCTAAAACATCATTTTAGATCATATTATGATATTATTCTTGATAAAATAAATTTATAACATTAATGCACATAATATAAAGTTTTCGGTAATTACAAATTAAATAAACTTAGATTGTGCAAAAATTCTTATAAATTCACATGTTACACTATTTTATCATGTGATTAATAATATGTAATTACCTTAGTCAAATAAAATTTATACACCTTAGTATTATAACCTATAGTTTTCGGTACTTTATAAATAACCCATCAAATGATTTTTAAAAATTCCAATAAAATCATATCTCAATTAATCACCCTCAATTATGCTTATTACAACATAATTGTTATTTATTGTGACTTATTGAATAAAATTTACCTAAGTCACCTTTTAAATTTTCGACTTAGGTCAAAATAATATTTATAAATTTCAATAAATTCCCACAACCATATATTATGAATCTACACACTTGATATGCTATTATAACACTTAAACATGAATTATATCACAACACTTTATCATTTATATATATTTTCGGTATTAATAAATATATAAGCTATAGTTTTCCAAAAATTCTAAATAAATTCACATAAGCATAATTAATACTATAGATTATGATTCCATGCTCAAATCAACAATTAAAAATCAAAATCACCAACATATACTAACCCTAAGTTTTCGGTCCAAACTTTGAATTTGATAGCATGTTTAATTTCATGATATAATTAATATACATGCTTAATAACATAGTATAAACATGATATCTAAACATTTTAGCACAAGATCTATAATTTTCGAAAATCATGTATATAAACTAAGATCATAACATAAATTCTAACGGATGAAAATCGAAAATTCTAGCATGTAATCGAAGCTCGTAAAATTTCTAACCTTTTAATCGGTTTCGATTTTATTGTTGAAGGCTTATATGATCTAGGTTTGGGTTTAAAATTGAAGAACACTCTCCTAAATTTCTCTCTATGTTTCGAAAATGGGGGGGTGCAAAATGGGAGAGTGTTGTGCTCTCCTAATATTTATAGAGTTATACAAGTTGCTTAGCAATTATTACATGAAAAATATCTAATACAACTAGCCTAATTTTGTCAACATTTTCGGCACCTCCATAAGGTAAGAGACAAAAATTTTTAATTCTTGTCATATACAACTCATCATATCTCTTATCCTTTAATTAAATACATTGCATGATATTTTAATTAAAATCAACACTTTAACAAGTTGTGTGTGTGTGTGTCGGCTATAATGAATAACCTAGAGTTGATTTGTATTTTATTACTATATTATACACTTAATTATACTATATTATAATTAATTATTAATTTATTTCATATTTATCGAAAATAAAAGAACTAATCACATTTTCCTTCAATTTTGCAATTCTCACCAACATATATATGTTAGGCTAAAATTTTATTTAATTTTTATATTATATACTATATTATTAACATATTATTAATATAGTATAAAGTGAAGTTTGAAAAGTCAATTATTTCAACTATACAAATGTCACTATTATATAGTATGAAATTAAATATTTTTCAAACCATTTTTTCAACATTTTCGGCTCAACCATAAATGAGCATAAGATTACTTGTTTTAATTTTTAACTACTACTACTTTACACCTAGAATAAGATAGGATCCAACACATATTTATTTATTAATTATAAGATAATAATATTACATAAAATCATACAAAATTGGCTAAGTTTTAGCCACTTATGTACACAAGTGCACCTACACTTGTGCAACTTGTATTATACCTCATTTTATCATTAATTACATCATAATAATATAATAATTATCATATATCATTAATTAGATAAAAATAAAATATTAAATCATACTTTAAAACCCACAATTTTCGAAAATCATTAAGACATGCCCAACATTTTATTTCTTTGTATAAGATAGCTACTACACATTTATATGACATATTATATGCCTTAGATAATAATTTTAATCATAGGAAAGTATTTAAAACAATTTAGAATCATAAAACCCTAATTTAAATACTTAGGGTTTTCGAAACCCATATATAAGGTACATTGCATTCTTTGAATTTTCTAGCATTATTTTATGATAAATAATGCCCTTATATAATAATATAATCATAGGAATTTGAATTTTATAATTCCGAGATCATATGCTAAAGTTATCGCATCATCTCTAAACGTAGACGTTTGAAACGTCTCTAAATTCTCATAGCTTAATTATCTCTAAAATGTTCAAAATAAAGTTTGTTACAACTTTATTTATTCCTATAATAATAGAATTTCGAAATTAAACTTAACTGCTTAATTATCTTGTAAGGCGTGAGCGTCGAATTTATTCAACGTTAGAAAGTTACGTTCGAAGGAATATTGAAAATTATATTCCTTAATTCACTAAGGCTCGATGAATCTCGCATGAAATTATCCAATTATGCTTGGTCAAAGTCGAGAGTTGACTAATTAAGATTTTAATTATTGAATCAATAATGCTAATTACGTAATTAATTATCGTAATCACAGTATTAAAATTACGGATATTACATTCTACCCCTTAAAAAATTTAGTCCTCGAAATTTGCATACCTCAAAAGAGTTCGGTATCGCTCTTTCATGGCGTCCTCGAGTTCCCACGTAAACTTCTTCCCGTCCGTGGTGCTCCATGGGACTTTCACTATCGGATTGATTTGTTTCTCAACTGTTGAACTTTATGGTCTAAAATAGCCACGAGTTCCTCTTCGTAGCTCATATCGTGATTTAAGACCACGTCATCATGATGTATTACGTGTTTCGGATCATACACGATTTCCCGGTTGAGACACGTGAAACACATTATGAACATTACCCAAGCTTGGTGGTAACGCTAATCTATAGGCTACAGGGCCTATTTTCTCAAGGATCTCGTAAGGTCCTATAAATCGTGGTTTCAACTTTCCCTTTACCCCAAATCTTACAATGCCTTTGGACGGAGAGGTTTTAAGGAAAACCTTGTCTCCACATTCAAATTCTAGCTCGGATCTACGAGTATCGGCATATGATTTCGGCCTATCCTGAGCTTCTTTTATTCTTTGTCTTATCGGACGCAATTTCAATCATTTCCTCGACTGTATCGGGCCCTAAGATTTTTCTTTCACCAACTTCATCCCAGTAAAGTGGCGATCGACATTTTCTTCCATATAATGCTTCATATGGGG
The DNA here is from genome assembly GCA_036937905.1 of Salvia rosmarinus. NCBI lineage: Eukaryota > Viridiplantae > Streptophyta > Magnoliopsida > Lamiales > Lamiaceae > Salvia > Salvia rosmarinus. Next base: position 130,577 of record JAODLM010000025.1, read on the forward strand.
CCATGTTGATTGTCGCCTGATAACTATTATTGTAGGCGAACTCAATAAGTGGTAAAACTTGTTCCCAAGTTGCGCCTCGATCCAATACTACCGTTCTCAACATATCCTCTAGCGTTTGGATCGTTCGTTCAGATTGGCCATCTGTCTGTGGATGAAAAGCTGTGCTGAAATTCAGCTTCGTTCCCAATTCCTTTTGTAAGCTTACCCAAAACCTCGAAGTAAACTTCGAATCTCTATCAGAAGTGATAGATTTTGGTACTCCATGCAGACGTACAATTTCCTTCACATATAGATGAGCTAGCTTGTCGGACCCATAGGTGATTCGTATTGGTAGGAAATGAGCACACTTTGTAAGGCGATCCACTACTACCCATATAGCAGTGTTTCCCTTTTGTGACTTGGGTAAACCCGTTACAAAATCCATAGCTATGTCGTCCCACTTCCATTCGGGTATCTCCAAAGGTTGCAGCTTTCCATATGGCCTTTGATGTAATGCCTTTACTTGTTGACAAGTAAGACAACGTTCGACGAATGAGGCTATATCTCTCTTCATTCCTTCCCACCGTAATTTTCCTCGTAGGTCTTGGTACATTTAATCTTGCTGGATGGGCGGTATAAGGAGTATCATGAGCTTCACTCATGATTTCATTTCGAGCTCGTCATTGTTTGGAATACATAGCCTTTCCTCAAACAATATAGCGTTATCATTCTTCCTTGAAACCTTTACATTCTCCTTTCTCACTTTAGTCCTTATCTTTTCTAGTTCCTCATCCTTTCTTTGTTCTTCTATGATTTTATTCCTTAAATCGGACATCATAGTAAGTGTAGCAACATTATCCACGATTGTCCTTGGTGGTTCGACTATCTCTATTGACATTTTCTCAAACTCTTCGATGAGTTTTCCTTCCGTTGTCAAGAGACATCCAAGTTTTGATTGACCTTTACGACTCAAGGCATCAGCCACTACATTGGCTTTTCCTGGATGATAGTTTATGCCACAGTCGTAGTCTTTTACTAATTCGAGCCATCTTCTTTGTCTCATGTTCAGATCCTTTTGCTCGAAAAAGTATTTTAAACTTTTGTGGTCAATAAAGATTTCACATCTTACCCCATAAAGATGATGTCTCCAAATCTTTAATCGTGAACCACATTTGCCAATTCAAGTCATGAGTCGGGTAGTTCAATTCATGTGGTCTAAGTTGTCGTGATCGTAAGCTATTACCTTTCCTTCTTGCATCAATACACAACCAAGTCCATTTTGGAAGCATCGGTATAGATAACATATTCCTTGTTTGAATCTGGGACGACTAATACCGTGCACTAGTCGCTTCTCTTTTAACGTTTGGAAACTCGCCTCACACTCATCGATCCATGTGAATTTGATCCCTTCGAGTAGTCGTGTCATTGGTCTTGCTATCTTGGAGAATCCTTCAATGAATCTCCTATAGTAGCCACCTAATCTAGGAAACTCGGTTCGTTTTGAGTGGTCGTGCTTTCCATCCTTGCACGCCTCGACCTTTGCGGATCAACTTTTATTCCTTCCACGACACAATGTGTCCAGGAATATCACTTCTTTAAGCCAAAATTCACACTTGCGAATTTAGCATAAAGTTGTTCGCCTCGTAGGTGCAAACACTGTTCTCAAGTCTCCCTATGTTCCTCCTAGTTCTTTGAATAGATGAGAATATCATCTATAAAGACTAAGACAAACTTATCCAGTATGGATGGAACACTGCTCATAAGATCCATAAATACGGCGGTGCGTTTGTTAGTCGAGCGGCACTACTACAAACTCGTAGTGGACATACCTTGTTGAATGCCGTCTTAGATATATCCTCGGTATTAGTACCTTTAGCTGATGGTAGCCTGATTTAAGATCGATTTTCGAGAATACGCTTGCACCTCTCAATTGGTCGAACAAATCGTCTATCCTTGGTAGCGGATATTTGTTCTTAAGCGTCAATTTGTTTAATTCTCGGTAATCGATGCACATTCTTAATGAACCATCCTTTTTCTTGACAAATAGGACTGGTGCTCCCCATGGTGAAACACTTGGCCTTATGAAACCTAAGTCCAATAACTCTTGAATTTGGATTTTCAACTCTTCGAGTTCCTTGGGTGCCATTCGTAGGCGCTTTTGATCTCGGGCCGATCCGGGCTCCGGATCAGTGTGAACTCTAGCTGCCTATCTGGGGGTAGTCCTGGTAATGTCTCAGGAAAGACGTCTGGAAATTCCCGAACAATTTCTACGTCTTCGATCCTTACTTCCGTCTTTTCCTCTCCATTTAGATACACAAGGAATGCTTGACATTCCTTCTTGTTCATCATTCTCCGGGCTTGGAGTGCGGATATTATTGGGATTTTCTTTCCCATACTAATCCCATAGAAATTGTAGCTTCTTTTCCGGTGGTTGCATCGAAATTCTTCTCTCTTGCATAAGATCGTGGAATGGTTCTCGCCAACCAATCCATTCCTAGGATTATATCTACATCCCCATAGGTATTACGTTCGAGTTATTTGCTAGAACCTTAATTGAGCCTAAGTTCAATTCTAAGTTCGAGCAAGCACATGTAACGATCATAATACCTCCTATAGGTGATGAGATTCTCATTTCTGATTTGTTTCTTGAGTTAAGTTCTAACATATCAACGCATGCTTTTGAAATGAAAGAATCGAAGCACCGTGTCGAATGCAGTATAATAGGCATATTGCAAAGTAATCCCATACCCGCTAGGTTACCTTGATTCTGCTCGTTCTGACGCCTATGTAGCGCATAGGCTCTGGCCTGAGCTGGTTGCGGCCGACGAGGTGCTTGCCTCTGTTGATTCTGCTGTTGCTGCCGCGATTCTTCTTTGTCTCGTGGTTCTTGTCATTCTTTGTTTCTTTATTCTTCTTCGTGGCGAGGTTGGTCTTGAATCGCCTTAACGGTTGGGCAGGGCCTGCTTGATTCGGCCTTCCTATGGTTATCTGGCGGATCCCAGGGCATTCATTCGCATAGTGGCCCCTTACGCCACACTTAAAGCAAATGGGATTCCTAGCCATGCATACCCCCGTGTGCCTTTTGTTGCATTTTGGGCATGGCTGAATCCTTACCATCTCTTGGGTAGGTGGAGTATATACGGGTCTCCTCCAACCTTGCCCTTGTGGAGCCATGTTATTCTGCCATGGCCTCTTATTGTTATTGTTGAATCCTCCTTGGTTGGGGTTATTGTTATTGGGACCTCCTTCCCATTTGCGCTTTCCTTTGTCACCGACATTTTGTGACTGGGTCGGTGCAGATTTCTCTTCGGGCATTGCCGACTCTATGTCTAATGCCCTACTAAGAGCCTCCGCATAAGTTAAGTCGCCGTGACACCCGGTGACATCCTTATTTCATGTCTTAATCTGTCTTGAATTTTTCGACATTTTCATGTCGTGTTCACTATATCCGGGCGTATCTAGACATATCACGAACGCGATCGGTCGTACTCGGACCGACATCTTGCCTCGCCTAACCGGTGAAAAATTCAATCTCCTTCTTGTTCCGATAGCTTTTGGGAATGTACTTATCATACATTTCCGTCTTGAAGTCGTCCTAGGTAAAGTATTCCATTTGTTCTGGGGTCAGTGTCTTTCTCCTCACTTCCCACCGTCGGCACCGGTCCGGTGAGTTGGAAAGTTACGCAAGATAACCTCTCTTGCGTAGTACAACGAAGAAAGTCGAAAATTCGTTCAATAGCCCTGACCCACTGTTCGGCATCCTCAGGGCTTCCTTTACCATTGAAGGAGGGCGGGTTCTGCCTTAAAAAGAGTTCTTCTACTCTACGGTCAGGCGGAGGTGGGGGTGGCACTGGGATCTCCTCACTTTCTGCCCGTGGTATCCTGCCTCTACCCCTGCCTCTTCCTCTTCCCCTGCCTCTCACTTCCCGCTGAGGTGCACGTCTGGGCGGCATTCTGTTAATAAAACGTAATTAGTATTTGAATAATGTTCATTGCAGTTGAATATACGTAACATCTTTATAAAATCGTATCATAAAACAACTTAAGTAGTCATCATTCTTTTCGCACAACTTGATGTTCATAAAAACCCATTCTTGGGTCATCATCATATATATATAGAAAACTTTGCCTCGAAGGACTATTCTGTACAAGACATTAAGCGCAAAAGGAAACTAAGTACACACTGTACTACGTATACTACTGTCAACTACATACTAGTTATAAGGCGTCTCAAAATACTATGTTTTTATAACTTAGTTAACATTACTACTACATACTACATACTACTCGTATACTAATATCCGTCTTCGTCCATGTTTCTGTTCACGTCTCCATGGTTCGTCCGTGCAGTTTCGTCCTCGCTTGGATCCTCCTCAGGATCTTCTTCTTCTTCTGGGTCCTCTTCGGATTCCTCCTCGGAGCTTTCCTCTCGAGCACGCCTTCGCGACGGTCCAGCCCTCTCATCCCCAATGGCATACACATCGCGCATAGGAACATAACCTTCTTGATGGCCGTATGCTTCCATGTATGTCCTCTCGTGATTGGGTGCCGTCATTGGTGGTGGGACTGGTGGTGCGGTCGCGTCGGATGTCCGAGCGTCATAGGTGGAAGAACGGCACTCCCAATGACACGGTCGCGATGCCTCGTCACTTGCTCGGGTCGATCTCCTGCTTCCATGAACCTTGGCACTGCAGGGTTGACCACTCGAGGAACTTCCGTGTACAACCATTCTGGCGTGTCGTCCTGCCAAGTATACTCCCTTGGTGGCAGATAGGGCCCTCTTGGTGCAGCCCTATATATGCTGTAGACATATATGAGATGGCTGACGAACCTCGGCAAATCTCCAATCAGGTCATAGTCAATGCCTGCACGATAGATATAGTCGCCCGATATTTCTCTTGCATAGTCTTCCCAATCAACTGGCAATCGAGTGAGTAACCGCTTGATGCCGTCATATCCCGTCACACCGTACTCATGGGCGTCCATCCATAAGCGTAGATAACTCATCAGAAACTCTCCTAGACTGTCGCCCCAATTCATGCTATATGTACGATAGGCTTGAAGGACTTCTCCTGGTGTGAATCTCGGCATCATCCTTCGCCTTGGAGAGTAATAACGACTGGCCATCTATCACAGATAATACTAGCGTAAGTCAATCTATATCTGATAAGCAGATAAAAGAATAGAATATATCTGTTAAGCAGATAAAGCAAACACATCTGATAAGCAGATAAATGTTTACATCAAAGATCCTATGTTCATCTTACATCACAATTATACTTATGGAATTTCTACTTTCAACTCTTAAGTTCTCTATTTTCAGCAAAAATTTTCAGTCTAACTTCAACTGTTCCTCACGAATTCTGGAGAAGGATTCAGGATTTCTGTCCTTCATATGAACTGAAGTTCGTTGAGATAAGAGTATGTGGGCGAAAACCGTTTGCAAAACGGAGTTCAAACGAATGAGAATGGGTCAAAACAAAAACACTGCGCAGTGCAGTTTTCTGCCTGCGCGATTGTGCGCCGGAAATTACTTCCCCTCGGACGATTGTGAGCTCGTGCCCCGCTTCGTACGAGATTTTCATCAAAATTTGTTTAGCTTTCTCTGGTCCTTATCGAACCCATACGTCTTGCACCTTTGATCCTCTCTTTTGCTTTCGTCAGCTTTTCGTTGAAAACGCGAGTTCGTTTCCAATCGACTTTTCGTTCGTTCGTAAATCAATTCCTCACTATTGTTCTCGCAAAAGGGATCAAGCTCCTAGAATTCATACTTCTATGTTCAAGAGGTGAGCATGCTTCTTAGAGCATCTATGTTCTTGTGGGAAACATACCCATTTTCAAAATGAACGATAATACTTTGAATAAATATTTCAAAAATCATAACATAATTTCTGCATTTATGTTTTCAACAACTCAAACATCCTTTTGACATTATCATGTCAACTATTACTCATTTTTCGTAAAATGGTCTCATACCACTGATAACCCATTATCAGATCACCTTTGACATAAAATTGTCAACTTTTCGCAAAACATTAAAAATTCTTTTCGGAATACGTTCCAAAACTATCACGACCTTCACTGTTTCAACTTTCAACTTTCAAACTCAAAACTGAGAAAATAATTTACCTCTTTTCCCGGTTGAGCTTGATGTGATGGAGTGTTGAGCACAGTCAGCTGATTTCTAGAAGTCTAGTGACTCGATCTAGACTTAACTTTTGAAAGAAGGTTTTAGGGTTCAAAGGACGACCTGCTCTGATACCAACTGTGACAGCCCGCCTTTCCAAAGTACGGATTAGACGGGACTGTCATCAACTAAGCAGGGATTAAGAACATAATGACCAACAAACCTTCAAGACGTCAAACTTTTATAGATAAACACACAACGGTTTCATACAAACTAGACCAACAGACCATTAACAAAAGATTCAACTGATCCGAGGTAGCGTAAGTAATATCCAAAATATAATAAAGTGTTTTGAGCAATGGAAAGCATGTGAATGCATATATGACGATATACATCCAAGGTGAACTATTAGCAACAAAACTCCGATCGCTCAACACTTGTCCATCCCATCGCAGCCTCAACTCGCACATTTAAAACAAACATGTACGGCTAAGTACAAGATTGCACTTCGTGGACTCATGCCAAAATCATTTCATAAAATTACATCGCCCGTAAGTATAACACGAGGATTTTAATTGAAATAACTCGTGAATACCAAAATACTTTATCATTTCTCAAAAGATTACGCACAAGAGCATTTTCATTACGTATGATCCATATCATCCACATAATAATTCATAACTCATCTCATAAACCGATCTCACGTGCAGAAGTAGGCCTCCTCCTCCGACGCCGTGATCGGCGAAGATGTTGCTAACGGCTCCCAATCATATAGTCAGGGATTCTTCATCTGACTAGGATCCATGACCGGTTGATGATGTTGCTAACGGCTCACAGTCACAAAAACTGGTGTACACGTTAATCTTAGTCAGGAATTCTGCCTCTGACTTAAGATCCGATATCGATTTAAAATAAATTGGGAGCGACCCGATAATCGATTCACATACATCGTTGGCTCGCCCAACAACATGATAGGATCCATACGTTAAAACATAAATATTTTGGGCATGTAACTTAATAACAGTTCATAATCATTTTCAACTGAAAGCTTTGTAAATAAATACGTTTTGAAGAAAGCATTGTAAATAAAAGGGTTTTCGAGTAAAGCCCACCTCGTATCGTGGGTCTCTTAACTATGGTCCTTTCTACGTCGGCGCTCCGTCCACGTATCACCTTAACGTAGGAATTATTTTTAAGACGTTGGTCGCGTTCGATGAGGCGAACTTAGTCTATAACGTTCTCACGATCAAATAAAATTAACGTCGGACTTATTTTGGCGTTTCTTAATCGATTGATGTCGATTATGAAATTTCTTAACTTATAAGAGATATTCTATCTTTTTAGTATATAATGTACGTTTTAATGTACTTACGTAACGTAAGTAGCATTATTACTAAACGTACTACGTCACATTGATCACGTATTATCGAATTGCGTGCCCGTTGACCTTGGTCAACGATTTTGGTCAACTATTTTGACCAAGTCAACCAAAAGTCAACAATTTTGACTTTGGTCAATGAAAAGTCAACATTTTGACTTTTTCAATTATTATGAAATTCTTATCATTTTATGTGCAATTCTTGTTCCAAAAATTCCTATAAAATCATACTATGTCTAAAACATCATTTTAGATCATATTATGATATTATTCTTGATAAAATAAATTTATAACATTAATGCACATAATATAAAGTTTTCGGTAATTACAAATTAAATAGCTTAGACTTGTGCAAAAATTCTTATAAATTCACATGTTACACTATTTTATCATGTGATTAATAATATGTAATTACCTTAGTCAAATAAAATTTATACACCTTAGTATTATAACCTATAGTTTTCGGTACTTTATAAATAACCCATCAAATGATTTTAAAAATTCGATAAAATCATATCTCGATTAATCACCCTCAATTATGCTTATTACAACATAATTGTTATTTATTGTGACTTATTGAATAAAATTTACCTAAGTCACCTTTTAAATTTTCGACTTAGGTCAAAATAATATTTATAAATTTCAATAAATTCCCACAACCATATATTATGAATCTACACACTTGATATGCTATTATAACACTTAAACATGAATTATATCACAACACTTTATCATTTATATATATTTTCGGTCTTAATAAATATATAAGCTATAGTTTTCAAAATTCTAAATAAATTCACATAAGCATAATTAATACTATAGATTATGATTCCATGCTCAAATCAACAATTAAAATCAAAATCACCAACATATACTAACCCTAAGTTTTCGGTCCAAACTTTGAATTTGATAGCATGTTTAATTTCATGATATAATTAATATACATGCTTAATAACATAGTATAAACATGATATCTAAACATTTTAGCACAAGATCTATAATTTTCGAAAATCATGTATATAAACTAAGATCATAACATAAATTCTAACGGATGAAAATCGAAAATTCTAGCATGTAATCGAAGCTCGTAAAATTTCTAACCTTTTAATCGGTTTCGATTTTATTGTTGAAGGCTTATATGATCTAGGTTTGGGTTTAAAATTGAAGAACACTCTCCTAAATTTCTCTCTATGTTTCGAAAATGGGGGGGTGCAAAATGGGAGAGTGTTGTGCTCTCCTAATATTTATAGAGTTATCAAGTTGCTTAGCAATTATTACATGAAAATATCTAATACAACTAGCCTAATTTTGTCGACATTTTCGCACCTCCATAAGGTAAGAGACAAAATTTTTAATTCTTGTCATATACAACTCATCATATCTCTTATCCTTTAATTAAATACATTGCATGATATTTTAATTAAAATCAACACTTTAAGCAAGTTGTGTGTGTGTGTCGGCTATAATGAATAGCCTAGAGTTGATTTGTATTTTATTACTATATTATACACTTAATTATACTATATTATAATTAATTATTAATTTATTTCATATTTATCAAGAAATAAAGAACTAATCACATTTTCCTTCAATTTTGCAATTCTCGCCAACATATATATGTTAGGCTAAAATTTTATTTAATTTTTATATTATATACTATATTATTAACATATTATTAATATAGTATAAAGTGAAGTTTGAAAAGTCAATTATTTCAACTATACAAATGTCACTATTATATAGTATGAAATTAAATATTTTTCAAACCATTTTTTCAACATTTTCGGCTCAACCATAAATGAGCATAAGATTACTTGTTTTAATTGTTAACTACTACTACTTTACACCTAGAATAAGATAGGATCCAACTCATATTTATTTATTAATTATAAGATAATAATATTACATAAAATCATACAAAAATTGGCTAAGTTTTCGCCACTTATGTACACAAGTGCACCTACACTTGTGCAACTTGTATTATATCTCATTTTATCCTTAATGACATCATAATAATATAATAATTATCATATATCATTAATTAGATAAAAATAAAATATTAAATCATACTTTAAAACCCACAATTTTCGAAAATCATTAAGACATGCCCAACATTTTATTTCTTTGTATAAGATAGCTACTACACATTTATATGACATATTATATGCCTTAGATAATAATTTTAATCATAGGAAAGTATTTAAAACAATTTAGAATCATAAAACCCTAATTTAAATACTTAGGGTTTTCGAAACCCATATATAAGGTACATTGCATTCTTTGAATTTTCTAGCATTATTTTATGATAAATAATGCCCTTATATAATAATATAATCATAGGAATTTGAATTTTATAATTCGAGATCATATGCTAAAGTTATCGCATCATCTCTAGCGTAGACGTTTGAAACGTCTCTAAATTCTCATAACTTAATTATCTCTAAAATGTTCAAAATAAAGTTTGTTACAACTTTATTTATTCCTATAATAATAGAATTTCAAATTAAGCTTAATCGCTTAATTATCTTGTAAGGCGTGAGCGTCGAATTTATTGACGTTAGAAAGTTACGTTCGAAGGAATATTGAAAATTATATTCCTTAATTCACTAAGGCTCAGTGAATCTCGTACAGAAATTATCCAATTATGCTTGGTCAAAGTCAAGAGTTGACTAATTAAGATTTTAATTATTGAATCAATAATGCTAATTACGTAATTAATTATCGTAATCCTGTATTAAAATTACGGGATATTACAATATTATACAATAATTAATGCAAGTCATTCTCATTTCCTATCTTTTTCGAAAAAGAAGAAAAATCAACACTTATTCATGGTATGTATAAGCTACGGCTATTTCAAAAATGGAAGAGAATTTCATTTTGTCTTATACTAGTATTTAATGAATCATATGTGTCATTATCATGTATAATCCAATGATAATACTTTAGGAAAAATCAACTTTGAAAAGTAAAAAATATACACATGATATTTTCAACATGTTCACACTTAATTTTTCTAACATTTCGCCTACTACCAAACAAATTCCATAGTTACTTGTTCCAATTGCTAACTTACTCTATATTATCACTTTAAAAATATCCTAGCATTATAATTATATCATCTCATTAATAGGATCATAATATTAGCTTCTAAAGTCAATATTTTCGGCACTTTTGCCTACAAGTGGCCTCCCACTTGTATAAATCATAATATACCTTATTTTATACAATAATAATGTCTCAATAGAATAATTAATTCATAGGATCGTCAAAAGATAAGGATTTAATTCACTTATCACTTAATAATGCAATTTTCGGCACCCTCATAGCCAAATTGCTACACATTTTATTTTCTTTCAATTAATAGATATATAACATAATATATGTCCTAGATGATATAACAAATCATAGGAAAAATTATTAAAATAATCCCATGTCATAAACTTATTATTTTCGAACAAACTTTCGAAAATAGGAAACAATTATCCCTTAATTGTTCCTTAATTCTCTAGCATTATTTTAATGCTAAATAATTCTCTTATTACATAAAATAATCATAGGAATTTAAATAATATAATTCCTTGATCGTTATACTAAGTTTTCGAATCGTCTCTAAACGTTGACGTTCAAAACGTCTCAAACCGATACTAATCGAATCATCTCTAAAATGTTCGATATAAAGTCTTATTCACTTTATTTATTCCTATAATAATAAGGAATACAAATTCTGAGCTTCGATGCTAAAAATATTGTAAGATTTTAACTGTCGAATTTAACCGACGTTAGAATAATACTTTCGAAGGAATAATATAAACTATATTCCTTATTTCACCAATCATTAGTGAATATGATGTAATTAGCCTTGTATAAAGGATAGTTGAAATTAAGTTTCGATAATTCACTATTTCGATTACCGGAATAAAACCCTAATTAGCGATTTTGATTATCGCATTTTGGCGTTCAAAAACTCGGGGTATTACATTCTACCCCTCTTAAAAGAAATTTCGTCCCGAAATTTCCATATCTTAGGACAGTATGGGGCACCTTCTTATCATAACATTTCTCAAGTTCTCACGGGGCTTTCTCTTGTCCATGGGTTCCTCATTGGATGTTTACCCAGGGTGTACACTTAATTCTTAATCATTGAATCTTACGATCCAAATAGTCGCAGGTTCTTTCTCATCACTCATGTCTTGGTTCAAGAATAATATCATAATGATGAATCACGTGTTACGAATCATACACGCACTTTCTTAACTATACCACGTGGAAATATTTTGTACATTCTCGGACTTGGTGGAAGTACTAATCTATAGATTCTTGGTTCATCATTTCTAGGATCTCGTGAGGTCCTAGTAAAACGTGATCTCAACATTCCTTTTTCTCCGATCATTATTATTCCTTTCACTGGAGAAATTTTGAGAAAAACTTTATCTCTGCATTCAAAATGCAGTTCATATCTACGCATATCAGTGTAAGACTTTTGTCTATCATAAGCTTCTTTTATTCTTTGCAAAACTTGGCAAACATCTTAATCATTTCACTCACAAAATCAACTTTAAAACTTTCCTCTTACTTTCATCATCACCCTAAAGAGGTGATCGACACTTTCTTTCGTACTATACCTCATATGGGCTATATTGATCGCTTTTGATGACTATTGTCGCGGTGATCTTAAGAAATGGAAATCGATTTAATTTATACTTCATCTCGACATTAATGTCCTCAACATATTTTAAAGCTGCTCATATCGTTCTTTACAACCGCTCATTTGTCTGTGAGCGAGAAAACCTCTATCAGATATGATAGATTTTGTATTCATATAATGTACGATCTCTTTTATGTAAAACTTGAACTAACTTATTGGATCCAGGAGTAATTCGCATAGGCAGAAAATAAGTTCTTATAGTAAGTCGATCCACTACTACCCATATAGCAGTTTTACCTTTTTCGGCTTTAACATCTTTCCTTTGTTCTTCTATTATCCTTTTCCTTAAATCAGGCGTCAGAGTGAGTGTAGCAATACAACTCATGATTGTCTCGGGTTACTCCACTATTTCTATCTTTATTTTCTCAAATCCTTCAACGAGTTTCTCTTCTCTTAAGAGATATCTTGATTTGATTGACTTTTACAACTCAAGGCATCGCCACCATGGTGCCTTTCGTGTGATATCTTATACCACGGTTGTAGTCCTTTACTAATTCGAGCCATCTGTTTTACCTCATGTTCAACTCTTTTTGCTCAAGAAGTACTTCAAACTTCGTGATTGGTGAAGATCTCACACCTTACTTCATAAAGGTGATGTCTCCAAAACTTAATACGTGTATGTTACTGTCGCTAGTTCTAAGTTGTGAGCTGGGTAGTTCTACCCATGTGGTCTAAGTTGTCGTAATGCATAGGCTAACACCTTTTTCTCTTGCATTAACATACAATCAAATTAATCCTTTGGAGGCTCGCCTCGTATTTATCAATCCAAGTAAACTTTATTCCTTTTTGGAGTAACTATTTCATTGGCCTTGCTCTCTCAGAGAATCCTTCTATGAGTCTGTGATAGTAACCAAAAAAAATTTCAAGAGCTCCCGATCTCATTTGGGTCGTTGGCATTTTCTATCCTTGCACTGCTTTAACCTTCACTGGATCTATTTTAATTCCTTCTGAAGACACGATGTGTCCAAGGAATATTCTCTTTAAGCCAAACTTCTCATTTACTAGACTTGGCAAGAAGTTATTCGGCTCTTAAGGTTTGTAGAACAGTCCTCAAGTGTTCCTTATGTCCTTTCTTCCTCTTTGAATAGATGAGGATATCATCTATGAAGACTAAGACAATTCGTCTAGGTAAGGATGGATCACTCGATTTCTTTGTGGTCCATACATATGGCTGGTGCATTTGTTAGTCCGAACGACACGACTATAAACTCATAGTGGCCACATCTTGTTCGGAAAGCCATTTTGGGTACATTTTTAGCTCGTACCTTAAGTTGATTATAGTCCAATTGAGATCGGTTCTCGGGACTACTCTTGCTCTTTTCCACTGACCGAATACTCATTTATCCTCGGTAATGGATTATTCTCTCTCGATAATCTATGTACTTTCTTAATGGGCTATCTTTATTCTTGACAAGCAAGCTGGGTGTTTCTTAAGGTGATACACTAGGTCCGATGAAACTTAGATTCTACAGCTTTTAAATTTGAATCTTTGTTCCTCCAGTTTCCTTGAAGCCATTCGATAAAAGTACTTTTAACATGGTTTAAGGATGGTTCTAGGTTGATAGTAATACTCTAGCTGCCTATCAGGGGGTAATCTTGATAAGTTGTTGGAAAAACGTCTGAAAATTCTTAAACAATTTTCACATCCTCGACCTTTATTTTCGCTTTTTCTTCTCTGTTTAGAAAAACAAGGAATGCTTGACATCCATTCTTGTCTATTATTCTCCTTGTTTGCAGTGTGGGTATGGTCGGAATTTCCTTCCCCATGTGGATCCCATAGAAACTCGTAGTTTCTTGTCTGGAGAAATGGAACGAAATTTCCCTCTCCTTGTACAAGATCGTGGAATGGTTTTCGACTAACTAATCCATTCTTTGGATTATATCTACGTTTTATATAGGTATTAGGTTCAAGTTCTTTACTAAAAGTCTTAAGTGATTTTAGGTTCAATTCTCTGTTCGAGTAAATACGGGTGGCGACCATGATCCTTCCTTTAAGTAAAGAAAATCTCATCCCTTGATCTGTTTATTCTGATTTGAGTCCTAACGTGTCCACACATGCTTTTAATATTCTTGTGATAACAGAATGTGATGCACTTGTCTCGAACAAAAGTATTTCAGGTATGTTGAGAAGTTTTCTCATACCTACCAGGCTTTCCTGGTTTTGTTCGTTCTGTCATTATCATACTTTCTAACCAACATGAATGATTTAGCTTCCTTCTTCCTCTTTATCGCTCTTTTGAATATATCTTCCATACATTCTTTCTTTAAAAATTCTTTCAAGAAGAATCCCTATATTAGCATTTATTATGCTATCATATGTAATATCCTTTTTGGGTATACGTTATTTCTCTTAATCTTCATTAGTTTGACTAAGTGGTTTCACACAAGTTAAAATCCCTTGTTCACTGGGAACGCGTCATACTTTCGCCTTGGCGTCATATATCTTTTCTATCTTCTCGACATTCTATGTTTACTTCATTTCAATGCTGGGGTACTCAGCTTTCACCTTATGGGTCATCTCATAAATATGAGGAATAACTTTTCAATTAGATTCACCTTAAGGTCCTTCATTGTGAACCCCTTCCTTTGTTCACTTGAACGTATTTCCTTCGCATACGTCTTTAAAAGTTATCTCACTTGCTTAATTACTAAATCACGCATAAGATGAGCGTTTTGTCTCTATATACTTAGTGTACGACGGTTTCATCTCAAATAACAAATCTACTTCTTAATCCACTTCTTTCCTTCAAAGGAATTACTTTAGTTATCGTAATCAAACTGTTTGCAAAACTTATCTCATGTTCCGGTCTATCTCATAACTCAGATAGTGGTAATTTCTCGACTATTCTTAACTCTTGCCCTTTTTCTTGAGCATGATATCCGAAAGTTATAATACTTTCTTTATACATTGATTCTCACTTTTAGGATCAAGACCGTCATTATTACAATCTAGACTGGTAAGGTGGTATGTTTGTACACCATAACTTACATTCCAAGTACCAATGTTCTATTGCCAAGTCTCAACTTCGGGGTATCTCCCCCATTCTTGGTTTAAATACTAGGAATAGCCTAGCTATTCACATATCTCATTATTTGATCCATCGATCACACTATCTTTGGTTTAACCATAGTCTCAATTACTTGGGAACGATTCTTCTTAAACATAATCTTTATCGATTTATGGATAAAGCGGAAAACTTGATACCGAGATACTATCATTCATTTATATCCATCATCCGAGTCTTATTCTTCTCCATACTTTAAACATGCCCGACCTACTATCGAGGTCTTAGGGACAATCAACTATCTTAAAGATAAGTTGTATTCTTTCTTATTATGACATAATAAGAGGAGGTTATATCCCAAGGATATCATATACTTCTCTTTACTTCTACTCCAGCACTAAATGCTAAAGAGTATCTCGTTCATAACTTAGTCATTATATACTCACATGGAGGTATAACTTTTACTATTATCGGTATTGGGAAAGCCCATCAAGGGTCGATCCACCTATGTGTATCATAAAAATAATATATCTCGTCTCATCGAGAATTTCTTTACATCATATCTTGATGTCTATCACTTTACTGATCTGAACCTTTTAGGTGACAAGATACGTCAACCTACGTCATACTTATTGGTTTCAAGGATTGAAGAAAATTCATCAAGACAACTTACAAATAAAGGTTCAAATTTTCAAGATGACATTCTTTGAAGGTTTGAATCAACATGTTCTTTGTACTGAATAATTGGGAGGTAGGGTCCGAAGACCAAAATAACGACTACTGAGATTTCTTTGATCATATGGGGTGGCCAGGCCCGTCACAAATACTTTCTCAGTCACATGAAGGTTTGGTTTCAAAAGAACGCTTATGAAATTTTCTGGTTGAAAACTTCTTTCAGAAAAAGTGAGAACTCGAATGATATCTCAATTGGAACTAGGTCATAGAGTGAAACTCAATGACAGAATTTGAACTATGAATAAAATTTGAAACCTTATAGAACTCAGAATAGGTCATCATGAATTGTAAAGGTTATCAGCAAAAGTTCTCATGTACTTATATGCTATAGCTCCTCTTGTACTATTGGAAATCTTACTTTCTAGTAGCATTCTAAGATTCCTATCACACTATAGAGTTCTTGTTCTATGTATGTCACAAGATCAGTATCAACTGTTTCTTTGATCATATTCTTATTTCATTTCTAACGAGAAAGTCATAGTCAATTTGGATTTCCGTCATACGTGAACATCCAAACAGAAGATCGCACTCATGTCACCGTAGTATAGTGACATTCATCATCATCATTCCCATCTTTGCTCTTTGATTTTCTTCTCTTTGTTCTCGCCGCTCGTTATTCAACTCGAGATTCTAATTTCAATCTCGTTTACGTCTCATACGCACTAAAATTCTCATAGTTCTCTTTCTATGTTCTTTCGCAAAAGGGATCATGCGACTTAAACAGTCTATGTTCTTTTGGGATGACATATCCATCATCAAAATAACTGGAAATTTCAGAACTTAAAACATTCATAACATAACTTTTTCATAATAGTCATACTCAATGAATTTCACAAATTCAAAGATTCCTCTTTTGACATAACAATGTCAACACTTTCTCATATAACATTATCATAACATAATCATACGTTGGTAGCGAACCAACAACTTTGAATATCATCATAACATCACAATATGTTGGTAATGATCCAACAACTATCAATATCATCATAACATTATCATATGTTGGTAGCGAACCAACAACTTTCACAACAAAAATTCTCATTGAATTCCATGAATTCAAAGATTTCTCTTTTGACATATCAATGTCAATACTTTCTCATATCACTTTCAACTCTTTCAAATATCACTTTTCTCTTTATAAAACTTTATTTGCAACATTGGCAATTTCTTTCACTTTCAACAAATTCTCATAACTTTCACTTCTGTAGAAACATCGTTTTCCATTTTCAAACTTTTCATTTCAAAAACTTTGAAAAAGAGGCATTTACTTTCAACTTTTCACTTTCAAAACTGAGAAAATCATTTTCCTAACGCATATAAAATCTTTTAAGTTTCCCATGAATATGCAAATTCCATACCTACATTTTCTTGAACTTTGAGCTTTCCTTGAATATACATTCCATACCGCATATTCTTAGAATCTCTTTATTTCAAATCTTTCATTTCCTTGAAAAATCATTTCACTTTAATAACTTTCACTTTCAAACTTCTCATTCTCATTCTCAAAACTTTGAGAAAGTCATTTACCTCTTTCCCGGTTGAGCTTGATGTGATGGAGTGTTGAGCATAGTCAGCTGATCTCTAGAAGTCTAGTGACACAATCTAGACTTAACTTTGAAAGAAATTTGGTTTCAAGGTACAACCTTGCTCTGATACCACTTTGTAACAGTCCGCCAACCCAAAGTACGGATTAGCAGGGACTGTTAATTTAAACGAGATTAAGTAATGAATAAGGACATAGAACACTCAATGGTGTGACATATATCGGGAATATTTCTAGAACTTCATGAGTTTAGGGTTTAACAAAACATAACATACATAAGACTTCATAATCTAGCAGCGGAAAACATGTGAAGTACACATGTGACAATGTGTATTCAAGGTTCTACTATCAGCAACAAATGACCTGACTGCTCAACACTGCTCCATCCCATCAATAAGCTCAACCTGTGTAGGGAAAACTGATTTGACCCTCTCCCGAGGATCTATCTTGGATGTTTAATTCACCATACATTGATTATATTCCTAGCATGCACCTATATAATTAATTACAACACGTAGGGGTTTTCTCGTGTTTACCTTTGAATCTGTCGAGGCGGAATGGATCGAAACTCGTGCTTTGACCTTCTGGACTGTATCCCGGTTGCCCAATCTCCAATATCGAGTGAGGATAATCTATGGAGAATACAACAGAAAATCACCCTAGCCATCTATATGATTTTCGAAAATCTCTCCAAGAGCAATGGGATTCTCGAAAATATGGTGTAGGATAATTAAGGATTAGCCTTGATCTTATCTCTTACCTTATATTTATAATGCATTACCATAATCCCATATGGAAAGAATCCATGCATATCCCATAAATATAATAATATCCTTATGGATAAAGAGAATAAAATCACATCCATAGAGGGGAATAGGCGCGATTTTCTTATGACTTGGGCTGGATGGGCCACCGAGGGATCAAATGCAAGGAATAAAGATGGGCCTCAAATAAATTAATTATCTTATGTTCAGCCGTAACATAAATTAATTTATAAACATTCATTCATGCCACTAGAGAATAAATGCCGACTTACCCTTTATTACCGAAGGTGAGTCGGCTTACACTTAGACATTACGAATCCCGTATTTAAGATATCGCATGTCCATTAATTATTTAGAGCATTCTCACCGCTTAAAATAATTAATATCTTTAATTCCTAAGTAGTACCACTCAACCTTATTATTGTACTGAGCTAACTCAACTGCGGGTTTAGTACAATAAACCTTTGAGCTCCTTAAGGGACGTCATCATCCTAAATGATACGGTGACTGATACTGATAACTAGCATGACATACAAGCACCGCCACCACCCAAGCGGAGAATATTGGGTTAGAACATATAACCCTCACCCATAACATGTCAAAGTGATGGTCAAGAACTCATACTCACCTAATACCTTATCGAGGTTTAGATCATCGTAAGTCACCGAGATCTGGGTTCTTCACGACGATCGATAGAAGAATTCATCTCATCGTGATCCTTCAATACGCCGAGAGACGCACCGGCATAGACAAGCAACCAAGTCAAGTCACTTCTTAACTATACGGCGCCTATACCGACAACTCGTCCTCAAGTTGTCTCAATTTGTGAAACTTTTATATCTCATTAAACTTCGACTAATCATACGCACTTTTGTGATCTTCTACACCTTGTATGATCTAACTTATATATGAGATAAGGGACACAGATATATGCAATCAAGTAATCAATTCGGATAGAGATTGTAATAGTGGTAACAGAAACATTGTATACAAGCTCAACCAAACTCGCTTTCAAGATACAAATCAACAATCTCCACTTATACTAAAGCAAACTTTTAGTAGACAATGTGTCTCTACTAGCTATTACAAAAAAACCATCACTTTGCTTCTCCCACTTATACAAAAGTTTCCTTTCTAAGTGGGTGCCATCAGCGCAATCCAAGTCCTCGAACGTGCAATTCGTAGACTTTTGCGGCGAGCTCTTTGTGAATGGATCCGCTGGGTTATCCGTCAGATCAATCTTTTCAATCAAGACGTCCCTCGCCTAATGATTTCTCGTATGACATGGTACTTTCTCTCTATGTGTTTGGTCACCTTGTGGGTCCGTGGTTCCTTCCGAGTTTGCCACTACACCGAAAGTTATCACAAGAAACTATGATACTCTTGGGCAAACCGGTACCACACCTAGATCCATGAGGTAGTTCTTGAACCATACAGCCTCCTTAGCCTCCTCCGGCGGCCACGATTCGGCTTCCATGGTAGAGTCCGCAATGCATCGCCGCCAGCACTCCGCCAGATACGGCTCCACCTCCCAAGGTAAACACATAGCCCGAGGTAGACTTTTCTCATCACGGTCGACTTGAAAATCCGAGTCCAGATAACCCAAAGGCATTAGACTATCTGCATGGCAACCTAGCCTATAATCTCGAGTCCTTTCGTGTGCTTGAGTATATGGTTTACCGCTGTCCAATGGGCTTGTCCGAGGTTAGATCGATATCTAGCTACTATGCCTACCGCATAGCGTATATCGGCCTCGTACATAGCATTGCGTACATGAGACTTCCTACGGCGAAGCGTAAGGAACTTGTCTCATTTCCTCTATCTCCTTTGCAATCATAGGAGACGCTCCTTAGATAAAGGAACGCCATGCACGAAAGGTAGCAATCCTTTCTTGGCGGTTCGCATACTAAAACGAGTAATCAAAGTATCAATGTAAGACGCCCGTGATAAGCTCAACATTTTCCTCTTGCGATCTCGGTAAACCTTGATCCCAAGAATGTACGCCGCATCTCCTAAGTCTTTCATTTGAAACCCGATCGGATAACCAACTCTTTACGCCCCGATAACAACTTCACATTGTTGCCAACTAGAAGAATGTCATCTACATAAAGTGCAAGAAATACCACATCACCGCTGACATCTAAACGATACACACAACTCGCTAGGCAACTGGGTAAATCCATAGACTTTACCACCTCGTCAAAGCGTAAGTTCCAGATCGTGAGGCTTGCTTAAGCCCATAAACGGACTTCTTAAGCTTCCATACTAGATGCTGCTCACCCTTCACCACATAACCTTCGGTTCTTTGCATATAGATGTCTCTACCTTCCTCAAGGTAACCATTTAGAAAAGCGGTTTTCACATCCATTTGCCAAACCTCAAGGTTTAAGTGGGCGATATGGCGTAAGAATTACGATGGACTTGAGCATTGCTACGATGAAAAGGTCTCATCGAAATCGATGCCCTCAACTGAGTGTACCTTCGCCACAAGCCCGGCTTTAAAAGCCGAAACCTCTCCATCTCGAATCTCTCCTCCTCTTGTACCCACTTACTACCTATGGCTTCCTTGCCATCCGGTAGAGGTGTCTTTTCAGATATCGTCCATAGTCGTATGGACTCAATTTCTAAGTCCATAGCGGTGTGCCATGATCTTGCATCAATGTCTCAGATCGTCATTACGTCCATGGGTCGATTATTGCCCGTTAGTTTCCGGACTAAATTCAAGATTCACCCACGAACATAAATCGCTCGGGTTGACGAACAAGCCTCCCACTACGATGGCGCCATCGCACAATGGCAACGGTGGGTGCGAACTTGTGGTTCTCATCTTGCACAACTTATCGGATAGGAGCCACTTGCGGCGGTATCTCCAGGAACTCGACCCACTTCAATTTCTTGAAGTATCGTGTCGATCCCTCCCACTAGACACGACATCTCGCACCTTTGGCTTAATCGGTGGTGGAATACGATCATCTTCTAATTCTCAAGAATGATTTCAACTTTGGATTTATGGTTTGTCATATAATCCACTTCTAAGAATCGGGCATTAGTGCTAATAATGACCTTCTCGATCCTTAGACTATAGAATAAACCACCTTCGTCCTCTAGGATAGCCAATAAACGACCTTGCGTCGGATCTAGCCTCCAACCCGTTAGCCTTCTTGTTCAAAGACACGTCTGGATCGCCCCATATCCTTATGTGGTTTAAACTAGGCTTGCGCCAAACCACAACTCGAAGGGTCTTTTCGACCGACTTGGATGGTACTAGATTTAGCAAGTATGCCGCCGTTTCTAAGGCATACCCCGAGCTAAATAGGCAATCTTTGCATAACTCATCATCGATTTAACCATTTCCAAAGAGTCCTATTTCTTCGCTCGACACACCATTTTCTTGTGGTGTGCCTTGTAGTCTTGTTGGGAGGTAATCCCACACCGCACCAAATAGTCCATAAACTCGTTCTCGAGGTATTCGCCACCGCGATCGATCACATGATGACTTGATACTTTACCAAGCTTCGTCTCCACTTCCGCCTTAAACTCTTTGAATTTCTCAAAGCATTCGGACTTGCGGTGAAGCGGTATACGTATCCGTACCTTGAGTAATCGTCAATGAAAGTGACAAAATACTGCGTACCACCGACGAGCTTGTGTGGACATCGGTCCACACGTGTCGAATGGACTAGCTCCAACACTTCTTTGGCTCTATAGCCCTTCGCTTTGAAGGTCCAGTCGACATCTTACCTTCTATACGTGATTCGCGCATCGAACGGAGTAATGGCTGTTAGATTACCCAACGCTTCATTTTAGCCGGTCTTTGGATCCTATTTAGATTAATGTGACCTAATCTAAGATGCCGGAGAAATGTGGTGTCGTTTCTTGAAGAAAACTTTCTTTTTAAGGTTTGTAGATGATGCAACATAGTTATAGGTATTATGTTTGGCGTAAATAGTATAAAGCGAATTATATAATGTGCCAACACGTATAACTTCTTCATTTCTTATGATAGAAACACCACTATCAAAAATAACGAGAAAATCCATGAATAAACAATTTCAAACAGAACAAGTTTCACTAAAATCCGGCAAATATAAAACATCTTTCAATACTAAACTGTTCTATCAAAACATAAAGTAACATCTCCGATTGCAACGGCCTCGACTTTCGCGCGTTGCCCATGGAGATCGTTATCTCGCCATCATCACTCCCTTGTCCGCAGAACCCACGCAGTGTAACAAACATGATCGACAGACCCGTGTCTACTACCCATGAATGAGTAGAACAAGTCGCTAAACATGTTTCACATACTAAAGCAAATGGCGACTGAGCCTTGAGCATAGGGCACTGGCCTTCCAATGCCCGCCTTGCCGCACTCAAGCACTTGCCCCTCTCATTTGGCTTCTTTAAGCCTCCGGTGGCAGGCATGTTCTTGCTCCCATTACTCCCACTATTTCCCTTGCCTCTACCACCTTTGGTGCCCCTTTTTCTTTTTCCATTTTGCAACGGAAAATTTGGGCCCCTAGATGTGCTAGCAAGAGCATGTGCTCCTTTACCCATAACTCCTTCCGCGGCCACGAGATCATTAAGCAACTGACTAAGTGTATACTCGGTCTTGCTCATGATCGCATTCACGCCGAAAATTCTCAAAGACTTGGGCGGTGTGTTGAGGATGATATCGACCTCGCTTCACCGTCAATACCTCCTCCCAACCGATCAAGACTATCCATGAGATGAGTCATGTGGAGACATGTTCATGGACCTAACTTCCTTCTTCCATCTTACACGCCAAGATTTCTCTCATTGTGTGGAAGGATCGTCCGATCCGACACCCAAACTTACTCTCGAGACTTGACCATATTTCGATCGCGTCACCATCGACCGATGTCACACCGCAAGCCTTTGGACATAGTAGTCATGATATAGCATTTTGCCATATTGTTCAACTTATGCCAAAGTCTTCTCGACTCTCATTGCTCATTAGTCGATCGTCGATGAGGGCATCGGGTTTAGGAGTAGTGAGAACAAACATGTGTTCTTCAAATGATAAGAACATATTCCATGTTTCGCTTCCACTCGATAAAATTCGGACGGATAAGGATTTTGTGCGAGCATATTGATAATCGTGTAAGAGACATATCTAAAAGATAATGTAAACACATAAGCATACGATCGCACATAATTCGTAACAATAATATTGTAACCTTTTGATAAAACAATATTAATTGAAACCTCCAATCGCCCAAGGAATTCCACATGCAAGCCACGCGTGTGGACATTTACACATGAACCCCTCGACAAGACTAAAATATACCTTTTAGTCGTTTAATTTCAATCCATGTCAACTTATCCTTATGACAAATGAAATTAATGATCGACCTTACTGAACCACATCACTATCGCAAGAGGGACTTCATGGAAGTTGTACTCGAGGTGATGTCTAAGCAATGACCACAATTTTAACAACAGAAAATGAATTCTTAGAATTGGCATACTCACTAGGACCATACCGCTTCCAATCCAAATTCTTTTGTTATCTCATTTTATATCCATCTCTAGAGAACTTATGAAAATCGCACATGCAGCCCACGCGTGTGGGCGTTACACATGAAACTCCCACTTCTCAATAGATTAAAATGTTTTATTTAGAAATCTCATCTAACAAACTTATGATAAACAAGGCAAGCAAGCCACGCGTGTGGGCGTTTACTCACGGTCGGCCTCACTTTGTTTAGAGATCAAAAGTGGAGGTCTTGACATTTTAATTTTAAAATTAATATGTCGGGTTACTTGCTTAGTCTTTTTGTTCAAAAGGTTTGTCCATGCAAATCACGTAATCCTAGCATGCTTTTCTATAGAACTCAACATGTAAAACATGCTCGCATAATTCTAAAATATGCTTGAAAACGCGATAAACCTAGCATGCTTACTATGCGCATCCAATCACGAAAACATATAAAATGTTTGTCTACGTAATTTAAACATACATAGCATGCTTCTGCATAATTTAAACATCCACGACATGCAATGAACGATTAAAAATAAAATAAACGCTCATCGTAGCCCACTCGTGGAACACGCACTTTCTGCCTAATCTATTACATAGAATTGCAAAGTCTGATCTTCATAATCTTCACAGGCCTCGCGTGCACCCGCACGGATCGGATTCACAAACCGATTCGGGCTAGAAAACGGGTTCGGCTGGAAAACGGGTCTGGGCCGGGTTTGGGCGGGTTGGCCTAAAATGGCTGGGCGCGCGCTGAAACAGCCCATGCGCGCCCCAGCCTGCTGCCGCCGCCTCTCACTCGCCGCCTCGCGTGCTCCTCGCGCTGCCTCGCGGTCGCGAAGATCACCGCGACCCATCGAGCACGCAGTGCGCGGCCATGCTCGCTTCGGACCCGTGATTGCGAGCCCGCCACGGCACCGGGGTCTCACGCGACAAACGCGTGCCCGTCGCCACGCAGCGAAGCTCCGTGGATCTCGCGCGACAAACGCACGCCCATCGCCCGCAGCGACGCGTGTTGTGCGTGCCGCCAGTGAACGTGAAGACGGCCACGACGAGCGCCGCCGAGCGTGCACCCGGCGCCAGCGGTGCCGAGGCCTCCACGCCGCAGTGCGAGCCCCGAACCCCGCTGCCGAGCCATGTCGCCCGCGTCGCCGCCCGCCCGGCTGTCGCGCGCGGCGTGTCCGCGGCGCGACGCACACCAGCGCCGCCGCCGCCGCATGCCGCGGCGACCTCTTGCCGATGAACTTACGCCGCCTCGCTCTTCGCTTCTTTCGTCTTCGTTCTTCTTTTACGATAAGATTTACGTAAAAATAAATCTAATCTAACTACGGATTTTCTCGTGGTGAAAAACAAAATCCGATAAAAAATTAAAAGCGAGCCACGATGAACAGCGGATCCAACAATTAATATATATTGCGCACGTAATAATCAAGCGTGAATTAATCCAGCAGAGCCAAGATATCGATCCTGTGCTCGATACCAATTGTAGGTAACGGATTCGACCTCTCCCGAGGATCTATCTTGGATGTTTAATTCACCATACATTGATTATATTCCCAGCATGCACCTATATAATTAATTGCAACACGTAGGGTTTTCGTGTTTACCTTTGAATCTGCCGAGCGGAATGGATCGAGACTCGCCTTTGACCTTCTCTCGATGTATCCCGGTTGCCCAATCTCCAATATCGGTGAGGATAATCTATGGAGAATACTACGTAAAATAACCCTAGCCTCTATATGATTTTCAAAATCTCTCCCGAGCAATGAGATTCTCGAAAATATGGTGTAGATAATTAAGATTAGCCTTGATCTTATCTCTTACCTTATATTTATAATGTATTACCATAATCCCATAAGGAAAGGATCCATGCATATCCCATAAATATAATAATATCCTTATGGATAAAGAGAATAAAATCACATCCATAGAGGGAATAGCGCGATTTTCTTACGACGGACTGGATGGGCCGGCCGAGGATCAAATGCAAGGAATAAAGATGGGTCTCAAATAAATTAATTATCTTATGTCCAATTTAACATAAATTAATTTATAAACATTCATTCATGCCACTAGAGAATAAATGACTTACCCTTTATTATCAAGGTGAGTCGGCCTTACTCTTAGACATTCTGAATCCCAGTATTTAAGATATCGACGTCCATTAATTATTTAGAGCATTCATCGCTTAAAATAATTAATATCTTTAATTCCTTAAGTAGTACCACTCAACCTTATTATTGTACTTGAGCTAACTCAACCTGCAGGGTTTAGTACAATAAACCTTTTGAGCTCCTTAAGGGGACGTCATCATCCTAAACGGATACGGTAACTCGATACAGATAACTAGCATGACATACAAGCACTGCCACCACCCAAGATGCGGAGAATATTGGGTTAGAACATATAACCCTCACCCATAACAAGTCAAAGTGATGGTCAGCAACTCATACTCACCTAATACCTTATCGAGGTTAAGATCATCGTAAGTCACCGAGATCTAGGTTCTTCACGACGGTCAGATAGAAGAACTCATCTCACTGTGATCCTTCAATACGTCAGAGACGTACTAGCATAGACAAGCAACCAAGTCAAGTCACTTCTTATCTATACCGTAGCCTATACCGACAACTCGTCCTCAAGTTATCTCACCGTGAAACTTTTATATCTCATTAAGCTTGACCAATCATATGAACTTCGTGATCTTCTACACCTTTGTATGATTTAACTTATATATGAGATAAGGGACACGATATATGCAATCAAGTAATCAATTCGGATAGGAGATTGTAATAGTGGTAACAGAAACATCAGATACAAGCTCAACCAAAGCGCCAAGATATACAAATCCAACAACCCATTTAAAAACAAACATGCGGTCGAGTACAAATAACGCACTCGATGGGCTCATTGCCAAAACATTTTCTTTACTTTAAATTACACCGCCTTCCGAGTAAGACACAGAGTTTTATTTGAAAAAGGCCATGCGCTTACTAAAACATTTTCTCATTTTCTCAAAAACATCGCCTGCGCATACATTTTCTCTTGTATGTATGATCCATATCACAAATAACATCTCATAAACTGATCTCATAATCTCATCTATGCGTCGTAGAAGGAGGCCTCCTTCCACGGACGCTGTGACCGGCCGAGAACTCTTTCAGCACACAGTCACCTATAGTGCACATCTGATCCTTGCCACTCTAGCACAGGATTCGAATTCTCAATCATCCTGCGAGTTCTAGCAAGGATACGAATTCGCTATAATAAGTTGGGAGCGACCCAACAACTTTTTCACTTTTACAGTTGGCTTGCCCAACAACTTGATAGGATCTATACATAATAACACAAACACTTTGGGCGTGTAATCATCTCATCATCATTTCTCAATGTAAAGCTTGTAATAATACTTTTCATTTTGCGTAAAGCAAAATAAATAAAATGGTTTTCGAGTAAAGCCCATCCGCACGTAGCTTTTCAACACGCCTCTTTCTAACGCCAATGATCGCGTCGCGTTTCCTCTACGAAGAAATTAATTTAGTACATCGGTCACGCTTTTTCTAAAACGTCTAAGTCTAATAAGATTCGTGGATCTTTCTAATCGCCTTACACATCTTAGCGTGTCTAATCATCGTGAACCCATTTCTACTAGACGTATTCATCACTCGACCACATACCAACGTATTTCATACGCTTTGACTTTAGTCAACATCCTCGACTCATATATATACATATATCGAATTATTCATATGTTTATCAATAAATTTTCATATAAATCGATTCTCAATCGATTTTCAATCTTACTATCATAAGTCTCGATTTTCACGCTTTCCAACAATCATGCTCAATAATATACATAAATATGATTCAATTCACATAGCACTTTACTTTCGACCTTCGTCACTTAATAAAATATTTTGACGTAAACATAATATTTCTCGTTCTAAAATCACATAAAATCATAGTATGTCTAAAACATCATTTTAGAACATATTATGTGATTATACCTCATAAAATAAATTTATATCATTAATACCTATAACTTAATGTTTTCGTAATTATGGAATATTATTCTATACTTGTGCATAAATTCTCATAAATTCTCATAACACACTATATTAACATAGGATCAATAATATGTAATAATATTGATCATAAAAAACTACATCATTAAATTTTATTCTATAGTTTTGGTAATTTTGAAAATATACTAAACATTTTCAAAAATTCCAATTAAATCACATAACACATAATCACCACCATATATCATCACTATAACATAATTTTCATCAATTATGAATTTCTCATTAAAATAGCCTAAGGTCATATTTTCGAAAATATGACTTAGGTCAAATTAATTTTTTAAAACTCCAATAAATTCATATAACACTATATTATGAATCTTCATCATTAATATGCTATAATATCATTAAATCATGAATTATATCTCATCATATATTTTTTTTCCAAACTTTCGGTAATTTTAAATATATATACTATTGTTTTCCAAAAATTTCACATAAAATCATATAAGCATATTTAATACCATAGATCATCATTTCATGCTCAAATCAACAATTAAAAATCATAATCATCAACATATGGTACTCTCATGTTTTCACAACACATAATTTTTATAATCATGCTTAATTTTGTATTAAAATCATAATACATGCTTAGAAACATCATATAAACATAATTTCTAAACAACTTAGATAAGAACATAAATTCCTAAAATTTCATCATAAATGAACTAAGCTTATAACATAAGATTTAATGGATGAAATTCAAAAATTTAAACGATATATAAAGTTCAGACGATTTCTAACCTTTTAATCGAGTCGATTATTGGCGCAACGTTTTCTATCTAAAGTTTTGGGAAAGAATGTGATGAACTCTCATCACGACCCCAATCCGGACCAACCCGAACCTGAGGCTTACTAATACTAGGAGTAGTATTTTAGGGATTACACGGTAAAATAAAATGCATAAGAATAAACTAACATGCTTGAGCGAATATAGGGTGATGTTATAATGTTTTTGAAAAAAGTTTAGGCCATCGGACCCCAAAACTTGCCCGATCCGATGGGCCTCGATAGTTCATAACATAAAACATAAATAAAGGAGTTCGAGTAGCAATGAAAGTGTGTGAATACATATACGATTTATATGCATTCAAGGTATAACCCAAACATTCAAGTAAATCGCCAAGGACACTAGACTCCTCAACACATCCCCCATCATCACCATCAGAGCTCAACCTGCACATTTAAAAACAAACATGCAGGGCTAAGTACAAGAAATTTGCACTCAGTGGACTTATGCCGAAAATATTTTGATAGAATTTGGATTACGCTGCCAATATCGAGTAAGCCACAAGGGTTTTAGTTAAAATGCCTTGTGCTTACCAAATCATTTTCGTTAAGAAACATAGCCCGCTGTGCATTTTCTTGCGTGTATGGTCCGTATCTCATAGTCACAATACATAATAATAAATAATTAAATAAACGCCGAGAGTGAGGCCTCCATCTACGACGCCGGACCGTCGTAATCCCGCATCGACACAGTCCACTCTCCGAAGCATATGTTAACACAACAGAGGTTCCAACCTTCACGCCAATCCTAGCCAGGCATTTATCATCCCAAGACAGACCCGACATTAAAAAGGTCAGGCTACCACAACAATTACTATAATAGTTCCAACTATCTCCACAATTTCTACCCGCATAACAGATAGGATCCATACACAAAACGAAATATTTTCGGTGTAATGCAAGAAACATTTGATAAACAATCGTAGTATAAGTCTTTGTAAGTAAATTTATTTGATATGAGAAGGTCATATTTTGAAAACAAGAAGCCCATTTTGAGATAAGAATGAAAGGCCCACCGACTACGGTTCGTTGTAAAAGTACTAGTTCGATCGTCGTCCAAAATCCCGTCGTTGCGTTTGCGGCCACACCTTTACGAAAAAGCGAGGCTTTAGTACATCGCTCAAGTCTATCGAGACTTACGAAAACTTAAGATAACTTTGATATTTCATATCGATGTGAGATGAATTCCTTAGTGAATTCAATACGCCTCTAATACGATATCGATCGACTTTTCTCGCTCCTCGAGATACGCTCAACGATAAGCGTTTTTGATATATGGATTTCATTTATGAAACCTTTCTTACTAATGAGGTATTATACTCAATTAGTATATCTTACGCAGATCGACGATTTACAACCGTTTAATCGTGACGTTTGACTTTGAAAAGTCAACGAAGTCAACACTGGTCAACAAAGTCAATGATTTTGACTTTTAAATAGTAATTTCACTATTTTGCTTTATAAATCGAATTTAATCGATTTGAAAACGAAGTCCTATTCCTCGATTTATCTTGTAAATCAAGGACTTATAATTATTTTCGCATTTTTTAATAATTCTTTTTATAATTAAAAAGCGTATTTTGGTTTTTAAAACGTTACAAAATGAACGTTCGTCTCAAACATAGCAATTTATGTTTATAAAATTTTGTAATATTAGAAAACTGTCCAGAATATTATTTTACCAAAAATTTATAATTAAACAGTTTTAAAAAGGATTTTAAAATCCTTTTTAATTATCGATAATTTCGATAATTAGATTAAAAATACTAAATGATCTTTGAAAAATTTTCTAAATTAATATAGTGTATTATTATACACTATGGTCCAGAATATGAATTTATGAAATTCATATAACACTGTTTTCTATTTATTTATATACATATACATAAAAATATTCATGGTAATTCAAATAAATAGGGAATAATTATCCAAAAATTCCCAAAATTGGTATATACCTATAATAACATCCCAACATCAGTATATAATATTCTCATAACCCATAGTTCATCATAACTATTTATTTCAATATATAACAATATTTCACACGGTAATTATAGGGTAATTACCAAATAAATAGTAAACAATTTCTAAAAATTCTAAATAATTTCCAATATCAATAAACATTATATTATAACATTGTAACATCATAATATCAACCAAAACCATTTGAATCATCACCATATGGAGCTACAAGCTCTCGGCTTTTTTGAATAAAAATGGTATTTGATTTTTCAAAAATTCCAATAATTTCACACAATGTATAAACAATATACTAAAGCATTAATATACCATTGCATGTTCAAAAATAAAATCATACACCAACCTATGAAATTAAATTGCTCACGGTAATTTCAAGAATTATAGCATATGGTTTTCAAAAATTCTAATTAAATCATAGAACATATAATCAAGGTTCTAAAGCACTAATATGTCATTGCATGCTTGAAATAAAAATTATACATCAAGATACTCATATATATATGTCACGGTATTTTTAAAAATTAAGCTATGGTTTTTCAAAAATTCCTAAATCAATACTATAGTCTTAAATCATATCATAGATCATATATTCATCATAAAAATGCTTAGAACATGCTCGGCCATTATCATTTCTTTTTTTAACTATTTTCGAAAATTGTAAAAACTATATCCTATAGTTTCGAAAATAATATAAGCAAGATGCATTCATATTTTCCATATACTATGTCCTATGTTCATCTAAACATACTTCTCACATATTTTCAAAATAAAATCCTCAAGAATAATTATGAACACATATCTCATGCTTAAGAACATTTAAACATTCATGTACATATATATAAACCCGAACACACATACAAATATATAAAACAGCTTTTGATTTTGCTTGCATAATGAAGGATAAGAAATATATAGTAATATTCACGGTAATTTCAAGATAATTACAATAATTATCAAACAATTTCTAAAATTCCCAATAATTCATGACATGATTAAACATTATATTATAACATTGTCATAACATCAGCAAAACCATTTGAAATCGTCACATATGGAGCTCGATGCTCGGCTTTTTGATTATTTATGGTTTTGGTTTTGAAATTCAACAATTATATACTATGTTTATACACTATAGTATACTAATATAACATCATAATATTTATCAAAACTAATTAAATCATCACCTTGAGGCTTGAAGCTCACGGTTTATTGATTTAAATTAGCATTTGATTTCAAAAATTCAACAAATTCATACAACACATAAACAATATACTAAAGCATTAATACACCATTGCATGATTAAAATAAAATCATACACGAGATATCCAACTTATAAGCTCACGGTTATTTAAAATCATA
This sequence comes from Salvia rosmarinus, assembly GCA_036937905.1. NCBI lineage: Eukaryota > Viridiplantae > Streptophyta > Magnoliopsida > Lamiales > Lamiaceae > Salvia > Salvia rosmarinus. The sequence continues at coordinate 162,532 of JAODLM010000025.1, forward strand.
GCATTTGATTTTAAAAAATTCATCATAGAACATGTAATCAGGTTCTAAAGCATTAAAAAGTAAATACATGCTTGAAATAAAAATTATACAATGTACAATTAAAATAGTTCACGGTAATATCATAAAAATTACCTAGGGTTTCCAAAATTCTAAATAACATACCATAGTCTTAAATCATATCATAGATCAATAATCCATGCTTAGAACATACTAAGAACATTCGGTCATCATAAAATATTTTTACATTTTGAAATAATATTAACATATACACTATGGTTGAAATTACCTATACATGCTAAATCCTTAAAAACATGTCATATATGATAACCTATGTTCATTTAGACATATATGCTCATATTTTAACAAGAATCCTCGAGAACACATATGCTACAATAGCTCGTGCTCAAGAACATTTAAACCATATATATATTTTGAAACACATACACATACAAAATGAACATGCTCGATTTTTTTTGTACAATGAACATGTAAGAATCGATGCTAGGGTCCTTTGTTTACCTTGAGAATGGTATGGAATCACAAGAATAATAGAATATCAAGCTTTGTGTAGAAATGGAAGAAGAAGAAGAAAATTTGAGAGGAAAAATGGGATGGGCTCTCGGTTCTTGGAGCAGAAAAATGGGAGAATGGAGAGGATAATGAGAGAGTGTAGAGTGTTTGAAATGGTTATTGAGTGTAATAGAGTGTAATAGAGTGTAAGGTGAAGAGTCCTCCTGCACCTCTCTACACAGCGCCACACCATCAAAGAAGAAGAAAATAATTGCTGCACTTGGGAAGTGTGGTGTGATGATTATAGAGTGTTTAGGGAGCTCTTCATGTATTGGTCCATTTGAAAAGAGATCCCATGCTTATGGGGAAAGGTGTCGTGCGTATATGTGTCGGTGGATTTAATTTTGTTACACTATAATACTATGTATTAATCATAGTATAAGTCATAGATATATAATTCATACCATAAAAATAATTAAATCACAACATAGGCAAAATTTTGAAATTATCGAGAATAAAATTAGGAAAATAGGATGGAAATTATAAATTACACCTATAATTGATACTCATGTCAATTTCGATCCAAAATACTCATATATATCCTAATATATGATTTAGATAATAAATAATAGCATAGGATAAAATAGTAGCATCATATCGTGCAACGAACTAATTTGAATCTAGGGTTTGAAATTTATAACATTGAAACCATCGAGTTCTATGGTTCAAAATTTGATTTCAAGGCTTAATAATATCCATATATATCGTAACATAGTTTAGATACCATAAGATAATTTAATGGTATCATTTCATGCAAAAACTATAGTTTATAAACTTAGGGTTTTGAATTCCATAATTTGGAATTATCGAGTTTTAGTGGCATATAAATTGATTTTAATAATTATTAATACTATAATTATTTAAAATAATGATAAAATTAATTATTATAATTTCCTGTATTAAACTCATTTCTCAAAGCGTCTCAGGCGTTGGCGTTAACGTCTCAAAGCGTTCAAAATCGACTCATCTCAAAATGGTGGTAGTAAGTTCATACTTACTAAATAAATCATTTAATATTAGAAATAATATGGAATTCAATTCCGACCTTCTTGCTCAAAATTTCCATAAAACAACGGACGTTTGATACTGCGTTTGCGTTAAAATAATATTGTCGTATTATTTCAAAATTTCAATTCAGTAATTCACCATCCTTAGTGAATTATAAAAGAATCGTTATATCGATCTTGAATCGAGTACAATTCGATGTCATAAAGATAAGAATATTCGGGAAAAACCACAATTACGGGTTTAGAATCACATGTCGTATGTTCGTTTCTTTGGAATATTACATTATTTTTCCTATGATATAATTTATCATCTAGGACTTATAATATGTCACATAGCTATATATGGCAAGAAAATAAAATGGGTAGCATATTATATATGCAGTGCGAAAATTCGCACTATTAAGTGTGAAATGAATAAAATTCCTATCCATTTGATGATCTATGTAATAATTATGCTAATGAGATATTTTTGAGAGATAAGCTGGGTGTTTTATCATGTTGTGCAAGTGGGATGATTTTTGTCTGTCTGAAATTTTTGAATAAATTGAGAGAAAAATAGAAAATTGAAAACATGTGTGTGATAGTGATGTCTTGGAAAGTGATACATTAATTCTTGTATTTTAGCTTAAGAATTGAAATATCCTCTCTCGCATTATAAGGTGGCGAAAATTGAGGTGTGAACAAGTGTGAAATGGAATAAAATTAAGTGTAAATATTTGACTTTTCAAATTGATATTTTCCTAAAGTGATATTATTGGATTATCTTGATAATGACACGTATGATTCATTAATACTAGTATAAGACAAAATGAATTTCTCTTCCATTTCTATAAAGTTGCCGATCATATACATATATTAAGGTGATGAATTTTCTTAAATTTTGATAATAATGAGAATGAAAATGACATGTATTGATTATGAACTAAGATGATGTATTGAGCATGAAAAAAAAAATAAAAATTTTGTCCTACACTACTAGGATGAAAAACACACATATGTATACAAAGGTTGGATTTTCTTTAGTTCATGATAGTGATAGTTGTTCTTTGGTAATAACATATATTTAATTCCTATATGATGTAATATGATCTTAAATGAATTGAATTATTAAACAAACAAGTGGGAAGCATATATTCTTTATGTTGATCGAACAATTCATGAATAAATGAAGGATTGTGCAAATTGATTGAAAGTGAGATGTAAGGTGTATTAATTATGTGATAAGGTATGACATAATAAAGTGTAATGTGATTAAATAAAATTTGTCTCTATGAAATTGAGTGGACGAAGTTGTGTATCATTGTGAAAGAGTATTAGGTTTTAATTATGTGAGATATTTTGAACAAGTGGGTCTATCCTATATTATGTGTTAAACTAAACTTTCTCTCTTTTGTCACTTGAGAACCGAGAGTTTGGAGAGAAAATAAGAGAGTTCATCAATTTTCTTCCAAATCTTAGGTTAAAAGCGTTTTCGCCGATAATCGACTTCGATTAAAGGTTAGAAATTATACAAGCTTTGTATACATGCAAAATTTTTGAATTCCATCCATTAAATCTCATGTTATACTTATGATACTTGGTGAAAACAAAATTTAGAAATGTTGTTTTAATGTTTGGTTGTTTATTAAATATGTTTATATGATGTATATGAGCATATATTATGAATTTAGTACAAAGTTAAACATGTTATGAAATTTTATGTAATGACCAAAACCTTGTGATGAACATATGTTGATGAAAATGATTTTTAATTGTTGTTTTGAGCATGGATTAGTGATAATTGATAATGTTTAAGCTTATATAAATTTATGTAGAATTTTGGAAGATATTAGACTATAGTTCATGAAATTTTCGAAAATGCTAAGATGTGAGATGTTGATATATAATTCATGTTTGAATGATATTATAACATATTAGTGATGTAGATTCATAATAAAGTGTTATATGAATTTATTGGAATTTTAGAAATTTATTTGTTCCTAAGTTAAAATTTTAAAATATAGTTCTAGGGCATATTGATGAATGATTTATGTATGATGAAAATTATGTCATATTGATGATACATGATGATGATTATGTGTTATGTGAATTAATTGGAATTGTTGAAAAAAATGTTTGTTAAGTTTATCAAAATTTTGAGAACCATATAGTATAAGAATATGATGTTCAATTTTTCTATGGCTAATGTTATTACATATTATTGATCCTATGTTAATATAGTATGTTATGTGAAATTATGGAATTTTGGAAAAGTTTTGAAAATTATTCAAAGGGCGAAACTATAGGTTATAGGACTTTAAGGTTTTAAATTTATTTTATCAAGTAAAATCACTTATTATGTTCCAAAAATATGTTTTAGACATACTATGAATTTATGGGATTTTTAAAACAAGGTATACTATGTTTATGTCGAAACATTGTGTTAAGTGACGTCGTTGTGAAAAATGATATGTATTGTACAAGTTAGGACATACTTAGGTATAAATTCGAGTATGATTGTTGATTAACGTGAAAATCGAGACTTATGAGAATATGATTAGAAATCGATTGAAAATCGATTTATATGTAAATTGATAGATATATATGAATAATTTGAATTATATAGTTTGAAAGTGAAAAGAGTTGACTAAAGTGTAAATGTATGAAATCGTTAGCACGTGAACAATGTTATGTTGTCTTGAATAGAAATATGGTTGCGTTGAATAGATACTAAGAGGTGTAAGGCGTATTAATATTATAAGAATATCTCTTTTATAAGGACGATTTCATAATTGAAATCATTTTATCGAAAACGTTAGTATGAATCAGCGTTTAACCTAAATGATTTATATGAATTCTTAAATTATATTTCATCTCTATCGAAATACGAGAAGTCGTAAGTTAGGATATTCGATAAAAAGGCGTAATAAAGTAGTTGAAAGATATGAGTATTGTTTAGAAGGTTATCGAATCTTATTAGACTTTGGCGTCCTTGAAAAGCATCGACGTACTAAATTAGTTTCTTACGTAAAGGTGGTATGTGATTTGATCGTTGGCGTCAAGAAAGTCTATTTAAACATCGTGCAGGTGGGCTTTACTTTACTCCTCAAAGATAAAATGCTTACAAATGTTTTATTCTGATGCATTATTTCAAGAAATGATGATGAAATGTTTTATTTAATTACACTTAAAATATTTATGTTTTATGTATGGATACTATCTATGAATGATAATGAAAATTGTTGGTTCGCTACCAACTTATGAATAATCGAATTCGGATCATGTCTAGAAGGACAATTCTTAGCACGGATTAACGTGTACATAAAGGGTGTTTGTGTCTTGAGGACAATTCGGCGGTCCGCGTCGTGGAAGGAGGCCTCGCCTACGGCGAAGATGATATTATATGAGGATGTAATATCCGAAGAATTAAAGGCCTAATTACGATAATTAAAATTAAATAAATGGGGTTTCGCCATAATAATTGAATTAGTAATTTATCAAATAATGATTTCGACTATTTATGATATAATAAATTCTTATATCATATTCCAATGATTGTTAATTAAGGGATATAGTTTATATAAAGTCTTTAGGCGGTAATATTTTAACGTCGATTGAGTATCGATAGTTAATATTACGTTAATTTTCTAAGTAATGAGCTTAGAATTAAATTCCCTTATTAATGGAATAAATTAATGAAGTCATTACGACTTTATTACGACCATTTGAGATGGTTCGATTATGAGCGTTTGAGGCGTTTGACGTCAGCGTTTAGAGCGATTAGAAAAATAAGTCTAATGATCAAGGTATTATAATATTTAAATTCCTATGATTATTTTATGTAATAAAGTATTATTTATCATTAAAATAATGCTAGAGAATTAAGGAATAATTATGGAATAAAATGTGTAATTTTGAAACCTAATTTAGAAAATTAGGGTTTTAACATGAATCATCCTAATAATTTTCCTATGATTTAATTTATCATTTAAGACATATATTATGTTATATATCTATAAATTACAAGAAAAATAAAATGTTGGACACTTGAACTATGAAAGTGCAGTGAACATTATAACAATAAGTCTTCATGAAGGAATTTTTGCTATCTTTGGTCATGCTTAGTAATTAGAGTACCAGAGGATATTAATTACGAAACAAGATAATTAATGGAGGATCAAGTGGATGTGTGTTGTGTTGTGTAATAATAATGTATATTATATCCAAATTGAGTAGGAAGATTATTTGAAACTCTTTTGATACTATCTTACATTTAGCATGTGTAGATATTATATATCTTGTATAAGACAAAATTTTCAAAGCTTCTCCTTTGTATAATGAGGATGACCAAGCGGTGATGGGTGTCAAAAGCAAAAGAATTGTGTTTCATTTATTTAGTTGAGTAAATGACATTTAATGTGTGTAAGAGTGAGTCGTAAAGCGAAATAAAAGTCTTGCTTGTATTTGTGTGAGAGAGAGACCGAGAGTGTAGGAATAAATATTTAGTATGTATTATTTTACTTAAGTACACAAGTGTTAAGTGAATAAAGCAAACATTCTTCATTCTCTTCCAAAACCAAAATTACCGTGAGCAAATAGAAAGGAAAAGAAAGGGTGTGTTCTTCTTACCTAGCCTAAACCTGATACAATGTAATATTCGAAAGAGCGAAATACGATTACGGTATTCTAAACCGTAATTAGGATTTTCGATATTACTTATCTATCGACGCAATTGTGATCTTGGTTCTGTATCTATACAATTTCCTTTTCATAATTCACAAGGATTGTGAATTGGATTGAATTTATGAAATATACGATATTTTTCGTCAGCAAGTGTCGAGCGTCGACTTTTCATGAAATTTTACGGCGATAAGCTTGGAATTATTTATCTCTAATCCCTTTATTAAATGGAATATATTTATTTAGTAAGAATGAACTTCTGCGACCATTTTGAGATGAGTCGATTTTGAGCGTTTGAGGCGTTTTGAGCGTTAACATCTAGAGGCGTTTTGAAAAATGAGTTTAATGCTCGGGAAATTATAATAATTAAATTCCTATTATTATTTTATATAATTACTGTATTAATGATTATTAAAATCGATAATTGAGTTATTAAACTCGATAATTTCAATTTGTAATTTGAAACCCTAATCACTAAATAAGGGTTTTCACATGAAATGATACCATTAAATTATCTATGGTATCTAAACTTTATAATATGATATATATGAATAATATTAAGCATTAAATCAGATTTAGCCATAAATCGAAGGTTTTTTTATAAAATTGAAACCAAACTTTCGAATTAGGGTTTTATTTCTCTAAATGTGTATATTATATATCCTATGTATTATTTAATATCTAAACCATATATTATGATATATATGTATATTTGGGCGAAAATTACATGAGTATCAATAATAGGTGTAATATATATTTTAATCCTATTTTAAATTGAATCGATAATTTCGATTATCTTAATGTTTAATTATTTTATGGCATGTATTATATATCTATGACATATATGATTATATTATGTATTAAGTATTTAAAAATAAAATCAGCCTAAAACCCCTCGTAACGTCACACAACAATGATACACTTTTTGAAATTGCATCATGAATAGCTCTCTTAACACTCCTTAATCATCACTATTATACTCCCAAGGGCTGCACGATTTTAGCCATTTTGAGGCTAAAAATCGAGAGAGAGAGAGATAGGTGAAACCTTCCATTCCACCTCTCCAACACCATTCCACTCTTGGAACCTCTCTTCCTCTCTTTCTTTGAAACGAGACACCATCCTCTCCATTTCAATTTTCATCTTCTTCTCATTCTTTGTTCATTCCATTGCTCTAGTAATTCTATACCATTCTAAGGTAACAATGGCATAGTAGATTCTTATCCTTCTTACAAAAAATCAAAAGCTGTTTATATATATTGTATGTGTGTTGTTTTATATATGTATATATATGAATGTTTAAATGTTCTTAAGCATGAGATATGTGTTCATAATTATTCTTGAGGATTTTATTTTGAAAATATGTGAGAAGTATGTTTAGATGAACATAGGACATAGTATATGGAAAATATGAAGCTGCATCTTGTATATTATTGAAACTATAGGATATAGTTTTACAATTTTGAAAATAGTTAAGAAATGTAATGATGACGAATGTTCTAGATTTTTATGATGATATATGTTATATATGATTTAAGACTATAGTATTGATTTAGAATTTTGAAAAACCTAGTTAATTTTTAAAATACGTGATATATATGTATGTATCTTGATGTATAATTTTATTTCAAGCATGATGACATATTAGTGCTTTAGAACCTTGATTATATGTTCTATGATTTAATTAAATTTTGAAAACCATATGCTATAATTCTTGAAATTACCGTGAGCAATTTAATTTCATAGGTTGGTGTATGATTTTATTTTGAACATGCAATGGTATATTAATGCTTTAGTATATTGTTTATACATTGTGTGAAATTATTGGAATTTTGAAAATCTAATTTATCAAAAAACCGGAGCTTAGCTCTCATATGGTGATGATTCAAATGGTTTTGGTTGATATTATGATGTTACAATGTTATAATATAATGTTTATTGATATTGGAAATTATTTAGAATTTTAGAAATTGTTTACTATTTATTGGTAATTACCTATAATTCTGTGTGAAATATTTTATATATTGAAATAAATAGTTATGATGAACTATGGGTTATAGGAATATATTGATGTTGGGATGTTATTATGGTATACAATTTTGGGAATTTTGGATAATTATTCCTATTTATTTGAATTAGAATATTTATGTATATATATAAATAAATGAAAACAGTGTATATGATTTTCATAAATTCATATTCTGGACCATAGTGTATAATAATACACTATATTAATTTAGAAAATTTTTCAAAGATCATTTAGTATTTTTAATCTAATTATCGAAATTATCGATAATTAAAAGGATTTTAAAATCCTTTTAAAGTTTAATTATAAATTTTGGTAAAATAATATTCTGGACAGTTTCAATATTAATTTTATAAACATAAATTGCTATGTTTGAGACAAGCGTTCATTTAACGTTTTAAACAAAATCGCTTTTAATTATAAAAGAATTATTAATGCAAAATAATTATAAGTCCTTGATTTACAAGATAAATGGGAATAGGACTTCGTTTTCAAATCGATTAAATTGATTTATAAAGCAAAATAGTGAAATTACTATTTAAAAGTCAAAATCGTTGACTTTGTTGACGATGTTGACCGTTGACTTTTAAGTCAAAGCGTGATTACGAGTTGTAAATCGTCGATCTGCGTAAGATATACTAATTGAGTATAATACCTCATTAGTAAGAAAGGTTTCATAAATGAAATCCTATATAAGCGTGCTTATCGTTGAGCGTATCTCGAGCGAGAAAAGTCAGATATATCGTATTAGGGCGTATTGAATTCACTAGAATTGTTTACATCGATATGAAATATCAAAGTTATCTTAAGTTTTGAAAGTCTCGATAGACTTGGCGATGCTAAAGCCGCTTTTCGTAAAGGTGTGGGCCTTGAACCTGGGGATTTTCGAACGAACTGGACTTTACAACGAACCGTAGTCGGTGGGCCTTCTTATCTTCAAAATGGGCCTTTTCTTACAAAATTGTTTCTTGTTCTTCAAATATTTCTTTACAACTTATCTCGTTGTATCAAATGTTTCTTGCATTACCGAAAATATTTTGTGTATGGATCTATCTGTTATGCGGGTAGATGGCGATAGTTGGAACTATTATAGTAATTGTTGTGGTAGCCGACCTTTTAATGTCGGGTCTGTCGGGATGATAAATGCGCTAGGATTGGCGTGAAGGTTGGAACTATCTGTATGTTAACATATGCTTGGTAGTGTGTCTTTATGCGGGATTCTGACGGTCCGGCGTCGTAGATGGAGCCTCACTCCGGCGTTTATTTAATTTTTATATATTGTGTACTAGAGATCGGACCATACACAAAATGCCGAGGGGCTATGTTTCTGACGAAAATGATTTGGTAAGCCTGAGGCATTTAACTAAAACCCTGGCTTACTCGATATTGGCGTAATCAAATTCTATCAAAATATTTTGGCATAAGTCCGAGTGCAATTTCTTGTACTTAGCCTGCGTGTTTGTTTTAAATGTGCGAGGTTGAGCTCGATAGTGATGATGGGGGATGTGTTGAGGAGTCAGTGTCCTTGGCATTTACTTGAATGTTTGGGTTATACCTTGAATGCATATCGTCATATGTATTCACACACTTTCATTGCTCTACGAACTCCTTTATTTATGTTTTATGTTATGAACTATCGAGGCCATTGGATCGGAGATTTTGGGTGCGATGGCTAAACTTTTAACATTATATTTATTATAACCTATCGAGCATCTAATTATAGTTTATTCTTATGCATTTTATTGTCCCTATAATACTATTCTCTAGTATTAGTACCCTCAGTTCGGGTGTGGGGTGGGGTTAGTGAGAGTGGTATCAAGCGACTTGTTGGCCATATCTGAGCGGACCTTTGAGCGATTGTTGGCGTAATGCCTTTCACCCGCATCTTTACGTCCACGTTTGCCGTGCACACTCCCTGTGTGCTCTATGGCATCTAGGGCATTGAGGTGCCCTGCGGTCTGCGGTCCTTGCGGTGGAGCATAGGCTGGCTCTCTTTCGACTGCCACTACTGCGCGGTTTCCACTTCCACGGGCGCTTGTGACTTGCTCTCCATAGCTCAGCAGGTTGTTATTCCAGCGTTGAGTCTCTGGTTCCTTCCCTATCCAAATATTCGTGTGTACACGGCTGACACATTTATCTCGACATCGTGCCGCTCGATATCAAGCTCGTGCGAACTTGATGTGTAGATTAGGTCTCCATGGTGGCAGAGACATCCGTATCTCCATTCTCGGCCAGACTAAACTTTCACGACATTTTAGGTCGGTGTCACTGAATCGCGCATATCTCGAATCATGCGAAAGTCATCGTATGTTACGGATATCTTCTTGCTTTAGGGAAAAATTCACGCTCTTTTCTCTATAGACTTTTGGGGATATACTTTTTCAATTGACTCCTCTTGAATCCTCCAGAGAACTCTCAGTTGTTGTGTAAGGATCTTCTTTACGGCCTCCCATGGGAAGTAATTTGGTCCGTTCGGTGGAAAGCAGCATGCAATAGATTCACAGTCGATAAAGTCGACAATCTTTGACTTTAATAGTAATTCTTACTATTTCTTTTATAAATCGAATTTATCGATTTGAAAGCGTAAGTCCTATTCCTCGATTTATCTTGTAAATCAAGGACTTATAATTATTTTCATTTTTAATAATTCTTTTAATAATTAAAACGTATTTTGGTTTTAAAGCGTTACAAAATGAGCGTTCGTCTCAAACATAGCAATTTATGTTTATAAAATTTTGTAATATTAGAAAACTGTCCAGAATATTATTTTACAAAATTTATAATAAACGATTAAAAAGTTTAAAATCCTTTTAATTATCGATAATTTCGATAATTAGATTAAAAATACTAAATGATCTTTGAAAATTTTCTAAATTAATATAGTGTATTATTATACACTATGGTCCAGAATAATTTATGAAATTCATATAATTGTTTCCATTTATTATATATATACATAAAAATATCGATAATTCATAATAATATGGAATAATCATCCAAAAATTCCCAAAATTGGTATATACCTATAATAACATCCCAACATCAGTATATAATATTCTCATAACCCATAGTTCATCATAACTATTTATTTCAATATATAACAATATTTCACGGTAATTAAGGGTAATTACCAAATAAATAGTAAACAATTTCTAAAAATTCTAAATAATTTCCAATATCAATAAACATTATATTATAACATTGTAACATCATAATATCAACCAAAACCATTTGAATCATCACCATATGGAGCTACAAGCTCTCGGCTTTTTGAATAAAATGGTATTTGATTTTCAAAATTATTCAATAATTTCACACAATGTATAAACAATATACTAAAGCATTAATATACCATTGCATGTTCAAAATAAAATCATACACCAACCTATGAAATTAAATTGCTCACGGTAATTTCAAAATTATAGCATATGGTTTCAAAATTCTAAATAAATCATAGAACATATAATCGAGGTTCTAAAGACTAATATGTCATTGCATGCTTGAAATAAAATTATACATCAAGATACTCATATATATTCATCGGTATTTAAAAATTAAGCTATGGTTTTCAAAAATTCCTAAATCAATACTATAGTCTTAAATCATATCATAGATCATATATTCATCATAAAAATGCTTAGAACATGCTCACCCACATTTCTTTTTAACTATTTTCGAAAATTGTAAAAACTATATCCTATAGTTTGAAAATAATATACAAGAATTTAATATACAATCCTATGCTACATCTAAACATATTCACATATTTTCAAAATAAAATCCTCAAGAATAATTATGAACACATACTCATGCTTAAGAACATTTAAACATTCATGTACATATATAAAACTTCGAACACACATACAATATATAAAGCAGTTTTGATTTTTTGACATAATGAAGGATAAGAAATCGTATTATTGTATTACCTTAGAATTGGTATAGAATCAGAAAATGGAACATATCAACTTTGGTGAATGAATGAAGAGAGAAGAAGAAGAAGAGAAAAAAGAAAGAGAGAGGTGGGGAGAGAGAGGGAGGAAATGAAATGGAGAGGATTTTTGTGAGTTCAATAGAGAGAAATGGTGTTATGGGTGTGGGTGTTGAAGTGGAAGAGTTTTCATCTCTTCTCTCTCTCGATTTTGCCTAAAAAATCGGCAAAATCTGCAGCCCTTGGGAGTATAATAGTGATGATTAAGAGTGTTAAAGAGCTATTCATGTATTGGGCAATTTCAAAAGTGGGCATCATTGTGCATGGGGATGGGCGACATGGGGGTGTTTAGGCTGATTTTATTTTAAAATACTCTAATACATGTATTAATCATAGTATAGTTCATAGATATATAATCATGCCATAAAAATAATTAAACATCTATATGTATAAATCGGTATTACGATCAATTATTGAAAAATAGGATTAAAATATATATTACACCTATTATTGATACTCATGTAATTTTCGATCAAATATATATCATAATATATGGTTTAGATATTAAATAATAGCATAGGATAAATAATTACACATTTAGAAATAAAACCAAATCTCGAAATTTGGGTTTCGAATTTTATAAAGCGAAACCTTCGATTTATGGTGCAAATTGATTTAATGCTTAATATTATTCATATATATCATAAATATAGTTTAGATACCATAGGATAATTTAATGGTATCATTTCATGTGATAAAACCTTATTTATGGATTAGGGTTTTGAAATTACAAATTGAAATTATCGAAAATCTAAAATTATCGATTTTAATAATCATTAATATGTAATTATATAAAATAATAATAGGAATTTAATTATTATAATTTCGAGCATTAAACTCATTTTCAAAACGTCTCTAGATGTTAACGTTCAAGCGTCTCAAGCGTTCAAATCGACTCATCTCAAAATGGTGTGATAAGTTCATTCTTACTAAATAAATATATTCCATTTAATAAAGGGATTAAGATGGAAAATAATTCCAAGCTTCTTGCTCGAAAATTTCATGAAAAGCGGCGTTCGATCTGCGTTGGCGTTTAAAAAATTGACGAATCATTTCGTAATATTCCAATCCTTTAATTCACAATCCTTAGTGAATTATAAAAAGTTATTAACGAACTATCGAACAAATCAATTCGATGTCGTAAAAGATAATATCTGACAAAAACCAAATTACGGGTTTAGAATACTGTCGTATATTCGTTTCTTTGGAATATTACATTCCACCCTTAAAAAAATTTAGTCCAAATTTGTATACCTTAGAAAAATAATGGGTATTTTCTCTCCAATTCTTCTTCAAGTTCCCACGTGGCTTCTTGCCGTGGTGGTCCACGACACTTAACTAACGGAATCGACTTGCTCCGTATTCTTGAACTTTGTGGTCAGTATGGCTGCGGGTTCTTCCTTATAGCTCATGTCGGCTCGAGGATCACGTCGTCTTGGTGAATCACGTGCTTTGGGTCGTGAGCGTATTTTCGTAATTGTGAGGCGTGAAAACATTATGGACATTTCCTAGGTTTGGCGGAAGAGCCAACCTATAGCTCTTGGACCTATCCTTTCTAGGATCTCATAAGGTCTATGTAGCGGGGTCTAGCTTTCCTTCGGGCCAAACGACAATCCTTTTGATGGAGAGACTTAAGAAATACTTTGTCTCCATCCTCAAGCTAGCTTTCGGATCTACGCGTATCGGTAAGATTTCGTCACTGAGCCTCTTTTATCCTCGTCTAATTTGTCGAACAATTTCGATCATTTCGTCGCGCATCGAGCCCTATGACTTTTCTCTCACCTTCGTCCCGATAAAGTGGTGATCTACACTTTTGCCTCTGAGGAAGCCGTATGGGGCCATGCCGATCGTGCTTGATAATGTTGTTGTAAGCAAATTCAAAGTAAAATATCTTCCCATTTCGACCTGGTCCAGACTACGGTTCTTAACA
>JAODLM010000049.1:0-169852 GCA_036937905.1 Salvia rosmarinus
CGGTACTATAGCCCATGTATTACCTTAGAATCGGTATAGAATCAATGCACAATGCTAGGTATCAACTTTGGTGAATGAATGAAGAGAGAATAGAAGAAAAATTTTAAAATGAGAGATGGTGCTCTCGGTTTGGAGCATGGGAGGAAATGGAGAGGATTTTTGTGAGTTCAAATGAGAGAAATGGTGATGGGTGTGGGTGTTGAAGTGGAAGAGTTTGCACTCACCCTCTCTCTCTCACTCTCGATTTGCCTCAAATAGGCTAAAATCTGTAGCAAATGATGCAGCCCTTGGGAGTATAATAGTGATGATTAAGGAGTGTTAAGAGCTATTCATGTATTGGGCAATTTCAAAAGTGGCATCATTGTGCATGGGAAGGCGATGGGTAGGGGTTTTAGGCTGATTTTATTTTAAAATACTCCTAATACATGTATTAATCATAGTATAGTTCATAGATATATAATACATGCCATAAAATAATTAAAACATAATATATGCAAAATCGATGATCCAATTATTTGAAAAATAGGATTAAAATATATATTACACCTATTATTGATACTCATGTAATTTTCGTCCCAAATATACATATATATCATAATATATGGTTTAGATATTAAATAATAGCATAGGATATAATTATTACACATTTAGAGAAATAAAACCCTAATTCGAAAGTTTGGGTTTCAATTTTATAAAACAAACCTTCGATTTATGGTGAAATCTGATTTAATGCTTAATATTATTCATATATATCATATTATAAAGTTTAGATACCATAGGATAATTTAATGGTATCATTTCATGATAAAACCCTTATTTATGGATTAGGGTTTCTGAAATTACAAATTGAAATTATCGAGTTTAATAACTCAATTATCGATTTTAATAATCATTAATACAGTAATTATATAAAATAATAATAGGAATTTAATTATTATAATTTCCGAGCATTAAACTCATTTTCAAAACGCCTCTAGATGTTAACGCTCAAAACGCCTCAAAGCTCAAAATCGACTCATCTCAAAATGGTCGGAAGTTCATTCTTACTAAATAAATATATTCCATTTAATAAAGGGATTAAGATGGAAAATAATTCCAAGCTTCATGCTAAAATTTCATGAAAAGTCGACGCTTCGATCTGCGTTGACGCTTAAAAAATTGACTAATCATTTCAATATTCCAATCCTTTAATTCACAATCCTTAGTGAATTATGAAAAGGAATTCGTTATAACGATATCTTCAAGTCACAAGATTCGATGTCGTAAAAGATAATATACGCAAAATCCTAATTACGGTTTAGAATACCGTAATCGTATATTCGTTTCTTGGAATATTACACTCTCCTCAATTTTTCTCTAACATTTTCGGTACTAAGGAAGCAAAATGGAAGCAATTGGACCTTATGCCATATTTATAGACTTTTACCAAGTGTACATAAAATATCTAATTAAATCACATAATTACTTTACAAAATGTCAAAGTTTTCGCCACCTAGTGGCACTAGGGAACAAGGATGTTATCCTATCACATTATACATTATCAAGTCATCTTTTCGTAATTAGTGTATGCCACCTTTATCGACATTATTTCCAACAATTTGCAAAAGTCTTGGTTTTATCTATGAGTGTTTCGCCAACTAGAGACGTAAGACAAAAATCTTACTTAATTATATCTTAATACATCATATTATACAATATTTAATGCAAGTCATTCTCATTTCCTATCTTTTCGAAAAGAAGAAAAAATCAACTTATTCATGGTATGTATAACTATATTTCAAAATGGAAGAGAATTTCATTTTTTGTCTTATACTATAGTATTTGATATCATGAAATCAATAAATAACATGTTTTCAATATGTACACACTGTTACTTTCTAATTTAATTACTACTTCCATAAATTTCCTGTATTAATTATATCTCTGCTCATAATATAGCTTTAAAGTAACATTACTAGTTGTGCCTCCTACTGGATAAATCATAATATACCTTATTTTATACAATAATAATGTCTCACTATAATAATTAATTCATGGATCATCAAAAGATAAGGATTTAATTCACTTATCACTTAATAATGCAATTTTAGCACCTCATAGTGTAATTGCTACACATTTTATTTTCTTGCAATTAATAGATATATAACATAATATATGTCCTAGATGATATAACAAATCATAGGAAAAATTATTAAAATAATCCCATGTCATAAACTTATTATTTTCGAACAAACTTTCAAAAATAGGAAACAATTATCCCTAATTTTTCCTTAATTCTCTAGCATTATTTTAATGCTAAATAATGCTCTTATTACATAAAATAATCATATGAATTTAAATAATATAATTCCTGATCGTTATACTATATTTTCGAATCGTTCTAAACGCTGACGCTCAAAACGCGTCTCAAACCGATACTAATCGATATCATCTAAATGTTCGATATAAAGTCTTATTCACTTTATTTATTCCTATAATAATAAGGAATACAAATTCGAGCTTCGATGCTAAAAATATTGTAAGATTTAATCATTTAATTTAACCGACGTTAGAATAATACTTTCGAAGAATAATATAAACTATATTCCTTATTTCACCAATCATTAGTGAATATGATGTAATTAGCCTGATAAAGGATAGTCGAAATTAAGTTTCGATAATTCACTATTTTGATTACCTAATAAAACCCTAATTAGCGATTTTATTATCTCATTTTGGCTCAAAACTCGTGGTATTACATGTCCACACGCTTATTGCCGCCAACTCGATATTGTTTGGTGTCTTTATTATAACTTTTCATATCGTATTGAACTTGAGGTCGCACTGCTTTCGAATCGCACCGATTGTGCTATATTCAACGTTGAACCTTTGGGCAAGTCCTTCGCGACTGAGTTGATCGAAATTTTATTCCTTTCGCATGCATTTATTCGTAGTTGATTGGTTAATCGATTGGTTTAGTTATGTGTATATCCGCATATTGTCATACCGGTGGCGATCCGCTTAATCCGCATTTCCTTGTGAAGTCGGGTCACCAAAGTGGTACCGCAGCACTTGTTCGCCTCGAATTCTAGAAACCTTTCCTCGAATCCTAAGTGAAAACTGAGTCTAGAAACCAATGGTGTTTGATTGCCTTCCGACGTAACTCCATCGCCGCCCCGCTCAACGATAAGAATGTAACTATCTCAATCGAAGTTGTTTGAAATGGTGGAAGTTGTTTCAAACGACGAAGATATGAAATATGAAATGGACTTAGAAAGGTTGATTCTTAAGGTTAAATATGTTGAAATGAGAGAAGTCCCAAAATTTCTAATCGAGTTGTTGTTTCAAGAATTTCAAAAACGAATGATTGAAATTGAAAGTTATTTTCAAAATAATCGGTTGTTAGTCGAAATGAGTGAAAAATCTAGGGATCGATAAACGAATGTTATGAGAATATATGTTTATCGCAATATATATTATGAGCATGCTAAGAGCATAATGTAAATGAGTATGTTTCCATGAGAACATAGACTCTTAAGATGCATGATCCCGTTGCGCCGAACTTAGTATGAGAACATAAGGTATCCCCGATTGAACTAATACTAAGAAGAACAAGAACATAGAAATTATAAGAATCTAATCGAACGGATCTAGGATGAGAACTAGACAATTTATGATGACGCGATCATTAACCGAGGTTCGCACTGCCACGAGTCCCAATCTCTATGCGAAGGAATTCAATACCATACGTGTTATCCATATCGTGGCGATAACGAATCAAAGCATAACGTTAAGAAAGTATGAAAAGAAAGATCGATTGTAAGTATTATGGAACGCATATGATGAATATTATGATCGAATGGAAATAAGGAATTCGAACCCAATGAGAAATGATGACTACTTAGCCTTACACTAAGGCTAGACATCGAAGTATTTTCACGCTAAGAGACCATACCGCTCTTCCTAGAGACCAAACCATGAAAGTAGTTTAATAAGAATTTAGAACGTAGGATATAGGATTATGGTTCGCATTTATTTACAACTAGAAGTCTTTTATCCTATAAGAGCCATCCCGGAGATTGTACGCTCCTATTGTTAATACCATATGTCTGCGAGATGACGCCGATGAGTTCTTAGCTCACGTGCATCACGGGCTGTCACATGCATGTGGTATGTCATACATTACGGCGCATTGACCGATTGTAGAATGCCACGATGATAGAGGTATGCCGCGAGGTGTCAAGATACCACATCTATCGTCGGGAGAGCTTCAATCTCGAGGTAGACTTACCCCATTTCACACCACCGAGCTACGTATTCATAGTATACGGAGCTGCACCTGGACCGTATTTCACGAATACGCACGGCGTGATGAGATTGAAGGCTTCACCCGAGATACCCGATGCATCCATGGATCCGTATTCTCGCATGGTTGTGGCGGTGAGCATGCTCGAGCTGGACCTCTCGCCCCATTAGCTCACTTTTCCGACACCGCCAAGAAGATTCGAGCCCCGCTGCCCCTGCACCATCGTCGCCGATCATTCCTTGCCTGCATTCATCTCTACCTACCGGTTTCCGCATCATCGCCGCCACCCCGCATCGAACCCTTGTTCCACGATCACCGAGATCGACGATTCACATGGCCTAACTATAGCGCCGCGAGAGGAGATGTGCCTTTATGCTTTCTCCGTTGCTACCGCCATGAGTGAGATCACGGCCGAGATCCATCGAGACTTAGCAGAGGGACAAGCTAGAGTCATTAGAACCGAGAGCCGTGATCGCCATATTCAATGCCGAGGTCAAAGAGGAGTAGACCAGAGAAGGATCACGAGGAGACACACTGCGGGATAGATGGAGGATATGAGTACCATACTTCCGGTCGACTGACATGCGAGCCCTATTTACACCTCGCGATTATGGATCTAATTTTGGGACTAGATAGTGTTTTATCTATATACTTTTGTATATATTTTGATGCATGTGGAAACGATGGG
This sequence comes from Salvia rosmarinus, assembly GCA_036937905.1. NCBI lineage: Eukaryota > Viridiplantae > Streptophyta > Magnoliopsida > Lamiales > Lamiaceae > Salvia > Salvia rosmarinus. Next base: position 4,974 of record JAODLM010000049.1, read on the forward strand.
TCGCTCTCGACATGAACCCTTATTTGATGACCTCAGAGGCTTATATTTTTAATACACCATGACTAGTACGTGAGGTGATATTGATATTAGCTTTTGGGAACATCATACTCCGTATCCGTCAGATGGTAAATCTCAAAAACGTTGATGAATGTCCTTGTAGGCATTTGTTTTGATATGATGATAGCTCATCGAGAGCCATTGGTTTTGATATTGTGATAAGTGGTATTCATGACGCTAGATGTTATCATTATTATTATATACATACCGTCGATATATATACATTGATCCCATGAATAGTATAAGACTATATTTAATTGCGATATTTATGAAGGATATGATGCTACCGAGAGGAAGAAATCGTGAAGTAACACCGAGAGGAAGACACACAACCACCACCACCACCATCGGCGGCTTGAGAAACTATTCCTCGTGTAACTCGCCGACTTTCAATCGACCGAGTCCCGTGATCCAACTGATTCGTCGAGAGAATCTTTAACTTTCCTCTGCACTCTCAAGAACGCTTGTCATGCGCTGCTTTCCGATGATGCGGTGCCGTCGACTAGGAAGGCGAAGGGAAGACTTTATCCGAGGAAGAATTGAAAGATTACTCGGGAGGAATTCAAGGAAGAGGTACGAGAGTACATTCCTAAGAGTTACCTGGAAAAGGAGGAGCATGAGTTCTACAACTGCGACAAGGAAACCACGATCACAGATTACGACCGGATTCGGAGATATCGCGTATGCACCCGCTTAGTCGACACCGGCGAGAAAGACGAAGTTTCAAGGGACTCGCCATGAAATCGGGTTTCGCTGAGGCCCACGAAACCTAACTTACCGTGAGGCCCCGGGCATCGGACATCAAGCGCCATGCCCGAAAATAGATTGTCGGACATCCCCGAATCACCACGGGGATCGCTGGAAAGAGGAAGGGAAGGACCCCCCAAGGTTAAGGGTCCAACAGCCAGACGAGGAGGCCAAAGGGAATAACGCACTATCCGGCGGCAAGGTAATAGATGTCCCATGGTACCCGCAGGCAGGAAAACCAAAATTGCGAGGCTCTCCGTGTGCCCAGTGCCATAGAGTCACAGGGCGACATGAATGACAATGCTCAGTGTGGCCAAGGTCACTACCTCGTGGATCGCCACGATGCACTCAGAAACGTCCCAATGGGCCCAACCGAGTCCAACCAATGCTATCCAAGCTCAACCATTCCAAAGCCACCCGGTCAGTACTACCACCAAATCACCATATCAACCACGCAGACGAACAACAATGGCGATAGCCCAAACCGACAGCCCCCAACAACAAAGAACCACCACTGCAAGCTGTGGCCTCGCCTCAACCAAGACAGAAATTTAAGAGTCGCCATGGAACCAAGGAAACTTGGCGCTATGGGAACACCTCCACATCCGTTATCCTCTCGTTTGATACTAGCCCACATTCTTTTATTACTTGAGCATGGAGAACTTAGGATTAGATTCTAAACTGAACAAATCATGAGAATCTCTTCTCCGAGGAGGCATAAGAACGGTAATCCACATATGCTCGAACCTAGAACTTAGAATAGGCTCACTTAAGGTCATAACAGATAACCTTCACGCCATACCTATGAATGTGGAGATAATCTAGGAATGGATTGTAATCCAACAAGTGCAAACCATCTTGTTAACGAAAGGAAAATTTCTTCAATATCCCAGAAAACCTACAAACTTTCACTTTAATCAACATGGGAAGAAGAGTCTCAATCATATCCAGACTACAAGTAAGGACGCTGTCAAGAAGACGAGAATCACGCCTACCTTGTCTATCTCGAGAAGACCGAAGCGAGAAGGATAGAAGGCGTCCGATCGTGAGTATCCCGATGTATTTCGCATGAACTACCGAGATTACCACCAAACCGACATATAGAGTTCACGATCGACCTCGCATGTGTTTCGCCCGTGTCAAAAGCCTCACACGATGGAACCAAAGAAACTGGAGGAATCGAAGATCCAAGCGCAAGAACTCTTGAGTTAGGTTTCATTAGACCCAGCGTGTCTCATGGGGCATCTGCATTTTTGTGATGAATAAGGATGGTACATCGAGAATGTCATGTATCGAGAGTTAAACAAGATAACTCTTAAGAATAAGTATCCTTGCCAATTGACGATCTGCTTGATCATCTTAAGGTAGCAGAGTCTTTCAAAGATAGATCTAAAGTCGGGATACCACCAACTAAGAATTAGACCGTAGGATGTACCAAACGACTTTTCGTACAAGGTATGGTCATTTCAATTCATCGTTATGCCCTTTGGACTTACAAATGCCCCAAGAAAGATTTATGGATATCATGAATAAAGTATTTCACCCATACTTAGCAAATTTATCTTAGTATTCATAGCTATATCATAATAAACCCAAGAATAACCAAGAACACAAAGAGCACTTGAGAACTGTCTGCACATCGAGGCAAGAGCAACTCTTCGCAAGTTTAGCAAGTGTGAATTCGGTTAGGCGACGTGACATTCTTAGGTCATAACGTGTCCGAGGGAATCAAAGTAGACCCTCAAGATCGATCATGCTGAGAATCGAATCACCAAAGAACCCAAATGAAATTTGAGCTTCTAAGACTTACCTGGCTATTATCGAAGATTTATCAAGGATTTTCATACGACAGTCCGACCATACCCAATTGTTGAGAAAGAATCAACACTTCGACCGAGGATGTGAAGCTAGTTTCCAAAAATCAAGGAGTTCTTGCGATAGCCATGTACCAGCATCCTAAAGCAGATATGAGTACCACGATCTATACGACGCTTTAAGAATGGACTAGGATGTTTTCGATGCGAAGGCAAGTTATTGCTTATGCTTCAAGGCAATTACGCACATGAGTTGAACTATCCACGATGACTCGAATTAGCTTGCGATCTCTCTAAAGATTTTGAGACACCATCTCTATGGAGTTAGATGTGACATCAATACTCGACCATAAAGCTCAAGTATTTCTTCGAGCAGAAAGATCTTAACACGAGGCAACGATGGTTAGAATTGGTGAAAGATTACTGTGGTATCAATTACCACCCGTGCAAGGCTAATGTGACGATGCCTCGAGCTCGCAAATCCCACCCTAGTTGGGATGCTCCTCCATGAGGAAATACTATAAAGGAATTTCAGAGGACTGAACATCGAAGTCGGCGTCTCGATAATAGAGGTTGTATTACAACGTGATTGCAATCCCGAATTAAGAGTCGAATCTTAGAAGCTCGTAGAAAGCGAAAGTAGAGAAGACGAGCCAAGATCAAGGACAACCACCACAAGAATTTCAAAGACAACAGATAATGTCTTGTCATGTATGACGGAGAGTGTGTTTTAGAGGACGAAAGGCTTAAGAGGAGATCTGAAGGAAGCCCATGAGACTTCTTACACCAGCACACCGAAGCACCAAATGTACCAAGATCTCGTGGAGAAATTTTAGGTGGACGGAAAAGCGAGACGTAGCTTCATTCGTAGACGTTGTTCATGCTACAACAAGTGAAAGACTCCACCAATGACCGATGGAACCTTACAACCGCTAGACATACCGGAATGGAAATGGGATGACATAGCTACTGGATTTTGTTACCGTGCTACCTAAATCACAAAGATGAATACCGCTATTTGGGTCATCATTGATCGCTTAACCACAAGCGCGTATTTTCTACCAATTTCGATAGCACATGGATCGAACTGACTAGATAGTTGTAGCGTCGAGAAGTCATAAGTTTGCATGGAGTTCTAAGATCATCACGTCTGACTAGAGATTCAAAATTTACATCCATTGGACGAGCTTGAAAAGAATCGGGAACTGACTACATTTCAAGACTGCTCCACCCACAAACGGATGGACAATCCGAGAGGACCATTCAGACGCAAGACAGGTTGAGGACCGTTGTCCTAGATAGGGAGAAAGTTGGAACAAGTATTACCACTTGTGGAATTCGCCACAACAACAACTACCAAGCAACTATCTGAATGGCCCCGTTCTAAGCTCTTTATGGAAAGAAATGTTGATCACCACTACTCGGATAAAGTGGGAGAAAGGAGAGTATTAAGACCGACTGGGCTAAATGATTGAGATTAGTGAGCAGATCCGCCAACGATCAAGGAGGCCCAAGACCGGGAAGTCGCAGACAGCCGACAAGCCCCGTAGCCGCATTTGTGGGAGACAAAGTCTTCAAGATTTCCCATTAAAAGGAATTCGTGAGATTCGGAATCAAGAAGCTACGACCACGCTTCATAGGACCCTATGAAATTTTGGAAAGGATAGAAGCGACTTCTGATCAATTGCATGCTTTGGGAACGCGTTCCCGTTCACAACTAAGGAAGTACATACACGACCGGCCATGATATCACAACGATATTGTCCTCGATGACAATTGAGTTATGTAAATCGCCTACTACGAAATCTTAGATCGGTATCCAAAAACTAAGGAACAAAGAGATATCGTTAGTGAAGTTCTATACACACCACGAGACGATAAGCAACCTAGAATTAGAATCAGCTATGAAAAGTTCCCGATCTCTTCCAAGTTAGCAAATTCGGACTTAAATTTATTTTAAGGGATGGTATATAATAACCCAAAAATTTAGAACTTTATTAGTGATGTTTAAACAAATTATGTGGTGCTTAGACCTTAATTATGTTTAAGGTAACAAAGACAGTAATTAGAATCGATTCGAGATCGAAAACTAGAGAAATCAAAACTAGTGACTATTCCTACTAGATTAGGTTTCAAATAACCTAAACATAGAATGAAAGATTGAGAATGAATCTCAACAAAAGGATTTCATTTCTAGAATCCTCTCACGAAAAACGGAAGCCAGAAGAATGAGAATTTTCGCATGCTGCCTACGGCCTCAAAAGTACTATTCATGAAGCAGATCAACTTCGTCCGTACAACCATGATAATTAATTATAACAATCAAAATCAAGAAGGAATATATTATTATGAATTTAGAAATTATAAGAATCATTTCAAAGAAATTCTAAGAACTTAACCAACGCCGAGAAAATATATCTAAAACCTAAACTGCTCCGAATCAACGAAACTTGAACCAAGGATCTAAATCAATAAGAAATGATTTATAAGACCAAATAAATTATGAAAGCTCAGAATTTCACACGCCCCAATTCCCGAGGGAAGGCACGACGGTGTGATTAGGGTGAGGTAAGCATGAAGGAAGGATCATAATATACACATAAGAAGATGGACCATGAACGGGCAAGATCTCCTCTATAACTAGGACATATCCCGGAAAGTGCAAACAATCCACCAAGTAATAATATCGATATCATAACCTCAATGAAACATGATCTTGTTTATAATAAGTAATGCAAGAAGCAAAATAACATTACATCACATACGGCCAGATTACCACATAGCATGCTCATATCGAGACTCACAACATAATAACAAATAGCAAATCTTGCTCCCAATCGAAGCAAATAAGGACAAGAATACATCAACATCGAGTATCGATATAACACAACATCGCGGAAGCATAGCATGAAGAACCAGCCCACTCACTCGGCTCGCCGTCCAGCCTCCTCCATCCGTGAAAAGATTTGAAAAGAGTTTGCGGTAGTACTAGCCTCATGGGTTTTATCATAAACAAAGAATAATGATGTGTTCGCAGCACTTATCTTAGAAGGTTTAAAGCGAAGTCCACTTCTAAGTAAGCAAAATAGTTTTTCATTTTTTCGAACTGATCCTAGTTATTCATGCATTCTCCGTTAGAACCAGAACCACGGCTCGACGTATCCCGCACCATCACTCTCATTCATTCGCCGGAACATATCCGGCCCAGCAATATCTCGCGCCGAACATATCCAACACCATGCCTAACGTGGATCATCCGGGCTAACTCAGTGGGACTTTGAGTTCGAATCTCACGTCGAACCATAACCACCTCATTACTCATTTCCGTATGGACTTCGGTCATCCCTTGTGAACTCATAACCACGTATTCGGGTCTATCCCCTCACGATCAATACTCAAGATGGTGATCAACCCACCAATAGAGATGCTGACAATCACGAATATAACCATATTCTCGGACGGAAGCAAGTAATAACTTCATCAAAACATTTTACGGCGTACAGTGTTTTATTTGAAATATCGTAGTAAATAACTCAAAATAAGCATATATAACACCAATGTATACATAGCGTTAACTGGGAGGTATCTCGATCCATGATTTCACCGATCCATGCTGTAGGTACGATAAGACTGAACAACTTTTGGGTCACATCCTCAAAGAAAAGCAACAACGTGATCCAGCGAAGATCGAAGCAAAGCGGGTGTTTCACTTACAACCCATATTTGGCACTCCTCGTTTTCAATTCAACTCGATGCGAAGGAAATATATTCGGGCATCAAGACCAATAATAGGGTATTCAAAATATGCAGCATGCAGTCTACTCAAATCTTATGAAGAAGCCATTAATCGATGCTATCCCGATCTAGATAAACCATCCAAAATCGATTCTGAAAATGGAAACATAAGCAATATGAATAACGCAACATGGAACGACAACACTACGTGAAAATGGATAACCCGGGCATGTACTTCCTTTAGAAAACTTCGAAAGCAACGAAAAACCTGACATGCAAAGCGAGCAATCGTAAAACTGGGAATCGGTACTTTAGTGGAACTGCATAGCCGTAACTCAAACCTAAAGGACCAACTGTGCAACAGTCTGTGCCTACGCCCAAACGACGGCAACACGGCTCACTAGCGGGCTCGCAATCGCGGAGCCTCCTGCTGTTTCCGCCTCGCCCCTTTTAGACTCCGAGTTCTATGCTATCTGATCTACTAAAGGCGTAATCAAAACAAGAAAAGGACAAAAAGAAACTGCGGGCGCGTGGAGATTGATCGGGGATGGCTCGGCAGGAGCGAATGGCACGCAGCTCCGCCCGGCTCGATTACCTCTCCACAGGCCGCGTCAAGACTGCTCGCGCTCTTCCGAAAACAAAGAGGCGAAGGAAAATGAGTAACGCGACGGCCCAGCCTCTATTTATAGAAGTATGGTCCAGAATTCTTGCATAAGCGACCTTTTCAACAACTAGCGACACACTTTTAGAAGCGGACTCAAATTTAGCAAACTTGGTACCCTCACTGAAATAAAATAACGGACACAAATTCATATAACAAGATATGCTTTAAAAGACCAAAAAAAGTCCTTGATAATTTCCGAGTGCAAACCTTCATCGTGGCTCGAAAACCACATACTTAGTGTCTATGAATTAGGCTCATAAGACACTCTTCCATAACGCGAGGTTTGATGGTCGATCACAGAACAAAAAGTCAACCTCGACTTTTCGAAAAACGGCCATACAAAGCGAGCTTAGAAAGGACGGGTATCACATCCTCCCTCCCTTAGAAAAATTAGCCTCGAATTTTAAACATGTGGGAACAATTGTGGTAACGGAGCCACAACTTGTCTTCCAACTCCAGCGTAGCACCCCTCATCCGTGTGATTCACACACCTTCACCAAAATCGCTTGTTCTCAAATCTTCACTCCGTCAAGATAGCCCTTTGGTCTCTCCTCGTAACTCAAATCCGAGCAAGAATCACCTGATCGGCTTGATCATCGTGTTTGGCGTCCGAACACGTACTTTCTCAATGGTGAAACGCTGAAACACGTCATGAACATCTCCGAAGCATAGGGCGTAAGCTAACCTATAAGCACGGTCCTATCCTCTGGAACTTCGAAGGTCCACGAACCCCGATCGAACTTACCTCGCTTTCCAAATGAAGCGACTCATTTCGTTGGGAACGCTTCAAAGAAGCGCGATCTCCGCCATGAATCAAGATCCGCGATGGCTTGTCGATAGGACTTACTCGTCCGAGCTTCCTCGATCCTTCGCTGATCGATCGATAACCTCATGCCACTTGAACCATCTCTGGTCCTAACGCTTCCTCTCGCCCGCTCGCCCAATAAAGTGGCGCATCGACACTTCCTTCCGTATAACGCTCATGTGAGCCATTCCTATGGGGCGATAAGCTGTCTTATAGGAAAACTCCACCAAAGGTAGTATCTCTTCCCAATCCCTCCTCTAGTCGCCACGATCTGCCCATGACGTCTTCCAAAACATGAATCGCTTCTTTCGAGTGACCGTCGCTTTGAGGATGGAATGTTGTATGCGAGATTGACTTGGTCCCACTGCTTCCCCTGCGATCATCCAAAACCTTGGACGTGAACCTCGGTCACGATCCGATGTAATCGATACAGACACCATGTAACCGGCGATTTTCTTTGCGTAAAAGGGAGCAAGTTATCTAACCCGTCGCTCATCCTAATCGATAAGAAATGAGTCGACTTCCGGCGTCATCGACGACAACCCATATACAGCGGTGTTTCCTCTCAGTACCTTGGAAACTCACAAAATCCATACGATATCTCCATTTCCACCGAATAGGTAGCGGTTGTAACAACCACGACGGACGCTTGGGCACAGCTTTCACGCACAAGCAACAACGCTCCTTATCAGCACGGCTAACACTGAGCGCTTGTTAGCTTACTTGACTCTACGAAACTTGCTTCACGCTAGGACCATGAAAACTGATTCCTTTCGAGCAGTGCTCAGTATGCCTTACCAGCGAAACCCTCGATGAAACCATACCTCGTCTGAACGCGTCTGTATACGCGTCCTCTCGATCTTCAGTGATGGTAGCTCAGACCTCAAATCGATCTTAGAAAGACACTCAGCTCCTTTCGGGTGGTAAAGCAGATCGTCGATCCTGAAGAGGATATCTACGATTTTGATTGTCGACATTATTATTCTCCGTAGGTTAATGCACATCGCATCTGACTCCATCCTTCTTCTCTGACGTAGTAACTAGGCGCTCCCACGGCCGACACGCAGTTGGATAAAACCTAGATCCAACGACTCACTGAAGCTGCGCTTCTCGGTTCTACAGACCTTAGGTGCCTTACGTATGGTGCCTTCGAATCTGTCTTGCTCCGGTTCCGCGATCGATAGTGAATTCCACTTGTCTATCAAGGCGCAAACCGCAAATCCTCGGAAACACGTCAGGATATTCACACCACCATGCGGCTCCTTCAGAATTGCGCTACTTGCTCACACCGTCAAACTCACTAAGAAAGTCGGCGACATTCCACTCGATCATCCTCAGCGCCTTCAGGTCTGAGATCGGTGTCGACCGAAACACCCAGTCGCATGCCGTGAAACAAACTTCCCGTTCTTTGGCTGCTCTGAAAAGCAACTTCTCCTCGAGACAACGTATAGGTTTCCTTGTGCTTTTCCAACCAATCCATGCAAAGAGACGACCGAAATCTTCATTCGATGCCACATGCAAATTGACAAAGACCTTATGCTCATGCGGATTTACTCCTGCATTTCTGTGCATATCTTTTTGCGCTTTAGCACTTACTGACGGATGCTACTTTCCGGGTACTAGTGATTCCTGGGTACTAAACCCAACCTCTCACCGCTATTCTCGAAGCGAAGTGAGGCCACAGTATCAAATAAAGCAAACGGGTATATCACTATATGGATTATACGCAAGATTTAAAGCGCGCGATTAGCGTCACGCGCTTCGCGTCTGGATTGTCTCATGGCACACCTTGGTTCTCCTGGATGTACGCCTGGTTGGCCTGGATGGCTTGCCTCTTTGCCTCCTAGTGAGCCTCGATCTCGTCGATGGACGGCCATCGGAAATGCATCGGCCGTCCAATGCAATGACTAATCCTGCCTTCACGATAACACTCGATGCTACTCTGCTGCACACTCGCCGAATGATTCTCTCGGCATTTACGCACCAGTTTTCCACACTGCCCCACGCGCATGGGTTGGAAATTCCTTCCCAAGTTGCCTTTCTCTTTGAATGCCGGATTCTGAATCATATCGCTGCGACACGGTTCTGGAACACCTGATTGCTCTCTCCTCATCTTCCCGTTTCTCTCTTCCTCCTATAATCATCGGCTGTCAGGTGCATCGTTTTCTCTCGGGGCAACATTGACTCAATGTTTAAAGCCGGTCAAGGTCGTGCATACGCCGATCTCCCGACGCGGCGAATCGATTCTTGGCCTGGAGTTCTCTCACTGCCTGGAAAATGCACATTGCGACCTCGGATCGACCAGTGCGTAGCATATTGCACAGAGCGATGACGCATCGTGCGGACCGTCTTTCCTCGACCTTGCGAAGATTCCGTAGAACTATCTTTGCCTACTGCGATAACGCCGAGCACGTGCATTTCCATGAGTTCTTCCTCTGAAATCTTCCCAGATACCTTCCCCACGCCGGTGTTAGAGTCCTTCTCACGAATTCCTACACGAAATCAGCTTCCTGCGAGCGAAGATCGCGATTAGCTTTTCACGCTTCTTCGCACCGATGCATTCAAGATCGCTTCGTGGATCGTATCCGTCTCGCTCGATCGGTTCGCAGAGATGCGCGACGTAGGGATTACTGCGAAAACTCCGACGCATTCCTTTGAACCAATGGTGGTTCTGGGATTCTTCCACGCTATTGTTAATCCAGTTCCTTGTTCCGTTCGCATACATCTAAACATTAGAAACACGTCGCATAGATACGCAGGGTTCATCGCACAACATAATCATCGCCCATATCAATATCATCACATATGTCACATATCACGCCACGCATCACATATAATCAGTCAACCATCGACATATCATCGTTATGCATCTCCATAACATCACCACATACCACTAGATCATATATCATCATCACATAGCTCATATCAATTATAAGCATCGAAGTCAAACATTACATGATAGCGCAGTTAGTATCAGTAATATTCAAAGGTTCCCAGTGAAGAACATTTTCGAAGATCGAATTGATATGTCGATGAAAGGTCGGATATGTCAAAAGAATCGACCTGTCAGGTTCGCCAAAAAGATGCCGTCCATGCTTCTAGCGATTCTGCGGATCCATCTGTACACAGCGACTACCTAGATCTCTCCCTCCATATCCGCTCCACCTCCTGCATTCGCTCGGCGTTCCATTCTGCCTCTCCTCATACTCTCTTTCCTGCCTCCGGGGGCTAGATCGGGTAACCGCTGAGCGATCCCTGCAGTGGAACAAGTCTCTCGTGGGTATGATCCATCCAGGCTGCGCTCTGACTACCGAGTCTCAAGTGAAAGCAATCCAGGTTCCGGTCTCCTTGCCGCTTCCTCAACATGCCGACCTCATCGAGTCTCCGTCCATTACGGATCACCAGCTCCTCCCGAGTCCTCACCTGTCCTCCTCATCCTCCCGGGCTTCCTCCTCGTAGTCTCTCCCCGGATGCAACCCTTGATACGCCGTTGGCATGAAAATTTATCTCGGGCCTTTCCCCCCTACTGGGTGGATCAGTCTCTTTACTCGGGAGGGTCCTGCCCAAAATCATTCCACTATGTCCGGTGAAGGTGAGGATGAGATGAGGTGTGCGGATAGTATCCACGATGAATCTGGCGATCGTCCGAGTGATGGCTGCTGCCACTGGCTCTCAGGAACATCCATCCCTATCATCGAGCGATGATCCTCGAACATGCCTCGCTATCACATCTCGCCTCGGTATGCTCGATGATCGCAGGTACACGTTTCCATACTCGAGCAGCGAATCTCAGAAACTCAAGGTAATGTCTGGTTGTTAGATCCCACGGAACATCACGCACTCCTTCTGCGCCCACGATTGCCAACTTGTCGGCAGGACTCTACGTAAATCCGATAGATATCCTCTAAGGTTTTGATCGTCCTTCCATTGTCCATCGATGCGTGGGTGGAATCTTGTCTTGAAATTTAACCTCGTGCCAGTTCTCTGCAAGCTAATCCGAATCCGAAGTGAACTTGGAGTCTCGATCGAGGTAATAGATTTTGGCACTCCATGTAATCGTACAATTTCCTTAACGCAATGAGCCGACTTATCGAGACCCATAAGTGCTCGAATCGGTGAAAGTGATCACTTTTGGTAAGTTCATCACAATTACCCATATGGTGTGTTTCCTCTTCTCGACTTGGGTAAGCTTGTTGAAATCCATGGTTATATCGTCCCACTTCCACTCGGGAATTTCTAGCGGTTGCAACTTTCCGTATGGACGTTGGTGTAGTGCCTTCACTTGTTGGCAAACAAGACAACGTTCCACAAAAGAAGCTATATCTCGTTTCATGCCTTCCCACCAAAACTTTTCCTTCAGGTCTTGGTACATTTTAGTACTGCCTGGGTGGGTGGTGTAGGGTGTATAATGAGCCTCACTCATGATTTCATTTTGAAGCTCTGCGTCTTCAGGGACGCATATCCTACCTTCAAACAATAAGGCGTTGTCTGACGCCTCTTGAAAATTCTTAAATCCTTCAGACCTTACCCTTTGTCTGACGCCTTGAGTCGTAAGAGCCATACCAAGTTAGGATGTCTCTTTGTACAAGAGGAAAAACTCGTTGAAGAGTTTGGAAGAATGAGGATTGAACTGGTTGAACCACTCGAGACAATTGTGAGCTGTATCGCTACACTCACACTGACATCCGATCTAAGAAAAAAGATTGTCGAGAGACAAAGGATGGAGGAAAAGTTAGAAAAGATCAGACAAAGGGTAAGGTCTGAAGGATTTAAGAATTTCCAAGAGGCGTTAGACAACACCTTATTGTTTGAAGGTAGGATATGCGTCCCTGAAGACGCAGAGCTCCAAAATGAAATCATGAGTGAGGCTCATGATACACCCTACACCGCCCACCCAGGCAGTACTAAAATGTACCAAGACCTGAAGGAAAAGTTTTGGTGGGAAGGCATGAAATGAGATATAGCTTCTTTTGTGGAACGCTGTCTTGTTTTCCAACAAGTGAAGGCACTACACCAACGTCCATATGGAAAGTTGCAACCGTTAGAAATTCCCGAGTGGAAGTGGGATGATATAACCATGGATTTCGTTACAAGCTTACCCAAGTCGAGAAGAGGAAACACAACCATATGGGTAATTGTGGATAGACTTACCAAAAGTGCTCACTTTCTACCGATTCAGAGAACTTATGGGTGCGATAAGTTGGCTCTGCTGCACGTTAAGGAAATTATGCGATTACATGGGTGCCAAAATCTATTACCTCGATCGAGACTCAAGTTCACTTCCGATTCGGATTAGCTTGCGAGAGAAGGCTGGTGCGAGGTTAAATTTCGAGACAAAGATTCCACCCACGCATGATGGACGATCGGAAAGGACGATCCAAACCTTAGAGGATATGTTAAGAACCGTAGTCTTGGACCGAGGTGCAGTGGGAAGATATTTTACCTCTTATCGAATTTGCTTACAACAACAACTATCAAGCGACGATCGGCATGGCCCCACACGAAGCCTTGTATGGCAAGAAGTGTAGATCATCGCTTATTGGGATGAAGTCGGTGAGAGAAAAGTCATAGGGCCGATGCGGTGAACGAAATGATAGAGATCGTTCGACGATTAGGCGAGGATAAAAGAGGCTCGGGACGGGCAATCTTCTGCCGATACGGCGTGATCCGAGCTATAGTTTGAGGATGGAGACAAAGTATTTCTTAAGGTTTTCTATCAAAAGGGTTGTCGGGTTTGGCACGAAGGAAAGCTTAGACCCGCTTTATAGGACCTTATGAGATCAGAAAGGATAGGTCCGAGCTTATAGGTTGGCTCTTCCGCCAAGCCTAGGAAATGTTCATAATGTTTTTCACGTCTCGCAATTGCGAAAATCGTTCACGACCCAAAGCATTTGATTCGTCAAGACGGCGTGATCCTCGAGCGGACATGAGCTATAAGGAAGAACCCGCGCCATACTTGACCACGTAGTTCAAAGAACCACGGAGCAAGTCGATTCCGTTAGTCAGTGTTGTGGAGACACCACGGACGAAGAAGCCACGTGGGAGCTTGAAGAAGCGATGAGAAAAATACCCATTCATTTTTCTAGAGGTATACAAATTTCGGACGAAATTTTTCGTAAGGGTGGAATGTAATATTCAAAGAAACGAACATCCTCGCTTGTAGTCTTGATACAATCGGTATTCTTCTCCCATGCCGATCCCGTGGAAATGCGTAGCTTCTTGTAGGGAAAGTGAAGCGAAATTTTCCTTTCCTTACATAGAATGGTGGAATGATTCTTAGCTAACAAGTCCATTCCTAGGATTATGTCTACATCATCCATGGGTATTATGTTTAGATTGTTAGCGTAACCTTAAGTGATCTAATGTCGACTCTAGGTTCGAGCAAAGTGTGTATGATCATAATCCTCCTATAGGCGATGAGATTCTCATATCACGGCGACTTTTCAAACCTAAGGCCCGGCATTTCACGCATGATTTTGCAATAAAAGAATGCGAAGCACCGTGTCGAACAATCTTATAATGGTAGGTTGAGGAGAACTCCCATACCGCCGGGTTGCCTCGGTTTTGTTCGTTACGCCTCCTATGCTGGCGAGGCTCTAGCTGAGCCATTTGAGGGTGACGGGCGCTGGTCCTTGTTGGTATTGCACTGTTGCTTTATTCTTCTTCCGCTTTGGCATTGTCGCGATGGTTGCCGCCTCTGTTGTTGTTGAGGCGGTGGCTGCTGCCATGATTCTTGCGGGGTTGTTGTTCTTGTTCTTTGCCATTGTGGTTGCCGCACCACTTTGGGTTGTTGTCCTTTGGAGTTGCCGAGGTTGGGGCTGGAACTATAGTGGCGGTGGGGTTGAAGTGTATAATACTTAATGGTGAGCATTGCCGGTTGGTTCGGCCTTATATCCGAACGTGACACTGGGCAATTGTTGGCGTAATGCCCTTTTGCCCCGCACTTGTAACAGCTCACCACGTTTTCCATGCACACTCCCTTGTGTGCTCTATGGCATCTAGGGCATTGAGGTGCCTCAAGCTATTCCTGCGGTCCCCTTGTCGGTGGAGCATGTCGCTCTCTTCCACCGCCTGCCGCTTGTTGCGCGCTTCCCTACCACAGGCGCTTGTATTTGGCGTCCCCATAGCTCCCGGTTGTTATTCCATGTTGGGTTCCCATTTCCTTTCCTCTGTCCAAAGTATTGTGTGTCCGAGCCGACACCGACTTATCCTCGGACATTGCCGCCTCAATATCTAAAGCTCGCAAGAGCTTGATGTAGATTAGGTCTCCATGGGCGGCAATAGACATCCGTATCTCCATCCTCGGTCCCGACCTAAACTTCTCCGACATTTTCAAGTCGGTGTCCACTGCTCGTACATATCTCGACATTTCGCGAGCGCGATCATAGTCGGTCATAGACAATCTTTCTTGCTTTAGCAGGAAAAATTCCTACTCCTTTTTCCTCTTATAGCTTTTGGGGATGTATTTCTCATACAGTTCCCTCTTGAAATCCTCCCATGAGAACTCCTCAAGCTGTTCGGCAGTAAAGGTCTTCTTTCCGGCCTCCCACCAGAAGTCAGCTGGTCCATTCAGCTGGAAAGCAACGCATGATAGCCGTTCCTGGGCGTGCATCTTAAGAAATTGAAAATCCGTTCAATGGTTCTAACCCATTGCTCGGCTTCTTCTGGGCTTCCTTCCGTTAAAGAGCGGTGGGTTTTGCCTCAGGAATAGTTCCTCGATCCTTCGTTCAGGTTGAGGTGGGGGTGGTTGGGGAATATCCTCTTCCTCTTGCTCGGGGATTCTACCCTCCTCCAGGTCTTCCTCGACCTACGGGTTCTCGCTCAGGTTTCTTCTCGGAGGCATTCTATTATATAAAACATATCATCGTCAATCACTCATCGCTTTCATAGCTTAATATACATAAGATTTTCATAGCCTCCTCGCAAAACGATATCAAAATAAAACAACTCATCCTTAACATAGACAATTTGTCGCAAAAGCCCCACTTGGGTCAAATATATAGATAGGTAATCAAGGTGCACAAAAGCAAGATGTTCAACATCAAGAATCTCCGAAAAACAAAACAAAGAAGGTTTTGGCCCACACGGCCTCCAAAAAAATAAATCGAGTTCTAGAACCATCGCATCAAATATAAAAGGAAAAGCTAGCACATGCTAGTCATAACAAAACAATTTCAATTAAAACGTCGCCTAACGTCTTCACGGGCTCCTTCCTACTCAGCGTCTTCCTCGGGGTCTTCTCCATCTTCGAGTCATCTTCTCCATCCGATCGTCCTCGCCAGGTCGCACTGGACGGTCCCGCACCGGCTTCCATCATCGGTATGTCGCGTAGGGGTCCGGGTTATCCGCGCCGCACAAGTCGTAGTTGTGGCGGATCGGACCGTAGCATACCGGGTCGGGTCATAGCCATTGAAGGCATCGTACGCTCATCCGCACCGTCCGTGGAAGGGCTCTTCCTCTTCCGGTGGTGGCGGATCGGACGCAGTGGTAGGGGCGGTGGCGGCGGACGTCTTGGGTGTCCAAAAGCTGGCGGTGGCAAGGCGGGCTCTCCCGAGCTCTAGGGCGTCGCCTCTATCTACCTCATACATCCCGCCTCATCTATCCGTGCAGGGGTATCACCGGATCGACTGTCTCG
Organism: Salvia rosmarinus; assembly: GCA_036937905.1. NCBI lineage: Eukaryota > Viridiplantae > Streptophyta > Magnoliopsida > Lamiales > Lamiaceae > Salvia > Salvia rosmarinus. Next base: position 21,431 of record JAODLM010000049.1, read on the forward strand.
GAACCTCAAGGTATAGCCACTCGCGACTCATCACGCCAAGTGTACTCCGTGGAGGAGATAGGGTCCCATAGGTGCGGCTCAGAAAATCTGTACACGTAAGTCGGATGACTCACGAACACGGGCGGATCCCAATCAAATCATAGCCTCGGGGCATACGATAAATGTAATCTCCGATACCTCTCTGGGGCATAACCATCCCATGTACAAGGGAGTATAGCTAGGAGTCGCTTAATGCCATCATAGTCGGTTCGCCATAGGCTCAGGCGTGCCTCCACACCCGTAGTATCATGGTAAACTCGCCTGGGTCTTGGCACATCCAACATTCCCGATAGGTGCGCATCAGCTCCTCGGGTGTGGCATGAGGTCCTACCCTCCTCCTAGCGATATAGAACATCTCCTCCATCTGCCACGATCAAAACTAACGTAAGTCAACTATCGTCATCTCAAAACAGAAAGGATAGCATAACGAGAAGCAACTAGGTTGGAACTAAACAATCCATAAGGTAGGCAACATCATAAGGTACAACACAAATTACAACTTACCTTCTTAGTCTTACCCAATGTATACATATAGACTAATGACATCTTATATATATATATATATATATGCTACGAGATTCTTGTATTATACCAAACACTTAAACTAGAGTTCAACACGCTCTATCATATTCTGGAGATATAATTAGGGATTCTGTTCTTCATAATAAATGAAGATCAGTGCGTTAGGAGTACGCAGGTGAAAACCATGCGTAAATCGGAGTCCTAACGAAAGAGATCTAGCTAAAACAAATTTACTGCGCAGTGCAGGAAATTTGCGCGATCGTGCCAAAATGTAAATCGAGACGTATGTCGACGTAATACGTCTTCCATATTCAGGTCTTTAGGTTGATGTTGAACATTCTGAAGCCGTAAGTGACGTCCATGTCATGGCCTATGTCGACGGTTACTCATGTCAAAGTGGTGATGAAATGTCGACGTCGTTCATATTCAAGGTTGAGGTCGTCCTTGTTCATCCTTCTCGCTCGTCTTTCGTTGTCTGCGCTCGAGGATATCGTCACTTTCATTCTTCCTATCGTTCTTTTGTTCTTGTAAGGAAAAAGAAGTTCGTACTTCTATGTTCTTTCACGATACGTGAGCATGCTCCTTAGAGTCTAGGTTCTTCACATGATAACATATCGTTCATCATAAAAAAAAAATTGAAAGTTGGAAATAAAGTCTTAATTGAGAATTTTGGAAATATGATTTCAAAATGACAATCATGATCAACTCATATACATATCAAAAATGAATCCATTCATTCCATGTTGATCATTCAACTCAATACCACCATATACTCCCATCTCAAAATTTGAGTATTCGCATCAATACTTATTGGTTTCAAACCAAAGTTTTTGGAAAAAACTTTCTTGCTCAAACTTCCATTTCCATCATCAAAATTTTCATAATAACATAATCTTTCAAAAGCTCTTCCAACTTGCTCATCATGTAAAAATTTTCCATTTCATGAGTTTGAGAAAGAAATGCAGTTACCTTTTTCCCGGTTGAGCTCGATGTGATGGAGTGTTGAGAGGAGTCAGTAGATTTCTAGAAGTCCAGTGACTCGAACTAGACTTAGAATAAAAAGAATTTGGGTTTATCCTATGCCCCGAGGCTATGATTTGATTGGGGATCTGCCCAGGTTCGTGAGTCATCCGACTTACGTGTATGCGATATTCTGAGCCGCACCTATGGGACCCTATCTCCCTCCACGGGAGTACACTTGGCGTGATGAGTCGCCAGAGTGGCTATACCTTGAGGTTCCGAGACAGGTCGATCCGGTGATACCCCTGTACCGGATAGATGAGGGCAGGATGTACGAGGTAGATAGGGCAGCACGCCCTAGAGCTCTGGGAGAGCCCGTCTTGCCACCAGCAGTTTTTGGACACCCGACGTCGCCGCTACCGCCCTACCACTGCGTCCGATCCGCCACCACCGAAGAGGAAGAGCCCTTCCACGGACGGTGCGGATGGCGATCGATGCCTTCAATGGCTATGACCGACCGAGTATGCTACGGTCCGATCCGCCACAACTACGACTTATGCGGCGCGGATAACCCGGACCCCTACGCGACATACCGATGATGGAAGCGGTGGTGCGGGGACCGTCCAGTGCGACCTCGCGGGGCGATTCGGATGGAGAAGACGACTCGAAGAGGAGGAAGACCCGAGGAAGACGCGGAGTAGGAAGGAGCCCGTGAAGGCGTTAGCGGCGTTTTAATTGAAATCGTTTTGTTATGACTAGCATGTGCTAGCTTTTCTTTTTTATATTTCGGTACTGATGGTTCTAGAACTCGATTTTTGTTTTTGAGGCCGTGTGGGCCCGAAACCTTGATGTTTTATTTTTCGGGTGATTCTTGATGTTGAACATCTTGCTTTTGACAGACCTTGATTACCTATCTATATATTTGACCCAAGTGGGGCTTTTGCGACAAATTGTCTATGTTAAGGATGAGTTGTTTTATTTTGATATCGTTTTGCGAGGAGGCTATGAAAATCTTATGTATATTAAGCTATGAAAGCGATGAGTGATTGACGATGATATGTTTTATATAACAGAATGCCTCCGAGAAGAAACCCGGAACGAGAACCCAGAGGTCGAGGAAGACCTAGAGGGAGGGGTAGAATCCCCGAGCAAGAGGAAGAGGATATTCCCCAACCACCCCCTCCTCAACCTGAACGAAGGATCGAGGAACTATTCCTGAGGCAAAACCCACCAGTCTTTAACGGAAGGGGAAGCCCAGAAGAAGCCGAGCAATGGGTTAGAACCATTGAACGGGATTTTAAATTTCTTAAGATGCACAGCCCAGGAACGGCTGTCATGCGTTGCTTTCCAGCTGAATGGACCAGCTGACTTCTGGTGGGAGGCCAGAAAGAAGACCTTTACTGCCGAACAGCTTGAGGAGTTCTCATGGGAGGACTTCAAGAGGGAGCTGTATGAAAAATACATCCCCAAAACCTATAAGAGGAAAAAGGAGTAGGAATTTTTCCTGCTAAAGCAAGAAAGATTGTCTGTGACCGACTATGATCGCGCTTTCTGCGAGATGTCGAGATATGCACCAGAACAGGTGGACACCGACTTGAAAATGTCGGAGAAGTTTAGGTCGGGACTGAGGATGGAGATACGGATGTCTCTTGCCAGCCATGGAGACCTAACTTACACTGAATCTCTTGCACGAGCTTTAGATATTGAGGCGGCAATGTCCGAGGATAAGTCGGTGTCGGCTCAGACACACAATACTTTGGACAGAGGAAAAGGGAAATGGGAACCCAACCGCGGGAATAACAACCGCGGGAGCTATGGGGACGCCAGTCACAAGCGCCCTGGCGTGGAAACGCTGGGCGCAAGGTGAGAGGCGGAAGAGAGCAGCTTATGCTCCACCGGCAAGGGGACCGCAGGAACAGTTGAGGGCACCTCAATGCCCTAGATGCCATAGAGCACACAAGGGAGTGTGCACGGCAAACGTGGTGAGCTGTTACAAGTGCGGGGCAAAAGGGCATTACGCCAACAATTGCCCAGTGTCACGTTCGGATATAAGGCCGAAACAACCTGGCTCTGATACCACTTTTGTCACGCCCCCACTCCGGACGACCCGGACTAGAGGGTGACTAATACTAGGAATAGTATTATAGGACAATAGACTAAGATAGAGGTACATATCAACTATAATTAGCATGCTCGATAGGTTCGATAATACAATATCCAATGATTAAAAAGGTTTAGGCCATCAGACCCCAAAATCTTAACCATGGTCCGATGGACCTCAATAGTTCATAACAATAAAGCATAAATAAACGAGTTGAGTGTAGCAATGAAAGTGTGTGAATACATATATGACGATATGCATTGAGGTGAAAACCACAAATTCTAGATAAATTGGTCGAGGACACCGAACTACTCAACACATTCCCCATCACCATCATCGAAGCTCAACCGCACATTTAAAACAAACATGCAGGCTAAGTACAAGAAATTGCACTCGGTGGACTTATGCCGAAAACATTTGATATAAGATTACCGCCAATATCGTAGTAAGTCACAGTGGTTTTAAATGAAATGCTCAGGCTTACCAAAACATTTTCAGTTCATAAACATAGCTCGGCCGAGCATTTTCTTGGTGTGTATGGTCCGTATCTCGTAGTAACAATTCATAACAGTATTAAAAATTAAACGTCGAGAGGGAGGCCTCCCATCTACGATGCCGTGACCGGCCGTAATCTCGTACAGCACATAGTCACTCTCTCAAGCATATGTTAACATAGCAATAGTTCCAACCTTCACGCCAATCCTAGCCATGCATTTATCATCCGGCACATGACCTGACATTTAATAGGTTGGGCGCACCCAAATGACATAACCTTTCATAATATAGTTCCAACTATCGCCATACCCTACCCGGCATAACAGATAGGATCCATACACAAAATGTAATATTTTGGCGGTGTAATGCAAGAAACATTTCACAACAGCGGTTGTAGAATAAGAATTGTAAAGAAACTCATTTTGGAAGAACAGTAAAATCACATCTTAGTGGGGTAAGAAAAGGGCCCACATTTTGAAGATAAGAAGCCCACCTGGACTATGGTTCGTTGTAATTTGAGTCCTAGGTTTGTTCGTACGTCAATATCCAGTCGCCGCGTTTGCGTCCACACCTTTACGAAAAAGCGAGGCTTTAGTACGTCGCTCAAGTCTCTCGAGACTTTCAAAAGCTAAGATAAACTTCGATATCTTATTTCGATGTAAACTGAATTCCTCAATGAATTAAATACGTTTCCAATACGTATATAATTGAATTGTTCTCGTTCCTCGAGATACGTTCAACGTATAAGTACGTTTTTTTTTATATACGGATTTCATTTGTGAAACCTTTTCTTACTAATGAGATGTCATACTCAATTAGTATATCTTACGCGTACTAACGTATTTATCAATCGTAAAATCGTATGTTTGACTTAAAAAGTCAACGAAGTCAACACTGGTCAATAAAGTCAACAATTTTGACTTTCAAATAGTAATTTCTTACTATTTCGTTTTATAAATCGAATTTGATCGATTTGAAATCGTAAAGTCCTATTTCTCGATTTATCACGTAAATCAAGGACTTATAAATAATTTTCGCAATTATTAATCCTTTTAATAATAAAACGCGTATTTTTGATTTAAAAACGTTATTAAATAAACGTTTGTCTCAAACATAGCAATCTATGTTTATAAAATTTTATAAAATTCAAATATGTCCAGAATATTAATTAGACATATATTTTATTAATAAACTGAATTAAAAAGGATTTAAAATCCTTATTAATTATCGAAAATCTCGATAATTAATTTAAAAATACTAAATGACTTTTGAAAAAATTTCTAAATTAATATAGTGTATTATTATACACTATGGTCCAGAATATGAATTTATAAAATCCTTATGATATTGTTTGCCATTTATTAGTATATATACATATATATAATTCGGTAATTCCATATAATATGGAATAATTATCCAAAAATTCCCAAAATTGCTATACACATAGTATAATATCCCAACATCAATATATGTCACAAATATAACCTATAGTTCATCATAACCATTCATTCAACAATATATAGTAATATTCACGGTAATTTCAAGATAATTACCCAATAATTATCAAACAATTTCTAAAAATTCTAAATAATTCATGACATGATTAAACATTATACTATAACATCGTAACATCATAACATCAACCAAAACCATTTGAAATCATCACCATATGGTGCTCAATGCTCTCGGCTTTTTTTGATTATTTATGGTTTTTGATTTTCAAAAATTTCAACAATTATATACTATATTTATACACTATATTATACTAATATAACATCATAATATTTATCAAAACTAATTAAATCATCAACTTCAAGAGCTTGAAGCTCACGGTTTATTTTATTTAAATTAGTATTTAATTTCCAAAAATTCCAACAAATTCATACAACACATAAACAATATACTAAAGCATTAATACACCATTGCATGATTAAAATAAAAATCATACACCAACCTATATTTTCTTAATGCTCACGGTATTACTTCAAACATCAAGCATATGGTTTTCAAAAGTTCTAAATAAATCATAGAACATGTAATCAAGGTTCTAAAGCATTAAAAAGTCAATACATGCTTGAAATAAAAATTATACACCAATGTACATACATATATATCTCACGGTAATATCATAAAAATAACCTAAGGTTTTCAAAAATTTCTAAATAATTTCCTATGTGTTCTAACCACATTATATAATAATAATCCATGCTAAAAACATACTAAGAACATTCGGTCATCATAAAACATTTTTACACATTTTCGAAAATAATATTAACATGTACACTATGGTTCAAAAATTACCTATACATGCTAAATCCTTAAAAACATGTCATATAGGATAATCTATGTTCATTTCAACATATATGCTCATATTTTTGTAAATAAAACATCATGAACAAAATATAAACACTAGCTCATGCTCAAGAACATTAAACACATGTATATACATACACAAGATTTTCGAACACACATACATATATATATAAAACAGTTTCGGTATTTTCGAACCAAGAAGGATAAGAATCGAAGCTTTGGTGTCTCATTTACCTTTAAAATAGCTATGGAGTCCAAGAAGAATGTATGGTACCAAAGCTTGGGTGAAGAAATGGAGAAGGAGAAGAGAAGAGGATTTTCGAAAATGAGAGAGGGTGCTCTCGGTTTTGGGCAGAAAATGGGAGAGGGAGTGAGTGAGAAATGAGTTCAAAAATGAATTGAGGGTGTATAATGAGAGTGGGTGTTGAAGTGGAAGAGTCTCACCTATCATCTCTTCTCTCTCTCTCGATTTTTAGCTAGAAAAATGGGCAAAAATCTGCAGCCCTTGGGAGTAGTATAAGTGATGATTGAAGAGTGTTAAATGAGCTCTTCATGCATTGGCCAATTTAAAAAGGGAGTGCATGCCTTGTTGTGTGATGATGGGCGACGCATGGGGGGTGTTTAAGGGGCTGATTTATTTTAATTTTGTACATTAATACATAATATATATCATACATGATCATAGATATATAATACAAGCCATAAAAATAATTAAATCATCCCTTAAGTATACAATCGAAATTATCGAGTTCAATTTGGAAAAATAGGATTAAAAATATAAATTACACCCATTATTGGTACTCATGTAATTTTCGATCATATATATCATAATATATGATTTAGATATTAAATAATATCATAGGATAAAATAATAGCACATTTCAAGCACATAAAACCCTAATTTCGAATTTAGGGTTTCGAAATTTAAAAATTGAAACCATCGAGTTCTATGTCTTAAAAATTTGATTTTAATGCTTAATAATATCCATATATATCATAACATATAGTTTAGATACCATATGATAATTTAATGATATCATTTCATGTGAAAAACCATAGTTTAGAAAACTATGGTTTTCGAAAATTACTTTCGAAAATAATCGAATTTTAAATGCTAAAATTCGATGTTAATAATTATTAATACTGTAATTATATAAAATAATAATAGGAAATTAATTATAATAATTTCCTGAGCATTAAACTCATTTTTCAAAACGTCTCTAGACGTTTACGTTCAAAACGTCTCAAAACGTTCAAAATCGACTCATCTCAAAATGGTCGCAGTAAGTTCATACTTACTAAATAAATAAATATCATTTAATATTGAGAATAATATGGAATTCAATTCCGGCCCATCGCCGTAAATTTCCATAAAGTGTCGACGCTCGACACGCGTTGACATTGAAATAATACTGCCGTATTATTTCATAAATTTCAATTCCGCAATTCACAATCCTTTGTGAATTATAAAAAGGAATTCGTTATATAGACACTGAATCGAAATACAATTCGATGTCATACAGATAAGAATATTCGGGAAAACCCTAATTACGGGTTTAGAATACCGTAATCGTATGTTCGTTTCTTTGGAATATTACATTCCACCCCCCTTACGAAAAATTTCGTCCGAAATTTGTATACCTCTAGAAAAATAAATCGGGGTATTTTTCTCTCATCGCTTCTTCAAGCTCTCACGTGGCTTCTTCTTGTCCATGGTGTCTCCACAGCACTTTGACTAACGGAATCGACTTGCTCCGTAGTTGTTGAACTTTGTGGTCAAGTATGGCCGCGGGATCTTAAACTTCGGTTTGAAACCAATAAGTCGGTGTCGGCTCAGACACACAATACTTTGGACAGAGGAAAAGGGAAATGGGAACCCAACCGCGGGAATAACAACCGCGGGAGCTATGGGGACGCCAGTCACAAGCGCCCGTGGCAGGGAAACGCGGCGCAACAAGGGCAGAGCTGGAAGAGAGCAGCTTATGCTCCACCGGCAAGGGACCGCAGAAGCAGTTGAGGCACCTCAATGCCCTAGATGCCATAGAGCACACAGGAGTGTGTGCACGGCAAACGTGGTGGTGTTACAGTGCGCGGCAAAAGGGCATTACGCCAATAATTGCCCGGTGTCACGTCGATATAAGGTCGAACCAAGCGGCAATGTCCACCATTATGGGGCTATCTGACCAACCCCGGCCGCCACAGCGGTTCCGGCCCCAATCTCAAGAACTCCGGTGGCAACAACGGCGGTGGTGTGCAAAGAACCACAATGGCGGCGGCCGAACAACAACCACGCAATCGCGATGGCGCCACCGCCTCAACAATAACAGAGGCGGCAACCACCGCGACAACGCCAAAGCGGAAGCAGAATAAAGCGAGCAACAATGCCGAACCAACAAGGACCAGCGCCCGTCGGCCTCGGCCGGCTCAGCTGAACTACGCCAGCATAGGAGGCGAACGAACAAAACCAGGAAACACGGCGGTATGGGAGTTCTCCTCAACCCACCATTATAGTATTGTTCGTCTGGGTGCTTCAGATTCTTTTATTGCAAAATCATGCGAGAAATCTTTGGGCCTTAGGTTTGAAAAGTCAAGCTAGATATGAGAATCTCATCACCCATAGGAGGGATTATGATCGTTACACACTTTTGCTCGAACCTAGAGTCGACATTAGGATCACTTAAGGTTCGCTAACAATCTAAACATAATACCCATGGACGATGTAGACAAAATCCTAGGAATGGATGGTTAGCTAAGAATCATTCCACGATTCTATGTAAGGAAAGGAAAATTTCGTTTCATTTTCACGGAGATAAAAGCCCACTGGACTATGGTTCGTTGTAATTTGAGTCCCAGTTTGTTTCGCACGTCAATATCCGGTGGCGCGTTGGCCCACACCTTTACGAAAAAACGAGGCTTTATTACGTCGCTCAAGTCACTCGAGACTTTCAAAAGCTAAGATAAACTTCGATATCTTATTTCGATGTAAACTGAATTCCTCAATGAATTCAATACGTTTCCAATACGTATATAATTGAATTGTTCTCGTTCCTCGAGATACGTTCAACGTATAAGTACGTTTTTTTTATATACGGATTTCATTTGTGAAACCTTTTCTTACTAATGAGATGTCATACTCAATTAGTATATCTTACGCGTACTAACGTATTTATCAATCGTAAAATCGTATGTTTGACTTAAAAAGTCAACGAAGTCAACACTGGTCAATAAAGTCAACAATTTTGACTTTCAAATAGTAATTTCTTACTATTTCGTTTTATAAATCGAATTTGATCGATTTGAAATCGTAAAGTCCTATTTCTCGATTTATCACGTAAATCAAGGACTTATAAATAATTTTTGCAATTATTAATCCTTTTAATAATAAAACGCGTATTTTTGATTTAAAACGTTATTAAATAAGCGTTTGTCTCAAACATAGCAATCTATGTTTATAAAATTTTATAAAATTCAAATATGTCCAGAATATTAATTAGACATATATTTTATTAATAAACTGAATTAAAAAGGATTTAAAATCCTTATTAATTATCGAAAATCTCGATAATTAATTTAAAAATACTAAATGACTTTTGAAAAAATTCTAAATTAATATAGTGTATTATTATACACTATGGTCCAGAATATGAATTTATAAAATCCATATGATATTGTTTGCTATTTATTAGTATATATACATATATATATTTCGGTAATTCCATATAATATGGAATAATTATCCAGAAATTCCCAAAATTGATATACACATAGTATAATTTCCCAACATCAATATATGTCACAAATATAACCTATCGTTCAACATAACCATTCATTCAATAATATATAGTAATATTCACGGTAATTTAAAGATAATTACCCAATAATTATCAAACAATTTCTAAAAATTCTAAATAATTCATGACATGATTAAACATTATACTATAACATTGTAACATCATAACATCAACCAAAACCATTTGAAATCATCACCATATGGAGCTCAATGCTCTCGGCTTTTTTGATTATTTATGGTTTTTTGTTTTAAAAAATTTCAACAATTATATACTATATTTATACACTATAGTTTACTAATATAACATCATAATATTTATCAAAACTAATTAAATCATCACCTTCAAGAGCTTGAAGCTCACGGTTTATTTGATTTAAATTAGCATTTGATTTTCAAAAATTCCAACAAATTCATACAACACATAAACAATATACTAAAGCATTAATACACCATTGCATGATTAAAATAAAAATCATACACCAACCTATATTCTCTTAATGCTCACGGTATTACTTCAAACATCAAGCATATGGTTTTCAAAAGTTCTAAATAAATCATAAAACATGTAATCAAGGTTATAAAGCATTAAAAAGTCAATACATGCTTGAAATAAAAATTATACACCAATGTACATACATATATATCTCACGGTAATATCATAAAAATAACCTAAGGTTCTCTAAAGATCGTATGTTTGTTTACCACTTCTGTCACGCCGCCACTCCGGACGACTCGGACTAGAGGGTGACTAATACTAGGAATAGTATTATAGGACAACAGACTAAGATAGAGGTACATATCAACTATAATTAGCATGCTCGATAGGTTCGATAATACAATATCCAATGATTAAAAAGGTTTAGGCCATCAGACCCCAAAATCTTAACCATGGTCCGATGGACCTCAATAGTTCATAACAATAAAGCATAAATAAACGAGTTCAGAGTGTAGCAGCGGAAAGTGTGTGAATACATATATGACGATATGCATTCAAGGTGAAAACCACAAATTCTAGATAAATTGGTCAAGGACACTGAAATCCTCAACACATTCCCCATCACCATCATCGAAGCTCAACCTGCACATTTAAAAACAAACATGCAGGGCTAAGTACAAGAAATTGCACTCAGTGGACTTATGCGAAAACATTTGATATAAGATTACCGCCGATATCGAGTAAGTCACAGGGTTTTATTTGAAATGCTTGCTTACCAAAACATTTTCGTTCATAAACATAGCTCGCCGAGAATTTTCTTGGTGTGTATGGTCCGCATCTCGTAGAACAATTCATAACAGTATTAAAAATTAAACGTCGAGAGGGAGGCCTCCCATCTACGACGCCGTGACCAGCCGTAATCCCGTACAGCACACAGTCACTCTCACAAGCATATGTTAACATAGCAATAGTTCCAACCTTCACGCCAATCCTAGCCAGGCATTTATCATCCGGCACAGGACCCGACATTTAAAAGGTTGGGCGCGACCCAAATGACATAACCTATCATAATATAGTTCCAACCATCGCCACAGCCCTACCCGGGCATAACAGATAGGATCCATACACAAAATGAATATTTTGGCGGTGTAATGCGAGAAACATTTGTCAACAGTTGTAGAATAAGAATTGTAAAGAAACTCATTTTGGAAGAACAGTAAAATCACATCTTAGTGGGGTAAGAAAAGGGCCCACATTTTGAAGATAAAAAGCCCACCTGGACTATGGTTTGTTGTAATTTGAGTCCTAGGTTTATTCGTACGTCGATATCAAGTCGCCGCGTTTGCGTCACTGGCTTTTAAAAAAGCGAGGCTTTAGACGTCGCTCAAGTCTCTCGAGACTTTCAAAAGCTAAGATAAACTTGATATCTTATTTCGATGTAAACTAAATTCCTCGATGAATTCAATACGTTTCAATACGTATATAATTAAATTGTTCTCGATTCGAGAGACGTTCGGCGATAAATCGTTTTTTTTTGATATCACGGATTTCATTTGTGAAACCTTTTCTTACTAATGAGATGTCATACTCAATTAGTATATCTTTACGCGATACTAACGTATTTATCAATCGTAAAATCGTATGTTTGACTTAAAAAGTCAACGGTCAACGACCGGTCGATAAAGTCAACAATTTTGACTTTCAAATAGTAATTTCTTACTATTTCGTTTTATAAATCGAATTTGATCGATTTGAAATCGTAAAGTCATATTTCTCGATTTATCACGTAAATCAAGGACTTATAAATAATTTTTGCAATTATTAATCCTTTTAATAATAAAACGCGTATTTTTGATTTAAAAACGTAATTAAATAAACGTTTGTCTCAAACATAGCAATCAATGTTTATAAAATTTTATAAAATTCAAATATGTCCAGAATATTAATTAGACATATATTTTATTTATAAACTGAATTAAAAAGGATTTAAAATCCTTATTAATTATCGAAAATCTCGATAATTAATTTAAAAATACTAAATGACTTTTGAAAAAATTTCTAAATTAATATAGTGTATTATTATACACTATGGTCCAGAATATGAATTTATAAAATCCATATGATAGTGTTTGCCATTTATTAGTATATATACATATATATAATTCGGTAATTCCATATAATATGGAATAATTATCCAAAAATTCCCAAAATTGCTATACACATAGTATAATATCCCAACATCAATATATGTCACAAATATAACCTATAGTTCATCATAACCATTCATTCAACAATATATAGTAATATTCACGGTAATTTCAAGATAATTACCCAATAATTATCAAACAATTTCTAAAATTCTAAATAATTCATGACATGATTAAACATTATACTATAACATTGTAACATCATAACATCAACCAAAATCATTTGAAATCATCACCATATGGAGCTCAATGCTCTCGACTTTTTTGATTATTTATGGTTTTTGGTTTTAAAATTACAACAATTATATACTATGATTATATACTATAGTATACTAATATAACATCATAATATTTATCAAAACTAATTAAATCATCACCTTCAAGAGTTTGAAGCTCACGGTTTATTTGATTTAAATTAGTATTTGATTTTCAAAATTTCAATACTTTCATACAACACATAAACAATATACTAAGGCATTAATACACCATTGCATGATTAAAATAAAATCATACACCAAGGTATATTTTCTTAATGCTCACGGTATTACTTCAAACATCAAGCATATGGTTTCAAAATTCTAAATAAATCCTAGAACAAGTAATCAAGGTTCTAAAGTACTAATATGTCATTACATGCTTGAAGTAAAAATTATTCACCAAGGTATCATGTCATGTATGTCTCGGCCATTCCAAATAATTAGCCTAGGGTTTTCAAAAATTTTCTAAATAATTTCCTATGTGTTCTAACCACATTATATAACAATAATCCATGCTAAAAACATACTAAGAACATTCGGTCATCATCCCAACATCTTATACTATTTTCGAAATTTATATAAACATATACTATAGTTCGAAAATCATGTACACATGCTAGGTCATTCCAAAAATTTAATATACAACTCCTATGCTCATCTAACATATATTCACATGTAATTTTAAAATAAAATCCTCAAGAACATGTAAATAAACAATAGCTCATGCTCAAGAACATTTAAACACATATATATACATATATAAAACTTTCGAACACACATACATATATATCAAAACAGTTTCGATTTTTTTGTACAAATGGTGATGTAAATCGGTACTATGGCCTTGTTTACCTTGAGAATGGTATAGAATTACTAGAGCAATGGAAATACCAAGCTTGTGTGGAGAAGAAGAAGAAGAAGAAGAAGAAGAAGAAGAAGAAGAAGAAGAAGAAGAAGAAGAAGAAGAAGAAGAAGAAGAAGAAGAAGAAGAAGAAGAAGAAGAAGAAGAAGAAGAAGAAGAAGAAGAAGAAGAAGAAGAAGAAGAAGAAGAAGAAGAAGAAGAAGAAGAAGGAAAATTGAAAATGGAAGGATGGTGTCTCGGTTTTCAAAGCAGAAAATGGGAGAGGAAGGGAGAGTTTGTGTGTTCAAGAGTGTTGTAATGGAGTGTATAGGAGAGGTGAAGAATGGGAAGGGTCTCCCTATGATATCTCTCTCTCTCTCTCTCTCGATTTTTAGCCCAAAAATGGGGCAAAAATCTGCAGCCCTTGGGAGTAGTATAAGTGATGATTGAAGAGTGTTAAATGAGCTCTTCATGCATTGGCCAATTTAAAAAGGGAGTGCATGCCTTGTTGTGTGATGATGGGCGACGATGGGGGTGTTTAAGGGCTGATTTATTTTAATTTTGTACATTAATACATAATATATATCATACATGATCATAGATATAATACATCTGACCATAAAATAATTAAATCATCCTTAAGTATCTGATCGAAATTATCGAGATCAATTTGGAAAAATAGGATTAAAAATATAAATTACACCCATTATTGATACTCATGTAATTTTCGATCATATATATCATAATATATGATTTAGATATTAAATAATATCATAGGATAAAATAATAGTACATTTCAAGCACATAAAACCCTAATTTCGAATTTAGGGTTTCGAAATTTAAAAATTGAAACCATCGAGTTCTATGTCTTAAAAATTTGATTTTAATGCTTAATAATATCCATATATATCATAACATATAGGTTAGATACCATATGATAATTTAATGGTATCATTTCATGTGAAAAACCATAGTTTAGAAAACTAGGGTTTTCGAAAATTACTTTCGAAAATAATCGAATTTTAAATGTTAAAATTCGATGTTAATAATTATTAATACTGTAATTATATAAATAATAATAGGAAATTAATTATAATAATTTCACGAGCATTAAACTCATTTTCAAAACGTCTCAGGCGTTTACGTTAACGCCTCAAAGCGTTCAAAATCGACTCATCTCAAAATGGTCGCGATAAGTTCATACTTACTAAATAAATAAATATCATTTAATATTGAGAATAATATGGAATTCAATTAGGGCCTTCTTTTCGAGAAATTTCCATAAAGTCTTCGACATTCGATCTGCGTTCGACGTTGAAATAATCTCCAGTATTATTTCATAAATTTCAATTCCGCAATTCACAATCCTTCGTGAATTATAAAAGGAATTAGATTATATGAACCGAACGAAATACAATTCGATGTCATACGGATAAGAATATTAGGAAAAACCTAATTACGGGTTTAGAATACCGTAATCGTATGTTCGTTTCTTTGGAATATTACATTCCACCCTTACTGAAAAATTTCTTACGAAATTTTATACCTCTAGAAAAATAAATCGGGTATTTTTCTCTCATCGCTTCTTCAAGCTCCACGTGGCTTCTTCGTCCGTGGTGTCTCCACATACTTTGACTAGCAGAATCGACTTGCTCGTAGTTCTTTGAACTTTGTGGTCAAGTATGGCCGTGGGTTCTTCCTTATAGCTCATATCCGCTCGAGGATCACGTCATCTTGATGAATCACATGCTTTGGGTCGTGAGCGTATTTTCGCAATTGCGAGGCGTGAAAAACATTATGAACATTTCCTAGGCTTGGCGGAAGAGCCAACCTATAAGCTCTGGACCTATCCTTTCTAGGATCTCATGGAGTCTATAAAGCGGGTCTAAGCTTTCCTTTCGGGCCAAACACGACAATCCTTTTGATGGAGAAACCTTAAGAAATACTTTGTCTCCATCCTCAAACTTTAGCTTCGGATCTCAGCGTATCGTCAGTAAGATTTTCTGTCATCTGAGCCTCTTTTATCCTCGATCTAATCATCGAGCGATCTCGATCATTTCGTTCACCGCATCGAGCCCTATGACTTTTCTCTCACCGACTTCATCCCGATAAAGCGGTGATCTACACTTCTTGCCATCTGAGGCTTCGTGTGGGGCCATGCCGATCGTCGCTTGATAGTTGTTGTTGTAAGCAAATTCGATAAGAGGTAAAATATCTTCCCACTTGGCACCTCGGTCTAAGACTACGGTTCTTAACATATCCTCTAAGGTTTGGATCGTCCTTTCATTATCCATCGATGCATGGGAGGAAGCGCGCAGCAAGAGGCGGCTGGAAGAAGGCGACTTATGCTCCACCGCAAGGGACCGCGAGGAGCAGTTGAGGGCACCTCAATGCCCTAGATGCCATAGAGCACACAAGGAGTGTGTGCGGCAAACGTGGTGGTATTACAAGTGCGGGCAAAAGGGCATTCATGATAATTGCCCGTGTCACGTTCGGATATAAGGCGAACCAAACTTGCATTGTCCGACCATTAAGGGCTATCTGACTTCAACCCAGCCGCCACAATAGTTCCGGCCCCAACCTCGGCAACTCCGGTGGCAACAACCCCGGCGGTGGTGCGGAACCACAATGGCGGCGGCGCAGCAACAACCCCGCGAAACGCGATGGCGTACCGCCAACAACAACAGAGGCAAGAACCACGCGACAACGCCCGGCGGCGGCAACATGCGAGCAGCGATCGCCCGAACCAACAAGGACCGGCGCCCGTCGGCCTCGGCCGGCTCGGGCTAGAGCCTACGCGCTTGCATAGGAGGCGGAAAGAACAAAACCGAGGAAACACGGCGGTATGGGAGTTCTCCTCAACCTACTGTTATAGTATTGTTCGACACGGGTGCTTAGCATTCTTTTATTGCAAAATCATGCGTGAAATCTTTGGGCCTTAGGTGCGAAAAGTCAAGCCGAGGATATGAGAATCTCATCGCCTATAGGAGGATTATGGTACATTTACACACTTTTGCTCGAACCTAGAGTGGACATTAGGATCACTTAAGGTTACGGCTAACAATCTAAACATAATACCCATGGATGATGTAGACATAATCCTAGGAATGGGTGGTTAGCTAAGAATCATTCCACGATTTTATGTAAGGAAAGGAAAATTTCGTTTCACTTTCACGGACAAAAGCTACGCATTTCCACGGGATCGGCATGGGAGAAGAATCCCGATTGTATCGGACTACTGATGAGGAGGATGATGAACGAGAAAGGATGCCATGCATTCCTTGTTTATTTGAGCGGAGAGGATAAACCCGAGCGGGTAGAGGACATAGAAGTTGTCGAGAATTTTGGACGTGTTTCCCAAAAATCTACCAGGGCGCCTCACGATAGACAACTAGAGTTTACCATCGACTTGAAGCCGGATCAGCCCGAGTGTCGAAGGCGCCTATAGGATGGCCCCAAAGAGTTGGAGGCGAAAATCCAAATCAAGAGCTTTTGGATCTAGGTTTCATTAGGCGAGTGTTTCACCTTGGGAGGCGCTGTTTTGTTTGTCGAAAAGGATGGTTCTTTGAGGATGTGCATCGACTATCGAGAATTAAACAAGATGACACTAAAGAACAAATACCCTTTACCGAATTGATGACTGTTTGATCAATTGCGAGGCGGGAGTATTCTCGAAAATTGATCTCAAGTCGGGATACCATCGGTGAAAATACGATGCGAGGATGTACCTAAGGCGCATTCGAACAGATCGGCCACTATGAGTTCATAGTTATGCCATTCGGATTAACCAATGCACCAACCGTATTCATGGACCTTATGAGCAGTATTTCATCCATTTTGGATAAATTTGTTTTGGTCTTCATAGATGATATCCTTATTTATTCAAAGAATGAAGAGGATCATAGAGAACATCTAAGAACGGTTTTGCAAACCTTGAGAGATGAAGACTCTTTGCTAAGTTTAGCAAATGTGAGTTTTGGTGAAGGAAGTTATGTTACTTGGACACATCGTGTGCTGAAGGTATAAAAGTAGATCCGGCCAAAGTAGAGGCCGTGCGAGAATGGAAATCACCAAAGACACGACGAGATTAGAAGTTTCCTAGGATTAGCTGGTTACTATAGGAGATTCATGAAGGATTCTCCAAAATTGCAAGGCCAATAACCTTGACTACTCGGAAGGAATCAAGTTCAATTGGATGATGAATGCGAGGCGAGTTTCCAAATACTCGAGGAAAAATTGACAAGTGCACCGGTTCTAGTAGTCCGAGCGGACAAAGGGTATGTAGTCTATCTGAGGCGCATCTAAGGCTGGGTGGGTTGTGTTTTGATGCAAGAAGGAAAAGTGATAGCTTATGCATCCCGACAACTCGGACCCCACGACTCGAACTACCCAACCCACGACTTGGAATTAGCAACCGTAGTTCATGCCTTTGAAAATTTGGAACACCATCTCTATGGTGTGAGATGTGAGATCTTCACGGATCATAAAAGTTTGAAGTACTTCTTGAACAAAGAGATTTGAATATGAGACAAAGAAGATGGCTCGAGCTTGTAAAGATTCGACCGTGGTATTAACTATCACCGGGTAAGGCGAATGTAGTGCCGGCGCCTTGAGTCGTAAGAGCCGTACCAAGTTAGGATGTCTCTTTGTCTGAGAGGAAAAACTCGTTGAAGAGTTTGGAAGAATGAGGATTGAGCTGGTTGAACCACCCGACACAATTGTGAGTCAGATCGCTACACTCACTGCGACATCCGATCTAAGAAAAAGATTGACAAGAGACAAAGGATGGAGGAAAAGTTAGAAAAGATCGAGACAAAGGGTAAGGTCGAAGGTTTAAGAATTTCAGAGGCGTCGGACAACGCCTTATTGTTTGAAGGTAGGATATCGTCCACGAAGACACGAGCTTCAAAATGAAATCATGAGTGAGGCTCATGATACACCTACACCGCCCCTTGAGCGGTACTAAAATGTACCAAGACACGAAGGAAAAGTTTTGGTGGGAAGGCATGAAATGAGATATAGCTTCTTTTGTGGGCATGTCTTGTTTGCCAACAAGTGAAGGCACTACACCAAGCGTCCATACGGAAAGTTGCAACCGTTAGGAATCCCAGTGGAAGTGGGACGATATAACCATGGATTTCGTTACAAGCTTACCCAAGTCGAGAAGAGAAAACACAGCCATATGGGTCATTGTGGATAGACTTACCAAAAGTGCTCACTTTCTGCGATTCGAGCACTTATGGGTGCGATAAGTTAGCTCGGTATGCGTTAAGGAAATTGTGCGATTACATGGAGTGCGAAATCTATTACCTCGATCGAGACTCCAAGTTCACTTCCAGTTCGGATTAGCTTGCGAGAAGGCTGAGTGCGAGGTTAAATTTCGATCTGACATTCCACCCACGGTGATGGGCGGTCGGAAGGGCGATCCAAACCTTAGAGGATATGTTAAGAACCGTAGTCTTGGACCGAGGTGCCAGTGGGAAGATATTTTACCTCTTATCGAATTTGCTTACAACAATGACTATCAGCGACGATCGGCATAGCCCATCGAAGCCTTGTATGGCGAAGTGTAGATCACCGCTTTATTGGGATGAAGTCGGTGAGAGAAAAGTCATGGGGCACGATGCGATGAGCGAAATGATTGAGATCGTTCGACAGATTAGGCGAGGATAAAGAGACTCGGGACGACGAGAAATCTTCTGACGTCTGGCGTGAGATCCGAGCTCTGATTTGAGGATGGAGACAAAGTATTTCTTAAGGTTTCTCCATCAAAAGGATTGTCGAGTTTGGCACGAAAGGAAAGCTTAGACCCGTTTTATAGGACCTTATGAGATCTAGAAAGGATAGGTCCGATGAGCTTATAGGTTGGCTCTTCCATGAGCACAGGAAATGTTCATAATGTTTTCACGTCTCGCAATTGCGAAAAATCGTTCACGACCCAAAGCATGTGATTCATCAAGGCGGCGTGATCCTCGAGGCGGACATGAGCTATAAGGAAGAACCCGCGGCTATACTTGACCACAAAGTTCGGCAACTACTGGAGCAAGTCGATTAGTTAGTCAAAGTGTTGTGGAGACACCACGGACGAGAAGAAGCCACGTGGGAGCTTGAAGAAGCGATGAGAGAAAATACCCGATTTATTTTTCAAGAGGTATACAAATTCGGGACGAAATTTTTCGTAAGGGTGGAATGTAATATTCGAAGAAGCGAACATACGATTACGGTATTCTAAACCCGTAATTAGGGTTTTCGAATATTCTTATCGTATGACATCGAATTGTATTTGGTTCAATGTCTCATATAACAATTCCTTTTTATAATTCACGAAGGATTGTGAATTGCGAATTGAAATTTATGAAATAATACGGCAGTATTATTTCAACGTCTAACGCGTATCGAATGTCAGCACTTTATGAAAATTTCTGAGCAGTAAGGCCCGGAATTGAATTCCATATTATTCTCAATATTAAATGATATTTATTTATTTAGTAAGTATGAACTTCTGCGACCATTTTGAGATGAGTCGATTTTGAGCGTTTGAGGCGTTTTGAGCGTAAGCGTCTGAGGCGTTTTGAAAAATGAGTTTAATGCTCAAGAAATTATTATAATTAATTTCCTATTATTATTTTATATAATTACAGTATTAATAATTATTAACATCGAATTTTAGCATTTAAAATTCGATTATTTTCAGTAATTTTGAAAACCACAGTTTTCTAAACTATGGTTTTCACATGAAATGATACCATTAAATTATCATATGGTATCTAAACTATATGTTATGATATATATGGATATTATTAAGCATTAAAATAAAATTTTTAAGACATAGAACTCGATGGTTTCAATTTTTAAATTTCGAAACCCTAAATTCGAAATTAGGGTTTTATGTGCTTGAAATGTACTATTATTTTATCCTATGATATTATTTAACATCTAAATCATATATTATGATATATATGATCGAAAATTACATGAGTATCAATAATGGGTGTAATTTATATTTTTAATCCTATTTTTCCAAATTGAACTCGATAATTTTGATTGTATACTTAAGGGATGATTTAATTATTTTTATGGCTTGTATTATATATCTATGATCATGTATGATATATATTATGTATTAATGTACAAAATTAAAATAAATCAGCCCTTAAACACCCCCATCGTCGCCCGTCATCACTGACAAGGCGTGCACTCTTTTTAAATTGGCGATGCATGAAGAGCTCGTTTAACACTCTTGATCATCACTTATACTCTCCCAAGGGCTGCAGATTTTTGCCCCATTTTGGGCTAAAATCGAGAGAGAGAGAGATATCATAGGGAGACCCTTCCCGTTCTTCACCTCTCTATACACTCCATTATAACACTCTTGGAACACCTGAACTCTCCCCTTCCTCTCCCATTTTCTGCTGAAAACCGAGACACCATCCTCTCCATTTTGAATTTTCCTTCTTCTTCTTCTTCATTTCTTCTCCACCCAAGCTTGGTATTTCCATTGCTCTAGTAATTCTATACCATTCTCAAGGTAAACAAGGCCGTAGTACCGATTTACATCACCATTTGTACAAAAAAAAAATGTTGTTTTGATATATATGTATGTGTGTTCGAAAGTTTTATATATGTATATATATGTGTTTAAATGTTCTTGAGCATGAGCTATTGTTTATTTACATGTTCTTGAGGATTTTATTTTAAAATTACATGTATGAATATATGTTAGATGAGCATAGGAGTTGTATATTAAATTTTGGAATGACTAGCATGTGTACATGATTTTGAACTATAGTATATGTTTATATAAATTTGAAAATAGTATAAGATGTTGGGATGATGATCGAATGTTCTTAGGCATTTTAGCGTGGATTATTGTTATATAATGTGGTTAGTGATAAGCAGCGCATTTTACGTTTATAGTTGATATTTGAAGATGAGTTTAGCTCGTTTAATGTGCGTTTATGTATTGATTCTTAATGTTTTATCTATTTCTAGAAGATCTTGCTCTTGGGTGTTCCTCGGCGTTTTGTAGGTTTATATGTTGATAATCGAAGCAAGGAGCAGCGCACGAGAAAGTATAGCAATCTGTCGAGTTTCTAGCGACTAGCCTGGCGGTCGCTAGGCGGCCGCTAGGAAACACGCGGGAACCCGGCGAGCCGCGACCGCAACCTCGTGCACGCGAGCAAGCCTAGCGCCGAAAACTCGGCTGGGCGATTTCGCGATCGGTGCGGAATTGCTAGCGACCGCTAGCGATCGCGGTACAATCTGCGCGAGGAGGACGCGGCGAAGAAGAGCGGGGAGATGGCTCGCGGTCGAGCTAGCGACCATGAAGCGATCATGACGGCGGGCGAGCGCAAATTGGGGTTTCCACCCTTTTCTATAAATAGGCGAAACCCTTGCGCTCCCATCGAACCCCATACGCCCCAGACTCGTTTTTCTTCAGTTTTCCTCAGCTTTTCCATTCTTTAGCTTTAATCTTCTTTTAGTTTAATTCTAGTATTGTTTTTCCGTTGTTCTAGAGTTTATCGTTTCGTTATCGATCGGAACGTTTTGTCCGATCGTTTTCCGTTGTTTTCCGTTCGTTCGCTTGGGATTGGATTCAAGACCAACCATTGTTCATCCGACTTCCCTACGGGTTTTATATATTTAATTTTCGTTTTTATGGTTAAATCGTATTTTATTCCGTTTATTATGTCTAGCTAGTTTTTCGTTCTAATCCTAGGGTTTGCATGATTCGATCCTATATGTTGTGATTCCTGTTATCGCTATTTACCGTCCAGGCATTGATTTATGATTCGATTGTGCTTATTTATATGTGTTGATTTACGATCAATCTTGATGCATATTTAGTTGTCGGTTAATTACGTAATTGTGTTAATTGTCGATCGATATCGAATGCATGATCTGAATGAGCCTTGAGTCGTGGTGAGATAGGATATTCGTAGGAAGCATATTCTTTGTGATCCGTTTGGGTTGCTTGTTTTCACCTAGAGGCGTATGATAATAGGAAAACTAGTAATCTCTGACCGCTTTAGTCGTAATGTAAATTGTCGGTTATATATCGATCTTCCATCTTATGCGGATTAAAATTGGTTAATAGGAGCAGGATAAACATCGTTGTGGATAGGATTAATGCATCCCTAGGGTAAGTCGTTCTTTATCATTTTTAAACATCCGAGTGTTTATTGCTTTAATTTACTTTCTGTTTTGTTACCTTTGCTTTGGATTGATTTCCGAAGCCCTAAAATCTTACCAAACCATAATTGTTGCTTGGATAATGATGAATCATCGTTGAGTTAGCTTCTGTGTTTTCGCGTTACAATCCATGTGGATACGATACTTCCCTTACCCTATACTTACACCTTTTCGTGTTAGAAAAATAAGCGATCAAATTTTGGCGCCGTTGCCGGGGATTGTTAAGATTACATAGGAATAATTTGACGATTTGGATTTATTAATTCAAATTATATATTTTATATTATATTTATTTATTTTTGTCAGTGCTAATTTCTCTCTTCTCGCAGGTGGTTTATGCGTACAAGATCTCGGGGACCTCACAAGTATTATTAGATCCCGAGATCGAAGGCTCTCAAAGGAGAAGAGGGCGAGAAAGAGGCAGGTGCAATGGCGGCCAATCCATGAAGCAGGGCATTCCTCGAGCAAGTTGCACGCATGCTAGGTGACTTTGCGAGATGCAGCGTCGGATGGCGAATATGGAATCATTGTCCTGCTCCGGAGGAAGACCTCTAAATCACATGTCCGACATCCCACCGAATAGTTCAAGGAGGCGGTTGGGGCCCTGCGTAGATCTGAAATAATTTCGAGCTCAAGCCGTACGATCGGTATGGTCGAGGAGAGCGGTTTGGGGGAGGAGTCACGGAAGACCGAATGCGCATCTCGAAATGTTTCTCGATATTTGTGACACCATCAAGCAGAATGGGGTGCCACAAGACACGATCCGGATGTGCATGTTCGATTTCATTTGTGACGGTGAAAGATTGGTTGAAGTTTGGACCGGTGGCATCGACACTTGGAAACTTTGTGAAATGTTTCTTCGAAATACTTTTCGCCGGTAAAGCGAAGAAGATCATCGCGAAATCTCATTTACGCAAAACCACGGCGAATCATTATTCGAGGCATGGGAGAGATTCAGAGGTCTATTGAGGCGATGTCCACAACATGGGTTCTCAAGGAGCAACAAATCACTCAGTTCTACGGTGGGTGACATGGCGAGACAAGGAGCATGGTGGATGCGTCGGTGGGGATGCTTATTGAACCGACCGATGAGCGAGGCGAGCCGTATTTTAGAAGAGATGGGCGCCAACAGCTATCAATGGCCAGCGGAGAGAGCGCCGTCATTCAAAGCATTCTTTGTTGAGAGTGATTCAAAATATGGCGATCTCATGAAGAAGTTCACTATTTTGAAGAGTTAGATTGAGAGAGAGCGTCGACCACATCAATCGGAGGAATCATTCAATTTCCAACAAACTCAGTGAAGCTTGATGTTGAGTCGTTTGAGGCGAAGAAGCCAAGTCTCGAAGACATGATCGTGAGTTGGTTGTAAGCAACCAACAATTGGCAACGAATCGAATTCGTTCATAAGCAACAAGGCGGAAGATAAATCACTTGGAGTCCCTTGGCGGCTATGGGAAGCACATGAAGATGTTGGAGAATCAAATTGGTCGAATAGCCGTACAAGTGAATGCACTACAAAAGGCAGGCCAATTTCCGAGTGTCTGAAGGTGAACCCGAAGAATCAATGCTTCGCCATTCGGGCGAGGTGGGCGAGCCTACGAGCCCTACCGGGAAGAAGAGCAAGAAAGCGTTACAGGCGAGCTTCGTGACCGAGCTCGCGACCATGAGCCGATCATGAACCATCGAAAATTATCCATGAAGCCCGCGCCGAGCACGCGGCCGAGCACCCGACCGTGAGCCATCGAGTATCGCGGCGCGGATTTGTTCGCGGCGAACCGGCGCTATAAGCCAGCCCGCGAGCAATCAAGTCGCGTGCGTAGAAATCAGCCTGTGACTCGCGCCATAGCTTCGCCGCGAAGGCGGAGTCCAGTAGCAGCAGATACCTCGCGACCTTCCGGTGATCGCGAGGTCGACCATGGCGCCCGAAGCTAATCCCGCATGTACATTCCTCGGTCCGTTTAAGTCGACTTGTCAGTCGAAATATGACGAGGAGTTTGCTCGTTCGAAGGGTTTTCAAAAGTTGAGATAAATTTGCCTCTCTTTGAATTGCGAAACATGCGGGCTACATGAAATTCTTAAAGGCAGCTTGCAAGCAAGAAGAAACTTGGGAAATTTGAGAAAAATTTCCTATCCAAGAATGCGATGCCGTCTTACAAAGGAAGCTCCCTCGAGCGAAGGATCGGCGGTTTCACGTTAGAGTGCGAGATCGCGGCGAATTTTCCAAATGTTTTATGCGACTTGGGGCAAGCATCAATCGATGCCATTGAGCGTTTTCAACCGGCTACACCTAGGAAAGATGAAGCCGGCGAAGATTTCGCGATGATGGTGACCGGTCGGTCACATATCAAAAGGTATCGTCGAAGGCGTGTTGGTAAAATTCGGGATTTTGTTTTCTGCCGACTTTGTTATTTTAGATATTCCGAATTCAAACAACAACCACTAATCATGGTAGACCTTTTCTAGCAAGCGGTCGTGCGTTGATTGATGTGCGGAAGGAAATCTCACATTTCGTGTTAGCGATGAGGAGCTCAAAATTTCCATATCTGACGCCATCAAGCAACACGGCGTTGGAAAGCTGGAAGATTGTTGCTCGATCATGACTGCTGTTGCCGCTGCGTCTCGCGCATAGAGGGTATTCGATCGATCGAGGAAGGCGTGAGAAGGAAGAAGTGGACTCGGCATGGAACTCAGTGTATCATTGAGTTTGGGGAGGCCACTTCCATAGTCGATGGTGGAGATCCGTAAATGCTAAGTTTAGGAGGATCCACGAGTTGAGAAGGATTTACATTTGCCAAAAGCGCGGATTGACAAGGTTAGTGATGGTCAGCTAAAGGCGTTAAAGTAAGCACTTGTTGGGAGGTAACCCAGCGTTTTCTTTATTTTGTTTTCGTGTTTTGTCGTGTCTTTCGTTTGTGTTGCTTTTTGTCGTGTTTGTTTTTCTTTTCGTTGTTGTGTGCATCGATCAACGAGTTAAGTGAAGTGTGTTAATCCATGTGGCGATGCGATAGAAAATTTTGTGAAATTTAATGATAGTGCACATGATATGTTAGAAAATGGCGCATGAATGGCGTGAGATGGCTTAGGATTGTTGTTTTCACCTTTGCTTAACCCGTGAGACTTGAGCTTCCTTTGTATAAACATCTTGATCTGATTTCTTTTAATTGTGTGATATCATGCATGTGATTATCTTCTAGAACTTGCCGTTCTTACGTGTCGAGGCTGCAATATGTGTTTAATTTGGAAAGGATAAAGGCCATCTTTGTTAACCACTTATTCACCCAAACACTAACTTGATGTTATATACCATTTGTCGCCTTCTTTGAGCCTTTATTAGACTTTTCTTTCGATTAAACCGGATGATAGGAGGTGAGGATGAATATAGGAATCAAAGGGGTGAAATTTTGATGTAGTTATGATGAGAAAAGTTTCTTTTAGAAAAATACATACGTGGTAAAGAATAGTACCTTTGTTGTGAAAGTTAAACCCTATAATCTCTAGAAAAGAAAAGAAAAAGAAAAATGTTAAGTTCACTATGAGCGTTGAGCATAAAGGGTCTTTAATCAAAGTATAGGTACCTTATGAGGCATTAAACGTTGATTTAGCACGTTGGGAGAGAAGAGGAAAATGGACAAAGTCCATATGTGTGAAATGTATAAATGATGGTGCTTGAAATATTCTTGAGTCACTTAGCCATATATTATCCTACCTTAACCAATGTGCCTACTTTATAACCTATCAAAGACCTCTTTGATCCTTATTTGAACACATTTTGGCGGTGGAGATGTTAGAAAGCAGCGAGCCTATGGTAAGATGTTGCATTGCATTGATCATTGAGTGTATACCGTCCTTAATTTCTTTATGAGTTTGAGTGTATCCTATATATTTTACGCACATGCGTTTGTGAGGTTGAAATAAATGAGTTTTTGCCCTCGATGGTTGTTTGTGTTGAGTTGGCTAACGTCGTCATGTGCGCTAATGTTTTTGAGCGTTAATATGTTTCTGAGGCCTAGAATGGTTATCCTCTTTGCTACGCTCGTTGATCTTTCGTTTGTCTTTCTGTTTTGGTTTTGTTTGAGGACAAACAATGTTTTAAGTTTGGGGGTTTGATAAGCGCGCATTTTACGTTTATAGTTGATATTTGAAGATGAGTTTAGCTCGTTTAATGTGCGTTTATGTATTGATTCTTAATGTTTTATCTATTTCTAGAAGATCTGCTCTTGGGTGTTCCTACGGCGTTTTGTAGGTTTATATGTTGATAATCGAAGCAAGGAGCGCCTTGCGAGAAATATAGCAATCTGTCAGTTTCTAGCGACCAGCCTAGCGGTCGCTAGGCGGCCGCTAGGAAACACGCGGGAACCCAGCGAGACGCGACCGCAACCTCGTGCCGCGAGCAAGCCCTAGCGCGAAAACTCATTGGGCGATTTCGCGACCGGTGCGGAATTGCTAGCGATCGCTAGCCGGTCGCGGTGCAATGCGGCGCAAGGAGGGACGCGGCGAAGAAGAAGCGCGGAGATGGCTCACGGTCGAGCTAGCGACCGCGAAGCGATCATGGCGGCGGTGACAGGCGCAAATTAGGGTTTCCACCCTTTTCTATAAATAGGCGAGAGCCCTTGCGCCCCAGACTTCGTTTTCTTGAGTTTTCCTCAGCTTTTCCATTCTTTAGCTTTAATCTTCTTTTAGTTTAATTCTAGTATTGTTTTTCGTTGTTCTAGTTTAGTTTATCGTTTCGTTATCGATCGGGCGTTTTGTCCGATCGTTTTCCGTTGTTTTCCGTTCGTTCGCTTGGGATTGGATTCAAGACCAACCATTGTTCATCAAGCGCTTCCCTACGGGTTTTATATATTTAATTTCCGTTTTATGGTTAAATCGTATTTTATTCCGTTTATTATGTCGGCTAGTTTTCGTTCTAATCACAGGGTTTGCATGATTCGATCCTATATGTTGTGATTCTGTTATCGCTATTTACCGTCCGGGCATTGATTTATGATTCGATTGTGCTTATTTATATGTGTTGATTTACGATCAATCTTGATGCATATTTAGTTGTCGGTTAATTACGTAATTGTGTTAATTGTCGATCGATATCGAATGCATGATCTGAATGAGCTTGAGTCGTGGCGAGATAGGATATTCGTAGGAAGCATATTCTTTGTGATCCGTTTGGGTTGCTTGTTTTCACCTAGAGGCGTATGATAATAGGAAAACTAGTAATCTCTGACCGCTTTTAATAAATAATGAGAAATTGTCGGTTATATATCGATCTTCCATCTTATGCGGATTAAAATTGGTTAATAGGAGCAGGATAAACATCGTTGTGGATAGGATTAATGCATCCCAGGGTAAGTCGTTCTTTATCGTTTTTAAACATCAGAGTGTTTATTGCTTTAATTTACTTTACTGTTTTGTTACCTTTGCTTTGGATTGATTTAGAAGCCTAAAATCTTACCAAACCATAATTGTTGCTTGGATAATGATGAATCATCGTTGAGTTAGCTTACGTGTTTTAGCGTTACAATCCACTGTGGATACGATGCTTAACACCTATACTTACACCTTTTAGTGTTAGAAAATAAGCGATCAGTTAGAACACATAGGAAATTATTTAGAAAATTTTTGAAAACCCTAGGCTAATTATTTGAAATGGCCGAGACATACATGACATGATACCTTGGTGAATAATTTTACTTCAAGCATGTAATGACATATTAGTACCTTAGAACCTTGATTACATGTTCTCGATTTATTTAGAATTTTTGAAAACCATATGCTTGATGTTTGAAATAATCTAGTGAGCATTAAGAAAATATACCTTGGTGTATGATTTTATTTTAATCATGCAATGGTGTATTAATGCCTTTGTATATTGTTTATGTGTTGTATGAAAGTATTGGAATTTTTGAAAATCAAATACTAATTTAAATCAAATAAACCGTGAGTTTCAAACTCTTGAAGGTGATGATTTAATTAGTTTTGATAAATATTATAATGTTATATTAGTATACTATAGTGTATAATCATAGTATATAATTGTTGGAATTTTTAAAAACCATAAATAATCAAAAAAGCCGAGAGCATTGAGCTCCATATGGTGATGATTTCAAATGGTTTTGGTTGATGTTATGATGTTACAATGTTATAGTATATTGTTTAATCATGTCATGAATTATTTAGAATTTTTAGAAATTGTTTGATAATTATTGGGTAATTATCTTGAAATTACCGTGAATATTACTATATATTGTTGAATGAATGGTTATGATGAACTATAGTTTATATTTGTGACATATATTGATGTTGGGATATTATACTATGTGTATAGCAATTTTGGGAATTTTTGGATAATTATTCCATATTATATGGAATTACCGAATTATATATATGTATATATACTAATAAATGGCAAACAATATCATATGGATTTTATAAATTAATATTCTTGACCATAGTGTATAATAATACACTATAATAATTTAGAAATTTTTCAAAAGTCATTTAGTATTTTTAAATTAATTATCGAGATTTTCGATAATTAATAAGGATTTAAATCCTTTTAATTCAGTTTATTAATAAAATATATGTCTAATTAATATTCTGGACATATTTGAATTTTATAAATTTTATAAACATAGTTTGCTATGTTTGAGACAAGCGTTTATTTAATAACGTTTTAAATCAAAATCTGGCGTTTTATTATTAAAAGGATTAATAATTGCAAAATTATTTATAAGTCCTTGATTTACGTGATAAATCGAGAAATAGGACTTACGATTTCAAATCGATCAAATTCGATTTATAAAGCGAAATAGTAAGAAATTACTATTTGAAAGTCAAAATTGTTGACTTTATTGACGATGTTGACCGTTGACTTTTTAAGTCAAACATACGATTTTACGATTGATAAATCGTTAGTGCAGCGTAAGATATACTAATTGAGTATGGCATCTCATTAGTAAGAAAAGGTTTCACAAATGAAATCCGTATATAAAAAAGCGTGCTTATCGTTGAGCGTATCTCGAGCGAGAACAATTGATTATATAAGTATTGAAAGCGTATTGAATTCATTGAGAATTTAGTTTACATCGAAATAAGATATCGAAGTTTATCTTAGCTTTTGAAAGTCTCGAGACTTGAGCGACGTACTAAAGCCTCGATTTTTCGTAAAGGTGTGGAATATGGCGCGGAGGCGGATATTGACGTCTGAACAAACTGGGACTCAATTACAACGAACCATAGTCCGGTGGGCTTTTATCTTCAAAATGTGGGCCCTTTTCTTACCCACTAAGATGTGATTTCTTGTTCTTCCAAATGAGTTTCTTTACAATTCTTATTCTACATTTGTTGACAAATGTTTCTTGCATTACACGCGAAAATATTCTATTTTGTGTATGGATCTATCTGTTATGCCGGGTAGAAATTGTGGCGATAGTTGGAACTATATTATGACGAGTTATGTCATTTGGGTCGCGTGACCTTTTAAATGTCGGGTCTGTCGGATGATAAATGCACAGCTAGGATTGGCGTGAAGGTTGGAACTATTGCTATGTTAAAATATGCTTGTGAGGTATTTGTGTCTTTGTATGGGATTACGGCGGTCACGGCGTCGTAGATTGGAGGCCTCCTCTCGGCGTTTAATTTTAATCTTGTTATGAATTGTTACTACGAGATACGGACCATACACGAAAATGCTCGGCGAGCTATGTTTATGAGCTGAAAATGTTTTGGTAAGCCTGAGGCATTTCATTAAAACCACTGTGACTTACTACGATATTGGCGGTGTAATCTTATATCAAATGTTTTGGCATAAGTCCACCGAGTGCAATTTCTTGTACTTAGCCTGCATGTTTGTTTTAAATGTGCGAGGTTGAGCTTGATGATGGTGATGGGGAATGTGTTGAGGAGTTCGGTGTCCTTGACCAATATATCTAAAATTTGTGGTTTCACCTTGAATGCATATAAATCGTATATGTATTCACACACTTTCATTGCTACGCTCACGAACTCGTTTATTTATGCTTTATTGTTATGAACTATTGAGGTCCATCGGACCATGGTTAAGATTTTGGGTGCGATGGCTAAACCTTTTTAATCATTGGATATTGTATTATCGAACCTATCGAGCATGCTAATTATAGTTGATATGTACCTCTATCTTGTGCATTTGTCTATAATACTATTCTAGTATTAGTCACCCTCTAGTCGGGTCGTCGGGGTGGGGGCGTGTGAGGAGCACTATGGGTGCGATAAGTTGGCTCGGTATGCGTTAAGGAAATTATGCGATTACATGGGTGCTAAAATCTATTACCTCGATCGAGACTCGAGTTCACTTCCAGTTCGGATTAGCTTGCGAGAAGGCTGAGTGCGAGGTTAAATTTTAGTGCGAGATTCCACCCAGGCCCGATGGGCGGTCGGAAAGGACGATCAAACCTTAGAGGATATGTTAAGAACCGTGATGCGGGACCGAGGTGCAGTGGGAAGATATTTTATCTCTTATCGAATTTGCTTACAACAACGATCAGCGACGATCGGCATGGCCCCATCGAAGCCTTGTATGGCGAAGTGTAGATCACCGCTTTATTGGGATGAAGTCGGTGAGAGAAAAGTCATAGGGCACGATGCGGTGAGCGAAATGATCGAGATCGTTCGGCCATTAGGCGAGGATAAAGAGGCTCGGAGACGGACGAAATCTTCTGACGTCTGGCGTAGATCCGAGCTACTGGTTTGAGGATGGAGATAAAGTATTTCTTAAGGTTTCTCCATCAAAGGATTGTCGAGTTTGGCTTGAAAGGAAAGCTTAGACCCATTTTATAGGACCTTATGAGATCTAGAAAGGATAGGTCCGATAGCTTATAGGTTGGCTCTTCCATGAGCACAGGAAATGTTCATAATGTTTTCACGTCTCGCAATTGCGAAACTCGTTCACGACCCAAAGCATGTGATTCATCAAGGCGGCGTGATCCTCGGGCGGACATGAGCTATAAGGAAGAACCGCGGCTATAATTGACCACAAAGTTCGGCAACTACGGAGCAAGTCGATTAGTTAGTCAAAGTGTTGTGGAGACACCACGGACAAGAAGAAGCCACGTGGGAGCTTGAAGAAGCGATGAGAGAAAAATACCCCGATTTATTTTTCTAGAGGTATACAAATTTCGGGACGAAATTTTTCGTAAGGGGGGTGGAATGTAATATTCCAAAGAAACGAACATACGATTACGGTATTCTAAACCCGTAATTAGGGTTTTTCCCGAATATTCTTATCTGTATGACATCGAATTATATTTCGGTTCAGTGTCTATATAACGAATTCCTTTTTATAATTCACGAAGGATTGTGAATTGCGGAATTGAAATTTATGAAATAATCTGGCGATATTATTTGATGTCAACAGCGTGTCGAGCGTCGACACTTTATGGAAATTTACGGCGGTAAGGCGGAATTGAATTCCATATTATTCTCAATATTAAATGATATTTATTTATTTAGTAAGTATGAACTTACTGCGACCATTTTGAGATGAGTCGATTTTGAGCGTTTGAGGCGTTTTGAGCGTAAGCGTCTGAGGCGTTTTGAAAAATGAGTTTAATGCTCGGAAATTATTATAATTAATTTTCTATTATTATTTTATGTAATTACAGTATTAATAATTATTAACATCAATTTTAGCATTTAAAATTCGATTATTTTCAGTAATTTTGAAAACCCTAGTTTTCTAAACTATGGTTTTCACATGAAATGATACCATTAAATTAACCTATGGTATCTAAACTATATATTATGATATATATGGATATTATTAAGCATTAAAATAAAATTTTTAAGACATAGAACTCGATGGTTTAAATTTTTAAATTTCGAAACCCTAAATTTGAAATTAGGGTTTTATGTGCTTGAAATGTACTATTATTTTATCCTATGATATTATTTAATATCTAAATCATATATTATGATATATATGATCAAAAATTACATGAGTATCAATAATGGGTGTAATTTATATTTTTAATCCTATTTTTCCAAATTGAACTCGATAATTTCGATTGTATACTTAAGGGATGATTTAATTATTTTTATGGCTTGTATTATATATCTATGATCATGTATGATATATATTATGTATTAATGTACAAAATTAAAATAAATCAGCCCTTAAACACCCCATAAATCGCCCGTCATCACACAACAAGGCATGCACTCCACTTTTAAATTGGCGATGCATGAAGAGCTCATTTAACACTCTTGATCATCACTTATACTACTCCCAAGACTCTGATTTTGCTCCATTTTGGGCTAAAATCGAGAGAGAGAGAGATATCATAGGGAGACCCTTCCCATTCTTCACCTCTCCTATACACTCCATTACAACACTCTTGGAACACTGAACTCTCCTTCCTCTCCCATTTTCTGCTGAAAACCGAGACACCATCCTCTCCATTTTCGAATTTTCCCTTCTTCTTCTTCTTCTTCTTCATTTCTTCTCCACCCAAGCTTGGTATTTCCATTGCTCTAGTAATTCTATACCATTCTCAAGGTAAACAAGGCCATAGTACCGATTTACATCACCATTTGTACAAAAAAATCGAAACTATTTTATATATATATGTATGTGTGTTCGAAAGTTTTATATATGTATATATATGTGTTTAAATGTTCTTGAGCATGAGCTATTGTTTATTTACATGTTCTTGAGGATTTTATTTTAAAATTACATGTGAATATATGTTAGATGAGCATAGGAGTTGTATATTAAATTTTTGAATGACCTAGCATGTGTACATGATTTTCGAACTATAGTATATGTTTATATAAATTTTTAAAATAGTATAAGATGTTGGGATGATGACCGAATGTTCTTAGTATGTTTTTAGCATGGATTATTGTTATATAATGTGGTTAGAACACATAGGAAATTATTTAGAAATTTTTGAAAACCTTAGGTTATTTTTATGATATTACCGTGAGATATATATGTATGTACATTGGTGTATAATTTTTATTTCAAGCATGTATTGACTCTTTAATGCTTTAGAACCTTGATTACATGTTCTATGATATATTTAGAACTTTTGAAAACCATATGCTTGATGTTTGAAGTAATACCATGAGCATTAAGAAAATATAGGTTGGTGTATGATTTTTATTTTAATCATGCAATGGTGTATTAATGTTTTAGTATATTGTTTATGTGTTGTATGAATTTGTTGGAACTTTTGAAAATCAAATGCTAATTTAAATCAAATAAACCGTGAGCTTCAAGCTCTTGAAGGTGATAATTTAATTAGTTTTGATAAATATTATGATGTTATATTAGTATACTATAGTGTATAAATATAGTATATAATTGTTGAAATTTTTGAAAACCAAAAACCATAAATAATCAAAGAAAGCCGAGAGCATTGAGCTACATATGGTGATGATTTCAAATGGTTTTGGTTGATGTTATGATGTTACAATGTTATAGTATAAGGTTTAATCATGTCATGAATTATTTAGAATTTTTAGAAATTGTTTGATAATTATTGGGTAATTATCTTGAAATTAAGTGAATATTACTATATATTGTTGAATGAATGGTTATGATGAACTATAGGTTATATTTGTGACATATATTGATGTTGGGATATTATACTATGTGTATAGCAATTTTGGGAATTTTGGATAATTATTCCATATTATATGGAATTACCGAATTATATATATGTATATATACTAATAAATGGCAAACAATATCATATGGATTTTATAAATTCATATTCTGGACCATAGTGTATAATAATACACTATATTAATTTAGAAATTTTTCAAAAGTCATTTAGTATTTTAAATTAATTATCGAGATTTTCGATAATTAATAAGGATTTTAAATCCTTTTAATTCGGTTTATTAATAAAATATATGTCTAATTAATATTCGGACATATTTGAATTTTATAAACATAGATTGCTATGTTTGAGACAAGCGTTTATTTAATAACGTTTTAAATCAAAAATCGTGTTTTATTATTAAAAGGATTAATAATTGCAAAATTATTTATAAGTCCTTGATTTACGTGATAAATCGAGAAATAGGACTTTACGATTTCAAATCGATCAAATTCGATTTATAAAGCGAAATAGTAAGAAATTACTATTTGAAAGTCAAAATTGTTGACTTTATTGACCGATGTTGACCGTTGACTTTTAAGTCAAACATACGATTTTACGATTGATAAATCGTTAGTGCGCGTAAGATATACTAATTGAGTATGACATCTCATTAGTAAGAAAAGGTTTCACAAATGAAATCCGTATATAAAAAAAGCGTGCTTATCGTTGAGCGTATCTCGAGCGCGAACAATTGATTATATACGTATTGGAAGCGTATTGAATTCATTGAGGAATTCGGTTTACATCGAAATAAGATATCGAAGTTTATCTTAGCTTTTGAAAGTCTCGAGAGACTTGGCGGCGTACTAAAGCCTCGACTTTTTCGTAAAGGTGTGGGCCTTGAAGCGACGGTTGGATATTGACGTGCGAACAAACTGGGACTCAATTACAACGAACCATAGTCCGGTGGGCTTCTTATCTTCAAAATGTGGGCCCTTTTCTTACCCACTAAGATGTGATTTCTTGTTCTTCCAAAATGAGTTTCTTTACAATTCTTATTCTCTGTTGTTGACAAATGTTTCTTGCATTACACGAAAATATTCTTTTTGTGTATGGATCTATCTGTTATGCGGGTAGGGTTGTGGCGATGGTTGGAACTATATTATGACGAGGTTATGTCATTTGGGTCGCCTTGACCTTTTAAATGTCGGGTCTGTGCGGATGATAAATGCAGGCTAGGATTGGCGTGAAGGTTGGAACTATTGCTATGTTAACATATGCTTGTGAGTATTTGTGTCTTTGTGCGGGATTACGGCGGTCACGGCATCGTAGATGGGAGGCCTCACTCTCGGCGTTTAATTTTTAATCTTGTTATGAATTGTTACTACGAGATGCGGACCATACACGCGAAAATGCTCGGCGAGCTATGTTTATGAGCGAAAATGTTTTGGTAAGCCTGAGGCATTTCGGCTAAAACCACTATGACTTACTACGATATTGGCGGTAATCTTATATCAAATGTTTTCGGCATAAGTCCACTGAGTGCAATTTCTTGTACTTAGCCCTGCATGTTTGTTTTTAAATGTGCAGGTTGAGCTTCGATGATGGTGATGGGGAATGTGTTGAGGAGTTCGGTGTCCTTGACCAATTTATCTAGAATTTGTGGTTTCGCCTTGAATGCATATCGCCGTATATGTATTCACACACTTTCATTGCTACACTCTGAACTCGTTTATTTATGCTTTATTGTTATGAACTATTGAGGTCCATCGGACCATGGTTAGATTTTGAGGTGCGATGGCTAAGCCTTTTAATCATTGGATATTGTATTATCGAACCTATCGAGCATGCTAATTATAGTTGATATGTACCTCTATCTTGATACATTTGTCTATAATACTATTCCTAGTATTAGTCACCCTCTAGTCCGGGTCGTCGGGGTGGGGCGTGACATCAAAGCTTGACACCAAAATCGAGCCGGTAGAAGGTTTGAAATCGAACAAGCCATTTATATCGTTAAAATTTTCGATTTCCAACCGTTAGATTTTAAAATATATGCTTAGGTTCTAAATGAGAAAGTATGAAAAATCATGTTAGCATGTTTAATTGTTTACTAATTATGTTTAGTATGTTATGTATAAGCATATGTAGTGTTTAAATTAAAACTAAGCATGTTATAATTTTATGGTATTGATCGAAAATTCTAGTGTTCAAAGTGTTGATGGATTAATGATGTATGTTGATAATGGAGTTCATAGTGAATTATTGAGAAATTTTGAAAATTGTTTGTGATTAATTTGTGATTACGAAAATAGAAGAAAATTGTATGTTAATGTATAATTAATGTTTAAGTGATATTATAGCATATTATTGATCTAGAGCATTTATTTAGTGCTATGTGAATTTATTAGAATTTTTAGAAAATATATGCTCATATGTTAGAAATTTTCGAGAACTATATGGTTGAGTATATTGATTTGTGAGTTGTAAATGTTAGATATTATGCTAGATTAATGATATAGAATGATGTTTAGGCATTGTGGGATTTTATTGGAATTTTAGAAAATTGTTTGGTAATATTTGTAAAAAAATTCGAAAGCTACAAGTATAGGAAAAGTGATGTCCAATTTTCCTATAGCTAATGTTAATACATATTAATGATCCTATGGTAATATAGTGTACTATATGAATTTAGAAGAATTTTTGGAAGAAGTTTGAGAAATTATATTGAGAAGGGCGAGAGCTTAAGGCGTGGAATTAAAGGTTTTAAATCCTTTATATCGAGAAAAATAATATATTATGTCCTTAGAAAATATTTTAGACATATTAAGAATTTATGGGATTTTATAAACATAGTATATTATGTTTATGGCGAAACGTTATATTAAATAACGTTGGATATAAAAAATAATGTATAATGTACAAGTTAGGTGTTATTAAAGTAAAATACTGATCAAGTTTATTGATTAACGTGAAAAATCGAGAATTAGTGTGAATTGATAAGGAATCGATTGAAAATCGATTTATATAGAAATTAGTTATCAAATATGTGAATAATTCGAAAAATAAGATAAGAAAAGTCAAAATCGTTGACTTAAGTCTAAACGTATGATATACGTTGAATAAATACACTAATACGTGTAAAACGTATTAAATTTATAAGAATATCTCATTTGTGAGAAACGATTTCATAATTGAAATCATGTTATCGAAAAACGTTGGTATAAGTTCGACGTTTAACCTAAATGGTTCATATGAGACCGTAGATCATATTACGTCTCTATCGAAGTACGAGAAGTTAGTAGTTAAGATAAACGATGAAAAGACGTATTAAATTAGTTAAGGGATGCGAATTACTATTTTATAAGTTATCAATGTTTATTAAACTTTGATGTTCTCGAAAAACGTGACCGACGTACTAAAATTGTTTTTACGTAAAGGTTGAACGTGGACGTGATCAAGCGACGTAAAAAGAAATCATATTTTGAGAATCGACGATCCAGGTGGGCTTTACTATACTCAAAATGATAAAATGCTTACCAAATGATTTATTTACGATGCTTATTTCCAGAAATAATGATGAAATGATTTATTTAATTACCTGCCCAAAATATTTATGTTTTATGCATGTATCATATCCATGAAATGATATGAAAGTTGTTGGGTAGCCCCCAACTTATGAATGAAATTGAATTCGGATCCTATGCAGGAAGGATTATACCTGGCTAGGATTAACGTATACACAATAATGGTGGTGAAACATGTAAGGACAACAATGCGGCGGTCGCGGTGGCGTAGAAGGAGGCTACTTCTACGGCGTTAATGGAAATGGTATGAGGA
Organism: Salvia rosmarinus; assembly: GCA_036937905.1. Classification (NCBI taxonomy): domain Eukaryota; kingdom Viridiplantae; phylum Streptophyta; class Magnoliopsida; order Lamiales; family Lamiaceae; genus Salvia; species Salvia rosmarinus. Next base: position 60,003 of record JAODLM010000049.1, read on the forward strand.
AAGGAAAGGATATGGGTAAATACATCTGAGGAAAATATATGCGGCGAGACAATTATTTATGAAATGATGAAAATGTTTCGTAAGTACAAGGCTTTTTCAAATAAAACCCTTGTATTTTACTATGATGGGGCAGTGTAATTTAAATTGATAAAATGTTTTGGCATGAGTTCACTGAGTGCATTCTTGTACTCAGCCCTGCATGTTTGTTTTTAAATGTGCAGGTTGAGCAGATGATGGATGGAGGAGTGATGAGCAGTCGGAACCTTTTGATAATTCTATGTTAGAAACCTTGACTACACATCGTCATATGTCTATTCACATGCTTTTCCGCTGCGATAGAACACTAAACTTATGTTTTGATGTTGACAGTTGAATTCCTTCAGATCATTGAATCTTTTGTTAAGGATCTGTAGGTCTCTTTCTACATGTAAATTATGTGTGTCTCGTACATAATGGTTAAAACTTCTTAGTTTACTTGATGTATGTCCCACAAGTCTTTGATAAATTCTCTTTCATGTTCCTTGATTACTAATCCAAGTATTAGTCCTCGTTAATCCGTCTTTAGGATTAGAGGGCTGTTACAGAGGAAGGAAATGATACGGATCATACATACCAAGAAAATATGTCTGGCCAGACAATGTTTATGAAATGACAGAAAATGTATAGTAAGCACGAGCATTTCAACTAAAACCTCGTGTGTTACTGATGGGGCAGTGTAATTCAATGTTATGATAAAATGTTTTTGGCATGAGTCCACTGAGTGTATTCTTGTACTCAGCCCTGCATGATTGTTTTTAAATGTGCAGGTTGAGCTGATGATGGGATGGAAGTGTGTTGAGCAGTTGGAACCTTTTGTCGCTGATAAGTAGAACATTGAATACACATCGTCATATGTGTATCTCACATGTTTTTCCGCTGCAATGAACACTAAGTTATATTTTGAAGTTGACTACTAAATACCTTGGATCGGTTGAGCATCACGGCCCTCTAATCGAATGACGATTACGGAGGCTGGAACTTGGAGCAGTGATTATAAGATATTGATAGGAATAATCAAAGATTTTAAAGTAACATTAACCGTACTTCTAATGTCAAACCTTATTTACAAGGCACCGGTAATTTCTGAGATATAAAGGCTACTAGTCCTTTAACAAATGATTCGATAATTTGGAATGATTATTTGCGAATAACGAAATCTGATAACATATTTAAAGCTGCGGAAAGCATGTTAATGCATATATGACGATATGCACTCAAGGTTTCTTTCAAAATATAATAAATACACAAAGACTTACGCTACTCAACATCTCTCCTCCATCGTCATCATCGACTCAACTGCTGCGTTTAAAAACAAATATGCGGTGAGTCTGAGAATACTTTCGATGGCTCATGCGAAATAATTTATCAATTTTAAATTACTACGCCCATCACGGTAACACACGAGGTTTTAACTCGAATGCTCGTGTTTACTAAACATTTTCTATCATTTTCCATAAATATTAAATACTGTGAGACATTTTCCTTGTATGTATGATCCATATCCACCACAATAATTCATTGACAAATAATTTCCTTGTTGGAGAGGCCTCCTCTCACGAGACGCTATATTGGCCGAGCACCCTTCGGCCACAGTCACAAGTAATCGGTGCACAAAATCCGGGCCGTCTCGTACGGGATCTGAATTCTCCATCATCCTTGGGGTCTTCCGAGAATCTGAATTCAAGCATATCATAAAGTGGGAGCTACCTGACAATATGCATCAAACATCATGGATTGGATACATCATAAAACATAAATATTTTGGGCGGGTAATTAAATAAATCATTCATAAATATTGCTTGCAATAAAGCATCATAATTAAATCATTTGATAAGTTCTATCAATTTGAGTATAGTAAAGCCCACTGAACTATAGATCATCTTAAGCGATTTCTTGCTTTTCGACTTGTCACGTCGCGTCTAACCTACGTAAAAGTATTTTAATGCGTCGACGCGTTTTCGAGAATATTAAAGTTTATTCAACTTTGATAAATAATATAATAATTGAAGTCTTAATAATTCTTAATCGTCGTTTGACACGTATTTCGATAAAATAATTCTCGTGCTTGAGAGGCGTAATATGATCTCGGTCTCATTTTAACCTTTTAGGTTAAATAATTAACGATATAATAACGTTATTCGATAAAATGATTTCAATTTTGAAATCTTTTCTCACAATTGAGATATTCTTATAAAAATGTCGTTTTCACGTATTAGCGTATTTAACGAGCGTATTTCATCGTCGATTTCAAAAGTCGACAATTTTGACTTTTCTTAATAATTCTTTAATAAATCACATTTTAATATCTAAATTCAATATAAATCGATTTTCAATCGATTTAACTTTCATAAAGCTTTAATTCTCGATTTTCACGCAAATCGATAAACTTGATTAATATTTTATTTTAATATTAATCAATTAATACATAAACATTATTTTATTTTTCTAACGTTATTTAATATAACGTTTCTTCGTAAACATAATATACTATGTTTAATAATTCTCGAAAATTCAATTATGTCTAAAAAAATTTTTAGACACATAATGTATTATTTTCTTGATTAAAAGGATTTAAAATCCTTAATAAAAATACTATAGCTCACGACTATTTGCTATAAATTCAAACTTGTTCCAAAATTTCTCTAAATTCATATAGTGTATTATTTTACACTAGGATCATTAATATGTATTAATATCACTATAGAAAATTTTGGAACTTCACCTATATATTACTATAGGTCTCGAAAATCCTCAATAATTATCAAATAATTTCCTAAAATTTTAATTAAATATCTGAGGCTGACATTAATTTATAACATAATTATAACCTAAAGTCGATATAATCAATTTCTACATTAAGGATTCATGATCAAAGGTTTTGGTTCTTACCAACCTCATACTAAACATTTTTAATAAAATTCCAAATTAATAACACTATCTTATATACTATCATGTATCACCAATACATCATAATATTTCATAATAACACATTATAAACCATTAAACCTAAAGCCCAGCTCTCGGCTATTTCAAGAGTAAATAGGTATATATGTCCAAAATTCTAATAAATTCCAACATCAACTAATTAGTACCCTAGATCAACAATATGCTATAATATCACTTAAATAAAAATTGTACATCAACTTATAATTCTTACTCATTTTCGGCCATTTACAAATTAATAGCATATGATGTTTAAAAAAAAATTTAAAATATTTACTATGAACTCCTTAGCTAATACATAACATAAATCCATCATCAAAACAAGCCTTAGAATTTTCGATCATCATAGAAAAATCATAACATGCTTAGGCCTTTGATTTAATACAATACTTAAGCTTATAATTTCATACTAAGCATATTTAAAGAACAACAAACATGTTAACATAATTTCTTAATCAAGAACACATGCTTGTAAAATAAAATCGAACCATTGGAAAATTACAAATTTAGTGTATAATCGAAGCATTGATTCCTAACCTCTTTAACGATTATCGATTATATGCAAGAGATTTAGTAGCAAGCTTTTGGCTGTTGAAAGAAGGAACTCTCAAAGTTTTCTAAAGGAGAAGCTCACGGCGGTAGAAGGTTGAGAAGAAAAAAATGATGGTTTGTTCTATCGATTAACTTAAGTATAAAGCAAAATGATTTAAAGACTTAACAAAATCCTAAAATTCCCGTCCTCTCTCGGTTTCTTTCTCACAAAATACACTTGCAAGCCTATTAATTATGCTTTGTGACTCATCAAGGTAATACATCATCACTTACAAATTTTAATGCACTTACACAAAGCTTTTGAAAGAAGCGAACAATTAAATCCTATAGATACTAGGAGCCGTTGGCTCACTCTCATTGCATGCAAGACTCTTTAATTGATGACACACCATTTTAATACATCACCATAGTAAGTGATCTTACACATTTTGAACAAAACAAAATAATTCTCTTGGCTTTGGATACACCACCGTCGGCCATCTCTAAAATTTACAAAGGAAAGCATTTTTTTTTGTCTTACACCATGCTAAAGTCATACACATTCCCAAATGCATAAATACATCATCAAAGAGTTTATGAAAATCTTACAACCTCGTTTGTAGTCAATAATATCGGCCACTCACTATTACACAAGCATCCACTTGATCATTGAATTTACTTGGTCTTTGTGTAATTAGAAACACTTGACTTACGTAAATATATATATATCAAGTAAATATAGCAAAACATGTTCAATGATAATATGGTACACGACACTTTGAAATTTAATTGCCCAAAATTTTAATTTTTCATGCCATAAGTAGTTATATATCATAATATATATTTTAGATGATAATTTATATCATAGGAAAATAATTAGAATTATTTCATAGGTGAAAAACCCTAATTTTGAAATTAGGGTTTCGAAAATACATCTTTGTTCAATAATTATTCCTTAATTCTCTAGCATTATTTTAATGCTAAATAATACTCTAATTACATAAAATAATCATAGGAATTTAAATATCATAATTCCTTGATCATTAGACTTGGTTCTCAAGTCATCTCTAAACGTTAACGTTTGAAACGTCTCAACGTTAATTATCGACTCATCTTAAAAAGGTCGTAATAAAGTCGTAATCACTTTATTAAATCATTCCAATAATAATGGAATTTGATTCTAAGCTCATATACTTAGAAAATATCACGAATATTTAATTATCGATACATAATTATAACACCCTAAATCTAAGTAAGATTTAGCGGGATTATTACTCTAAGCAGGGATAAATAAGCAGAGATACCATTTAACATTAAAGCGCTTGATACATATATCAAGCATATTCTTAACTTTAATACATAACTTAAGTTCTTGCGTGAGAAAACATGTGATGTGTACATATGACGATGTACCGTCAAGGTATACTATCGTGACAATTTTCCTGTTGCTCAACCTTTGCTCCATCGCATCTGACTCAATCGCACATTTAAAACAAATATGCGGTGAGTATAAGAATGCACTCGGTGGGCTTATGCAAAACATTTTCATTTAATTACTCGCCCATTAGTATCACACGATGTTTTAGTGGAAATACTGGTGCTTACTAAAACTTTTCTCATTTATAAAAGTTATGCGGCGGACATATTTTTTGTCTGTATGATCCGTGTATCATTTCCTTATAATATTATCATAATTTCACATTTTGGTAGCGAACCAACGACATTTAATATCATCACAATATCACTGATATGTTGGTGATGAGCGACAACGATCAATCTCATTACAACACCATCATACGTTGGTAGCGAACCAACAATATTCATATCATCACATCATCATCATCATAATATATCATACCATCCTCCTCATAATACATCATACCATCCTCATCATAAAATATCATCATCCTCATCATAAAATATCATCATCCTTCTCATAAACAATTCATCTCATAAACATTCTCCTCATTATCATAACATTCATCATAATATCATAATATGTTGGTGGCGAACCAACACCATTGATAGGATCATACATAAAATCATAAACACTTTGGGCGGGTAATCATTTCTCAAGAGAGCATTGTAAATAAACATTTGATAAACATTTTATCTTGAGGAGAAAGAAAAGCCCACAGTGCGTAAGCTTTATAAATTCTTTTCTTTCTCATGACGATCGCATCCGCGTCTCGCGCTACGTAAAAATGATTTGATGCGTCATCGCGTTTTTGAGATTTTCAAAGTTTAAAATAAACTTTGATAACTTATACTAATATAATTTGAATTCCTACTTGAATTGATCGCCGTTCAATCGCGTATTTTAACTAAACATTTCTCGTGCTTGATAGAGGCGAGATATGTTCAACAATTTTATTTTAACCTTTTAGGTTAAGCGTTCGGCGTATTCTAACGTTTTTCGATATAAAGATTTCAATTATGAAATCTTTTCTCCAAAGAGACTTTCTTATAAATTTAATCGTTTTACACGTATTAGTGTATTTATCGAGCGTATTTCATACGTTAAATTCAAAAGTCGACAATTTTGACTTTTCTTCATAAATTCTTGATAATTCATATATTTAATATCTAATTTCAATATAAATTGATTTTCAATCGATTTCTTTTCATAAAACCACGATTCTCGATTTTTCATAAATCGATAAACCTTATTACTATTTTTCTTAAATATTAATTAACTTATTCATTAAACATTATTTTTCATTTCTAACGTTATTTAATATAAAGTTTCGCCATAAACATAGTATACTATGTTTATAAAATCTCGAAAATTCCTATTATGTCTAAAATAATTTCTAGACATATAATGTATTATTTTCTTGATTAAAAGGATTTAATATCCTTTATTCTCCAACTAATAGTTTTCGGCCCTTTCTTAAAAATTCTCCAACTTCTTCCAAAAATTCCTCTAAATTCATATAGTGTACTATATTATCATAGGTTCATTAATATGAATTAACATTAGCTATAGAAAAAATTGAACATCAATTTCCTATACCTTATAGTTTTCGGTTATTTCTCAAATATACCCAAACAATTTTCTAAATTTCTAATTAAATCATACTAGGCTAATCACTATCATATAACAATAATACATCATAATATCTAACATATACCACTTCTACAACAATGAACCAATCTTAGGCATTCTCGGCCATTCTCAAATATTTAACATATATTTTCCAAAATTCTAGTAAATTCATAGGGTGCTTAATCGAGGTCTAGATCACTAATATGCTAAGATATTACTTAAATAAAATTTGTACATCAACATAGTAATTTTATACATTTTCGGCAGTTTTTAATTAAATAGCATAGGATGTCTAAAAATTCCCAATAATTCACCAAGTGTTCTAATAACAACATAGATAAATTATCCATCATCAAATTAAACCCTAAAATTTTCGGTAGACATATGGATAAATTAGCATGCTTAGCTTAAATTTTTAAACACTAATATAAAACATATACATCATGCTTAGCAACATTAATGAACAACCTAGCATGATTACATAATTATTTCATAAGAACTCATGCTTAGAACATAAAATCGAATCATTAAAAATTTAAAATTCTAACGTATAATCGAAGCTCGTTAAATGCCTAACCTTTTAATCGGCTTGGATTATTTGTGCAAAGGATTTTTTTATCAAAGGATTGGGGATTGGAAAAGAAGAACTCACTTCCTTTTTCCTCACTAAAAGCTCACGGCGATTTCTTATTTGGGAAGAAATTGTGTTTGTTTTGCTTTACCAAATGCTTAAGTACTAAAGAATTAAAACTTGCATATACACCCCTCTCTCTCGGTCGTGCTCACAAACAAAGCAAGACAATTTTTTAAACATGACTCTCCAAGGTGTATATGTCATGCTAGTAAATGTTCTTACACATACTTAATACATTACACAAAAGTTTTTGAAGAAAACAATTACCTTGACTTAGCAATTCACAATTGCGTCGATTTTCATGTAACAAGGGAAAGATTTTTAATTTATTTTGTCTTATATCCTATAAATAATATCTAGATATTTAATCTGAAGCAAGTCGACAATGTCATGCTCTTACAAGCATTTACTATACTTACATTTTGAACAAAACAAAATAAATCTTCACACTTGAGCACAATTGTCTCGGCAACCACAAAGGAAGAAGGAAATATCTGAAAATTTTCTTATCTTATGCATGCATAAGATATTCACTCTATCCCAAATATTTATTTAATCAATTATTAGAGTTATAGTGTAATAGCCATAATTTTAATGCTTAATTACGATAATTAAAATCGTAATTTAGAAATTAAATCAATTATTAAAATCTTAATTAGTCGCGCTCAACTTGACTACGCATAAGCTGGATAATTTACGTGTGATATTCACGACACTTAGTGAATTAAGGAATATAGTTTCGATATTCCTTCGAGCGTAACGTTCTAACGTCGGCTAAATTGATAGTTAAGCCTTATATTATTTTAAGCATTAGAGCTTAAAACTTCAAAATTTCCTATTATAATAGGAACAAATAAAGTTGTTACAAACTTTATTTTGAATATTTTAGAGATGTTTCAACTATGAGAATTTTAAGACATCTCAAACGTCTACGTTTAGAGATAATTCCATAACTTGACCAAACGATCATGAAATTATAAAATTCAAATTCCTATGATTATTTTATGATATAAGAACATTATTTATCATCAAAATAATGCTAGAAAATTTAAGAATAAGATATGCCAATTATTAATGGGTTGAAAATCTAATTTCTAAATTTAGGGTTTTGTGATCTAAATTTTGTTCTAATTATTTTCTATGATTAAATTCATCATCTATGATTATAATATGACTTATAACTATGTGTTAGCTATTTTTATAATAAAATAAAATGTTTAGCCCATAGAAACCCTAATTTTCAAAAACATGCTATTATATGTATTAATTAATTTTAATTGCTACCCAATTATGATCCTATGATATTTATTATATTAAAATGATATTATTAAGGATAATATATAGTATTATAGCAAGTGGCACAAGTGGGAGGACACTTGTGCTACAATGACGAAAATTTCATCTTTTTTATAAGGTTTGATGAACAAAATCTTGTTTAATAAATCGAGAGATATGATAAGATCTTATCTAGATATGAGGTGTAAAGTATGAGATGGTGTTCAAATTGAACAAGTAACTTATGCTTGGACTATAGTGATGGGCGAAAATGATGAATAAATAGGTGGAAATTCTAATTTCAAACCTTATAGTAAAATCACATGTGTATAAGTTGAAATTATTGACTATTCAACCATGACCTTATAATAAGATAGTATATTATATGAAGAAAATAAAATCTAATCCTAAGCTAAGAAATGGATCGAAAATTTCACATGTGTCACACTATGTGATAAACTTCATACTATGTGATAAGTATGATTGATGTACTATAAGAGATAAGATATGATAAGATTTAGATAAGATATGATAAGGATTAAGATAAGATATGATAAGGATAAAGATAAAATTTTGTACAAGTGTACATTAGATATTTTCATGTAATAATTATAATACCACTTGCATATGCTATAAATAGAAGATAGGAGCTTTTCATTTCTTATTGAACCACTAAGTGATAGAAAAAATATAGAGAAAAAGATAGAGTATTCTCGATCCTTGAACCCGAACTTAGAACAAATAAGCGTTCACGATCAATTCTACTCCGATTAAGAGTTAGATTTCTTACAAGCTTCATATATCGTTAGAATTCATGTTATAAGCTTAGTTTATATGTAATTTTGAAAATCATGAGACTTGTGCCAATATGTTTAGATATTGTATTTATATGATGTTATTAAGCATGTAGTATAATTATATCACAAAAATAAGCATGTTATTAAATTTAATATGAGGACCGAATATTTGAGGGCGTAATATGTTGATGATTATGATTTCTAATTGTTGATTTGAGTATGGAATCATGATCTAGGGTATTAATTATGCTTATATGATTTTATGTAGAATTTTTGGAAAACTTTGGTACCTAAGTCCATGAATTTCGAAAATTATAGAACATGATATTATGTTAAGATATAATCCATGTTTGAGTGTTATCATAACATATTGGAAGTGTATAATCATAATATAGTGTTATAGGAATTTATTGGATTTGATAAAAATTTATTGGACCTAAGTCCAAAATTTCAAAAGTGACTTAGGAAGATTAAATTCAATAGTTTGAAATAAATAAAAATGATGTTATAAAAAGGATGCTTATAGATGATTATGTGTTATGTGATTTTATTGGAATTTTTGGAAATTGTTTGCTTAGTTTAAATAGGGTTTTCGAAAACTATAGGTTATATGTATTAATGTTATAAATTTATTTTATAAAGTATGATTGCATAATATGATCCAAAATGATGTTTTAGACATATAGTGATTTTATGGGAATTTTTAGAACAAGAATTTCATATAAAATAATGAAATAACACTTAAAATAGAAAAAGTCAAAATGTTGACTTTGTGTTGACCAAAGTCAAAATGGTTGACTAAATGTTGACCAAGTCAAATTGTTGACTAAAACGTTGACCAAGGTCGAAAGGCACGAAATTCAATGTCTGCGATCTATGTGGCGTGAGTGCGTTTAGTAACAATGTAACTTCGTTACGTAAATACATTAAAGCGTACATTATGTGCTAAAGAGATGGAATATCTCTTATATGATAAGTAATTTCATGATCGACATCATTTTGATTAGGAAGCGTCGAAATAAGTTCGGCGTTAGCCTTATTCGATGCATAGGGCGTTGTAGACAATGTTCGTCTCTATCGAGCGTGACGATGTACTAAAATAGTTCTTACGTTAAGGTGGGGCGTGGACTTGAGCGTCGACATAGAAAGTGAAATATAAGAGAAGCGTATACCGGTGGGCTTTACTCGAAAACCCTTTTATTTACAATGCTTTCTTTAAAATGAAAAGTATTTATCTACAAAGCTTTCGGTTGAGAAAATGATATGATTACACCCAAAGTGTTTATGTTTTATGTATGGATCTATCATGTTGTTGGGCGAAGCCGACTATGAAAGTATATAATGTTGGTTGGTTATGGTGACTTGATCGTTAGGTAGCTCCCGGTGATGAGAAAATCGATATCGGACCCTATGTCGGATGTAGAATTCTGGCTAGGGTTACGTGCAGTAAGGTATTTGTGTGCGAAAGGACAATTCTCGGCGGTCGGCTGCGCCCGTAGGAGGTGGCCCCTCTACGGTGCGAGATGAGTTTATAGAATGATGATGTTATATGAGATATGTGAATGATATGGATCATCAAGAGAAAATGCTCGGCGGCGATGTTTTGAGAAATGAGAAAATGTTTTAGTAAGCCTGAGGCATTTTCAATTAAAACCACTTATGTCTTACTTATAGGCGATGTAATTTAAAGAAAATGTTTTGTGATGAGTCCCTTTGGGTGCATTATTTGTACTCGACCTGCATGTTTGTTTTAAATGTGCGAGGTTGGTGATGGATGGGATGGAGCAATGTTGGCGATCGGGTCTTTTGTCGTTGATAGTTAAACCTTGGATACACATCGTCACATGTGTATTCCACATGCTTTCATTGCTAGATTATGAAGTCATATATGTTATGTATTTGTCATCCATAAACACTTGAAATTTCGGAGAAATTCGATATTTGTCACACGTTCGGTGTTCCTTATCATTATTCTTTACTTAAAATCCGAGTTAATTGTGATCCTGCTAATCCGTACTTTGGGTTGGCGGGCATTACAAAGTGGTATCGAGGCGATTCGTTCCTTAAACCCAAAATTTCCTTTCAAAGTTAAGTCTAGATTGAGTCACTAGACTTCTAGAGATCAGCTGACTCTGCTCAACACTCCATCACATCAAGCTCAATCGGGAAAGAGGTAAATAACTTTCTCAAAGTTTTGAGAATGAGAAAAAGAAGTTTAAAAGTGAAATGATTTTTTTTTTTCAGTTAAAATGAAATGAATTTTCAAGAAAATGAAAGTTTTGAAATAAGAGATTCGAGAATATGCGGTATGGGATGCATATTCGAGGAAAACAAAGATTCGAGAATATCTGGTATGGGACTGTATATTCATGGAAAACAAAATATTTGATGTGCGTTGAGTAAATGATTTTCTCGGTTTTGAAAGTGAAAAGTTACGGTAAATGCCCTTTCTCAAAGTTTTGAAATGAAAAGTTTGAAAATGGAAAGCGATGTTTTCAAAGAGATGAAAGTTATGAGGATTGTTGAAAGTGAAAGTAATTGCAAATGTGCGATGATGTTTTATGATGTGAAAAGTTGAAAGTGATATGAGAAAGCATTGACATTGATATGTCGAAAAGAAATCTTTGAATTCATGGAATTGATGAGAATTTTGTTATGAAAGTTGTTGGTTTGCTACCAGCGTATGATTATGTTATGATTATGTTATATGAGAAAGTGTTGACATTGTTATGTCAAAGTAAAATCTTTGAATTCATGAAATTGATGAGCATGATTATTATGAAAGAATTATGTTATGAATGTTTTAAGTTACGAAAGTTTGATTATTTTGATAATGGATATGTCATCCCAAAAGAACATAGGCATTTAAGTCGCATGATCCCTTTTGAAAGAACATAGGAAGAGAACTATGAGAATTTTAGTACGTCATGAGGCGAAGCGAGATTGAAATTAGAATCTCGAGTTGAATAACGAGCAGCGAGAACAAGAGAAGAAAATCAAAGAGCAAAGAAGGAATAAGGATGATAAATGTCACTATACTACGGTGACATGAGTATATCTTTCGTTTAGATGTTCACGTATGGCGAAATCAAATTGACTATGACTTTCTCGTTAGAAGCGAAATAAGAATGTGATCAAAAAAGCAGTTGATATTAATCTTGTGACATCGTAGAGCGAGAACCTACGGTGAGACATGAATCTTAGAATGCTACTAGAGTAGATTCCTAATAATATATGAGAAGCTATAGCATATGTGTACATGAGAACCGTGGATGACAACTAGAATAAGTTGTATAAAATTTCAAATTTTCTTCATAACCCAAATTACGTCATTGAGTTTAACTCTATGACCTAGTTTTGATTGATATATCAATTGAAGTCTCATTTTAGAAGTTTGCAACGAGAAAATTTCATGAAGCATTCCTTGAAATCAAACCTCCATGTGTTGAGAAAGTATTTGTGACAGTGCAGCCACCCTATATGACCAAAGAAATCTCGAAATTGTTATTACGGTCTTGGACCCTATCTCCCAATTATTGAGTTCAAAGAACATATTGTTTCAAAACCTCCAGAGTTGTCATCTTGAATTGTGGAACCATACCTTTCGTAAGTTGTTTGGATGAAATTTTCTTCAAATCCTTGAAACCAATAAGTAAGAAATAGGTTGACTCATTTTGTCACCAAAGTTTCGAGTTAGTGAAGTGATAAACATCAAGATATGATGTAAAGAGGTTCTCGATAAGACGAGATATCATTTTTGTGATACACATAGGTGGATCGACCCATGATGGGCTTTCCGGTATTGATGGCGACAAAGTCATACCTCCGCGTGAGTATATCATGACTAAGTTATGAGCGAGATATTCTTTGGCATTTAGTCTTTGGAATAGAAGTAAAGAAAAGTATATGATATCCTTAGAATATACCCTCCTCTTATTACGTCATAATAAGAAAGAATGCAACTTATCAGTAAGATAGTTGATTGTCCTTAAAACCTCGTCAGTAGGTCAGATATGTCTAAAGTTTGAAGTACATGAGATCCATTCAATGGGTATTTAAGATGATAGCATCCGTGTTAACAAGTCAACTCGTTATACCTCTGCCCTTACGATCATGCTTGAAGAAAGTTATTTTCGAGTAAAACCAAAACGTTCGTGAAACCACGGATAGTAAGCATAAAGAGGGTGAATGGTTTTACTAAAACCGTTTTATGATGGGGTTGCATGAAGATGTTATGTATAAACTACGATAAGCATTATCACGAATGCTAATTACATCTTTGTAATTCCGAATGCCGCCTAGGCGAGATTGAGCAAGAAATTAGAGGAAGAGGTGGGAGAAGGCGAGTCCACGGCCAGTAGAAATACCACAACCCCCACTCTCCACGATCGTGGGATCGGGAGCTTTCCTTAGGCAAAATCCGCCTACCTTTAACGGAAAGGAAGTCTGACGGCGAGAACAATGGGTAAGGTCAATAGAAAGAATATTCGATTTCCTTGTTTATCTGACCTGAAGAGGCATCTTGTGTAACCTTCAACTCATCGGACGGTGATTTACGGTGGGAAGCCGAAGGAAAACCCCAACACCGAACAAATAGATGAATTCACTTGGGAAAACTTTAAGGCGAAATGTATGAAATACATTCCCAAGAGCTATAGGAAGAAAAAGGAAATTGAATTCTTCAATCTTAAGCAAGAGAATATGTCGATGGCGAGTACGATCGCCTCTTTTGTGATATGTCAAAGTGCGCTCGGACCAGTGAATCTTGACATAAAATGTCGGAGAAATTTAGATCGGTCTAAGGCATGAGATAAGGATGTCTCTTGCCGGTCATGGAGACTTAACATATCTTGAAGCTCTTAGTCGGGCTTTAAACATTGAGGCGACAATGCGGAGGATAAGCTTCTCCCACTCGGTCACATAATACTAGTAGTGAGGCGAGAAGAAATGGGAAGGTAATCTTAGTGATTACAACCAAGGAAATGTTGGGATGCGAATAAAGACCATGGGAAAGAAACATGGCACCACCAAGACAAATAAGAGTTCCTCTCATCCAAAATGTCATAGACCACACAGTATATGTCGGCGGCGATCTTGGTTGCTATAAATGTGGAGAAGAGCCGTTATGCGAATGAGTGCCGAGTACACTCGGGAGGAATAGGAAACCCAACTCGCTAGGCAAACCCAACCACTTAAGGCTATACAATATCAGCCCCAATGTCGGCGTGACAGCGACAACAAAAGCGGCCACAACCGGCCGAGCAAGAACTTATACTCAAAACCGAGGAAACTAGAAGGTATGAAACTTCTCCCCACACTGTAATATTTTTATGCGATACGTGCTTTATACCTTTCAGCGAAAGAGCATGTGTAGATATGATAGAACTTAAGTTCAAATAAAAATTCGGGAAGAAAGAATCATCTCACACATAGAAGAAACTAAGGCATCACGCTTATTGCTCGAACTTAGAATTGAACTTAGAATCACTTAAGATCTAGTAAATAACTTGAACATAATACCTATGAAAGAATTAGATGTAATCTAAGAAAGGAATGATGAGTTGAAATTCATCCACGATCTGTGAAAGAAAGGGAAGATTTCGTTCCATTTTCGGTCGAGGAACTACAAGTCTATGGAATTAGCATGGAGAAGAAAATTCGATAATACCCACACTACCTCTAAAGAGAATGATGAATAAGGAAGAATGTCGACCATTCCTTGGTTATCTAACCAAGGAGAAAGCGAGATAAAGATCAAGGATATGGAAATTATTTAAGAATTGCCAAACGTTTTCCCTAGCAATTTACCAAGAATTACCCTGATAGGCAACTAGAGATTATCTATGAATCTAGAACCCAGATTAGCCCGTATCAAAAGCACGTATAATGAATGATTTCAAGGAAGTTAAAAGGACAAAGAAGTAAATATAAGAATTTTAGGATTTAAGTTTTATCGAACCTAGGGTATCACCTTGGAAAACACCGGCTTGTTTACAAAGGATAGGAATGGTCATTTAAGAATATGTATTGATTATAAAAAATTAAACCAACTAATGCTTAAGAACAAATATACACCACCAAAGATAGACGATTGCTCAATCAGTCAAAAGAAGTGGGATTATCCTCGAGAATAGATCTTAAATAAGGATGTCAATCAGCTGAAGGTACAAATGACAATGTACCCAAAATGGCTTTCCAAACAAGTTACGGCCACTATAAGTTTATAGTCATGCCGTGCGGACTAATGAAGTACTAGCCATATTCTTGAACCTCAAAAATCAGTGTTCCATCCTTACTTAGATAGATTTAAATTTGTCTTCATGGAAGATATCCTTATCCATACAAAGAAAGGAAGGACATAAGTAACTGGGATTGTCTTACAAACCTTAAGAACCGAGCAAGTTCTTGCCAAGTTTGGTAAATGATAAGTTTGGCTTAAAGAAATAATGTCCCTTGGACATATCGTGTCATCAGAAGGAATTAAAGTAGAATTGGCTAAGGTTAAAGCAGTGCAAGAATAGAACTACTCCTCTCACAACTAGGAACCGACACTTGATAATACGGATTAAGATTTGGAGACATTACCTTTAAGAAATGATGTGTGAAGTTTTCACCAATTATAAAAGTTTAAAATACTTCTTGAGCAAAGAGTTTTGAACATGGGGAAAGAGAAGGCTCGAGTTAGTAAAGATTCTGTTGTAGTATAGAATATCACCCAAGAAAGGCACACGTAGTAGCTAAGGTCTTGAATCATGAAAGTCGATCAAATGAGGATGTCTCTTAGCAAGAAAAGAGAAACTAGCTAAAGAATATAAAGCGAAAGAGCGAGAGAAGCACATGCTAGTGTCATATTGTTTAAAGAAGGATCGTGTTCCCAACAATAATGAGTTAAGGAATGAAATCATGAGTGAAGCTCATGATACTCCATATACCACCCATCCAGGCGGTATTGATATATATCACGACTTATGAGAAAAGTTTGATAGGAAGAGTTGAAACAAGATGTAGTCTCATTCGTTGAGCACTATCTTGCTTGCAAATAAGTAGAGGCATTACATTAACAGATTATTGGAAAGAGTATAGCCTTTGGAGATACCCATGGAAATGGAATGACATCGTAATGAAAGTTAAGTAACAGATTATCAGCGTCGAAAGAAGTGACACTACTATATGAGTAGTAGTGGATCGACTTGTTAAATCGCTCATTATTCGACCTATTGATTACTTATGAATCGATAAGCTAGTTCGATGGGCGTAAAAGAAATCATGCGTTTACATAGAATACCAAAATCTATCATATTTGATAGAGATTTCAAGTTCAAAATTTGGATTAGTTAACGAAAGAATTGGGGCGAGATTGAACTAGAGCATAATTTTAGCTCATAGATAGATGGACGATCGAAAGACAATACAAACGTTTTAAGATATGTTAAAGACATTAGTGTCGAATCGAAGTACGAGTTGAAACATATTTTTCCAGCGATGTAGCATCGCTCGACGATAGTAGTTGTCGAAATGGTCGATATAGGCCATATGAGATATTGTATAAAAGAAAGTGTTGATCAACTTCTTTATTATGATGAGGTAGGTAAGAGGAAAGTTCGGTCTAACACCACGGTAAAATGATTGAGATTATGCATCGAAGCGGATAAGCGATAGCGAAGCTCATGAGAGCAAAAGTCCTACTGAGATCTGGCGTAAATAAAGTTTTCTTAAGGTCTCTCCATCGAGAGGAGTTAAAGTTGAGTAAAATGCAAGTTAGAATCACGTTTTATAAGACCTTATGGGGATCTTAGAAAGGATAGCCCCGTAGATAGATTGGTACTTCCACGGTATGGGGAATGTATGTAATGATTTCCATGTGTCATGATTAAGAAAATGCGTGTATTATCCAAAACACGTGAGTTATTATGATAATGATGTTTTTAATCCGGATATGGATTATGAGGAAAGACCTATGGCGATGTTGAATTGTAAAAGTATAACGGTTAAGAAACAAGTTTATACCGTTAGATGAAAATCGATGGAGAAACCATGGACATTAGAAAGTCATGTGAAAACATGAGAATGAGATGACGAGAAAAGTGTCCGTGCTTTAAGGTATGCAAATTTCGGGACGAAATTTATTTTAAGGGGTAGAATGTAATATCCGTGGTTTAATACTTAATTACGATAATTAAAATCGTAATTTAGAAATTAAATCGATTATTAAAATCTTAATTAGTCGCGCTCAACTTTGACTACGCATAATTGGATAATTTACGTGTGATATTCACGACGCTTAGTGAATTAAGGAATATAGTTTCGATATTCCTTCGAGCGTAACGTTCTAACGTCGGATAAATTGATAGTTAAGCCTTATATTATTTTAAGCATTAGAGCTTAAATTTTGAAATTTCTTATTATAATAGGAACAAATAAAGTAGTTACAAACTTTATTTTGAACATTTTAGAGATATTTCAACTATGAGAATTTTGAGGCGTTTCAACGTCTACGTTTAGAGATAATTCCATAACTTGACCAAATGATCATGGAATTATAAAATTCAAATTCCTATGATTATTTTATGATATAAGAACATTATTTATCATCAAAATAATGCTAGAAAATTTAAGAATAAGATATACCAATTGATGGGTTTGAAAACCTAATTTCTAAATTAGGGTTTTGTGATCTAAATTTTGTTCTAATTATTTTTCTATGATTAAATTCATCATCTATGATTATAATATGACTTATAACTATGTGTTAGCTATTTGTTACAATAAAATAAAATGTTTAGCACATAGAAACCTAATTTTGAAAACATGCTATTATATGTATTAATTAATTTTAATTGCTACCCAATTATGATCCTATGATATTTATTATATTAAAATGATATTATTAAGGATAATATATAGTAATATAGCAAGTGGAACAAGTGGGAGGACACTTGTGCTACAATGGACGAAAATTTCATCTTTTTTATAAGGTTTGATGAACGAATCTTGTTTAATAAATCAAGAGATATGATAAGATCTTATCTAGATATGAGGTGTAAAGTATGAGATGGTGTTCAAATTGAACAAGTAACTTATGCTTGGACTATAGTGATGGACGAAAATGATGAATAAATAGGTGGAAATTCTAATTTCAAACCTTATAGTAAAATCACATGTGTATAAGTTGAAATTATTGACTATTCAACCATGACCTTATAATAAGATAGTATATTATATGAAGAAAATAAAAATCTAATCCTAAGCTAAGAAATAGATCGAAAATTTCACATGTGTCACACTATGTGATAAACTTCATACTATGTGATAAGTATGATTGATGTACTATTAAGAGATAAGATATGATAAGGATTTAGATAAGATATGATAAGGATTAAGATAAGATATGATAAGGATAAAGATAAGATTTTGTACTAGTGTACATTAGATATTTTCATGTAATAATTATAATACCACTTGCATATGCCTATAAATACAAGATAGGAGCTCTTCATTTCTTATTCAAACCACTAAGTGATCGAAAAAAAATATAGAGAGAAAAGATAGAGTATTCTCAAATCCTTCAAACCCAAGCTTAGAACAAATAAACGTTCACCGATCAATTCTACTCCGATTAAGAGGTTAGATTTCTTACAAGCTTCATATATACGTTAGAATTCATGTTATAAGCTTAGTTTATATGTGTGTTTTTCGAAAATCATGAGACTTGTGCCAATATGTTTAGATATTGTATTTATATGATGTTATTAAGCATGTAGTATAATTATATCACAAAAATAAGCATGTTATTAAATTTAATATGAGGACCGAATATTTGAGGGTGTAATATGTTGATGATTATGATTTCTAATTGTTGATTTGAGCATGGAATCATGATCTAGGGTATTAATTATGCTTATATGATTTTATGTAGAATTTTTGGAAAACTTTGGTACCTAAGTCCATGAATTTCGAAAATTATAGAATATGATATTATGTTAAGATATAATCTATGTTTGAGTGTTATCATAACATATTGGAAGTGTAGAATCATAATATAGTGTTATAGGAATTTATTGGATTTGTTAAAAATTTATTGGACCTAAGTCCAAAATTTCAAAAGTGACTTAGGAAGAATAAATTCAATAGTTTGCAATAAATAAAAATGATGTTATAAAAAGGATGCTTATAGATGATTATGTGTTATGTGATTTTATTGGAATTTTTGGAAATTGTTTGCTTAGTTTAAATAGGGTTTTCGAAAACTATAGGTTATATGTATTAATGTTATAAATTTATTTTATAAGGTATGATTGCATAATATGATCCAAAATGATGTTTTAGACATATAGTGATTTTATGGGAATTTTTAGAACAAGAATTTCACATAAAATAATGAAATAACACTTAAAATAGAAAAAGTCAAAATGTTGACTTTGTGTTGACCAAAGTCAAAATGGTTGACTAAATGTTGACCAAGTCAAAATTGTTGACTAAAAACGTTGACCAAGGTCAAAGGGCACGAAATTCAATTATACGCGATCTATGTGACGTAGTATGTTTAGTAACAATGTAACTTACGTTAAGTAAATACATTAAAACGTATAATATGTGCTAAAGAGATGGAATATCTCTTATATGATAAGTAATTTCATGATCGACATCATTTTGATTAGGAAACGTCAAAATAAGTTCGACGTTAACCTTATTCGATACATAGGACGTTATCGACGATGTTCGTCTCTATCGAAACATGACGATGTACTAAAATAATTCTTACGTTAAGGTGGGGCGTGACTTTGAGTTGACATAGAAGTGATATATAGAGAGACTGCGTATACCGGTGGGCTTTACTCGAAAACCCTTTTATTTACAATGCTTTCTTTAAAATAAAAGTATTTATCTACAAAGCTTTCGGTTGAGAAATGATATGATTACACCCAAAGTGTTTATGTTTTATGTATGGATCTATCATGTTGTTGGCGAGCGACTATGAAAGTATATATTTGTTGGTTCGCAGTGACTTGATCGTTAGGTAGCTTCGGTGATGAAAATATCGATATCGGACCCTATGTCGGATGCGAACTCACAGCTAGGGTTACGTGCAGTAAGGTATTTGTGTGCGAAAGGACAATTCTCGGCGGTCAGCTGCGCCCGTAGGAGGTGGCCACCTCTACGGTGCGAGATGAGTTTATAGAATGATGATGTTATATGAGTTATGTGAATGATATGGATCATCAAAGAGAAAATGCTCGGCGGCGATGTTTTGAGAAATGAGAAAATGTTTTAGTAAGCCTGAGGCATTTTCAATTAAAACCCTATGTCTTACTTATGGGCGATGTAATTTAAAGAAAATGTTTTGGCAATGAGCCCACTGGGTGCATTAATTGTACTCAGCCCTGCATGTTTGTTTTTAAATGTGCAGGTTGAGCTGAAAGATGGGATGAAGCAGTGTTGAGCAGTCAGGTCTTTGTCGCTGATAGTTAAACCTTGGATACCATCGTCATATGTGTATTCCACATGCTTTCCGCTGCTACATTATGAAGATATATGTATATGTCATCCCTTAAACACTTGAAATATCAGAGATGTTCCCGATATATGTCACACCGTTCAGTGTTCTATATTATTATCCGTTTCTTAATCCCGTTCCAAGTAACAGTCCTTGCTAATCCATACTTTGGATTGGCGGGCTCTTACATACAGGGAGCTTCTTAGCTAAATAGAAGTCAATATTCACGTCTATTACCACTTAATACAATCCCAACTTGATGGTCCATCTAATTCATTTGTTTTATGTGTACAAAAAGTTCATGATACACGGTTATTAACATAACATAGCAATTGTTAGCAAGTTTCCATTTCCTTGAATCTTTAATACATAACTCACGGCACATTGATTCTTAAGTGCCTAAAATTTGATTTTTCTTGCTATTATTAGATATATATCCTAATATATATCTTAGATGATAAATTATATCATAGGAAAAATAATTAAAAAGATTTCATAATGCGAAAACCCTAATTCTCGATTTTAGGGTTTTCGAGAATCATCAAGTGTTCAAAATTATTCCATAATTCCTAGCATTATTTTAATGCTAAATAATATTCTAATTACATAAAATAATCATAGGAATTTAAATATCATAATTCCTTGATCATTGAACTTGATTTTCAAGTCGTCTTCAAACGTTAACGTTTGAAGCGTCTCAACGTTAATTATCGACTCATCTCCAAATGGTCGTAATAAAGTCGTAATCACTTTATTAAATCATCCCATTAATAATGGAATTTAATTCTAAGCTTAAACACTTAGAAAATATCACGAAATTCTAACTATCGATATCGATCGACGTTAAAATTATCTTTTGAAATCGTTATATAATCGTATTCCTCAATTCACAATCATTAGTGAATAAAACATAGGAATTTATTATTCGTAAATAATAGAAATCATTATTCGATAATTTATTAATTGATAATCGAGACAAAACCACTAATTTCGATTTTATTATCGTAATTGGGCTTTTAATCATTCGGTATTACATTCCACCCCTTAAAGAAATTTCATCCGAAATTTACATACCTCAAAAGTATGGTATCTTAGTACCATAACATCTTAAATTTCCACGTGATTTCCTTTTGTCCATGGTTTCTCCATTGGACTTTCATCAAAGACCCAATTTAATTCTTAATCATTGAATCATACGATCAACAAGTCGTAGATGTTCATCACAACTCATATTTGAGTTAAAGATCATGTCATTATGATGAATTCGTGATTTGGGTCATATTCATATTTCTTTAGGCGTGACAGTGGAAAAACATTATGTACATTCCCAATTTTTTTTTTTTTGGTGGAAGTACCAATCTATAAACTCTTGGACCTATCATTACTAGGATCTAAATGCGGTCCTATAAACTTGATCTCTACATTCTTGTATCGAACTTTATAATTTCCTCGATGGAGAAATCTTAAGAAATTTCATTTCGCATTAAAATGCAATTCGGATCTCTGGCGTGTCGGTAAGACTTTTATACATCACGAACTTCTCTCATTCTTTGCCTCGTTTGGCGATATCTTAATCATCCCTTTACGTTGTCGGGACCTTATACTTTCTATCACCTACTTTATTACAATAAAGTGGTGGTGATCTTCTTTCACGTAATGCCTCATATGGCTATCTTGATCGTGGCTTGACAGCGATGGTCGTCGTAAACTTACCAAGTGGTACAATACGTTCCCACTTGCACCTTGATCTAGCATTTTGTTCTATCATATGCTTAAACGTTTATATTGTCCTTTTTAACCGTCCATCTATCTGTGAGTGGACATAAAGGTTCAATCTCGTATCTAACTCCTTTTAGTGAGTTGGTTCAAAATCTAGGGGTAAACTTGGAGTCTCTATCTGAAGTGATAGGTTTTGGTATCCCCTGTAAATACACAATTTCCTTTATGTACGATTGAACTAACTTTTCAGATCACGAGTCATCTGAATAGGCAGAGATGAACATATATGGGGAGTCAATCCATTACTATCCATATAGCAGTGTCACGTCTTTATGACTTTGACAAAATCCGGCATAAATTCCATTTCTATGTCATTTCTTTTTCATTCGTGTATCTCTAGAGATTATAATCTCTTATAAGGTCATTGATATAATGCCTTCACTTGTTGGTAACCGAGACACTGCTCGACCAATAGTTATATCTCATTTCATTCCTTACTATCTAACTTTTCTCGTAAATCCGAATATCTCTTAATGCTGCCTGGGTGGGCGGTGTGAGAAAGGTCATGAACTTTTATTCATGATTTCATTTCTAAGCTTATTATTGCTTGAAATATATATATATATATATATATATATATATATATATATATATATATATATATATATATATATATATCATTCTTTAGACAATATGATATTGTCGGTAACTTCTTAAAATTCTTCAGCTCTTCATTCCTTCTTTTCGTTTATCATCCTTCTTCTTTAGTCATATGTCACCTTGAGTGTGAGAATACAACTTACGCTTGTCCCTGTTTGCCCAACTATTTCTTTTCTCATTTTCTTAAACTCTCGATGAGTTTTCCTTTTCTATATGAACATACCATAATCTAGGTGAATTTTATAACTTAGGGCATTAGATTCTCGTTAGCGTCATGGGTGATAATTTATATCACAATTATAATCTTTTACTGATTCGAGCCATCTTTTCTATCCCGTATCCAAGTTTCTTGTGCTCGAAGAATAATTCACACTCTTGTAAATTGTGAAGGGTTCTTAACTTAATGTCATAGGAGTGAAGTCTCCAAGACTTTGATACTTATACCATTGTTACTATTTCAAGTCATGAGTTGGGTCTTTCTATTCATGTGGCCTAAGTCATTGTGATGCGTAAGCTATTATCTCTCTCACCTTAATACATGGCCTCTCATTTATTGGTCCATGTAAAATTAATTCCTTTTTGGGGTAGCTCTATTATCGGTCTTACTATCTTAGAGAATTCTCGAGGAATTCCCAATGGTAACAATTTATCTAAGGAATTCTAATCTCCTTTTGGTCATTGTGACTTCCATTCTTACATTGCTTCAACTTTTACCATACCCACTTTGATTCCTACGAAGACTGCGTATACGAGCAATGTTAACTTCTTTAGCGAAATTCACATTTACTATACTTGACAAGATTTGTTGACTTTAGATGTCCATAAGACATTCCTCGATGTTCTTTATGTTCTTTCTCATTCCTCGTATGGATAAGAAGCGTCATTTAAAAGATTAAGACAAAATTGTCTAAATATGTGGAACACTCGATTTTTGAGGTTCATGATCGGTGGTGCATTTGTTAATCCGAATGGCTTAACTATTATCTCATAGTAACCATATCTTATTCGAAAAAATTCATATTAGTACCTCGGATACCATTTACAAAGACCATATAATATATTACATCGAATGCCTCTGTGAGGACTTTTATACATTAATTACGAGGGTCGGTCTACAAGCCGACTAATTACATAGCGTCTAGTCCTTTTACATCAAAATTTTGACACCACTTCAACATAATCCATTATCTACATATAAGTTTCATATTGTTATAGGATTCTATATCTCGAATGGCCTTCGTCGGAATCGTAATCCTCATTTGGAAATTTGCCTTTGGTGTAGAGCATAACTCTAACCTATGTCGGTTATGGCTGACGGGGTACTTGCCATTGATGGTATCATTATTCTTTGCCATGGCGGTTGTAAATCGTTCTTCTTTGTTATCGCGGATATTGGGGCTGATATTGTATAGCCCTAAGTGGTTGGGTTGGCCTTATCGTTTCTCCCGGGCGCATTTCTGGGCAGTCATATGCATAATGGCCTTTCACACCACATTTAAAACAGCTGCCACTGCCTGCTAGGCATGCACCTCTGTGAAGTGTATGACATTTCGGACAAGGAAAAATCCCTACTCGCCCTTGTGGTGCCATGTTCCCTTGCCATGCCCTTTTGTTACAGGTATTCCCGAAATTTCCTCGGTTGTTGTTATTGAAATTATCTTCCCATTTTCTCTTGCCTTTGTCACCAGCATTAAGTGACTTTGTATGGATCAGTTAATCTTCAGGTATTGATGCCTCAATATCTAAAGCTCGACCGAGAGCTTCAGTATAAATCAAGTCACCATGACTAGCAAGAGGCATTCTTATTTCATGCCTTAGTCCAGATCGAAATTTCTCTGACATCTTCGTGTCGATGCTTACTGATGCGGAGCATATCTTGACATATCGCAAAGATGCGATCATAGTCATCACGAGACATTCGTTCTTGCTTGATTGAAGAACTCGTTCTCCTTTTTCCTCCTATAACTTTTAGGGATGTTTTCTCATACATCTCTCTTTGAAATCTTCCCAGTAAAATAGCCCATTTGTTCGGTGTCATGGTTTTCCTTCTAGCTTCCCACCGAAATCCATGCAGTCGATAAGTTGGAAGGTGACACAAGGCGATCGCTCTTGTGTTGTACAACGGAGAAAATCGAAAATCCTTTCTATCGCTCTTACCCATTGCTCCGCATCATCGGGACTTCCTTTTCCATTAAAGATAGGCGGATCTTGCCTAAGGAAAAGTTCCTCTATTCTACGATCAGGTGGAGGTGGGGGTGGTGGTAGTATTTCTTCTTCTTCTTCTTCAGTTTGTGGGACTCTGCCCCTTCCCCTACCTCTTCCCCTAACTCTTTGCTCAGGTTCCCATCTAGGCGGCATTCTGATATTGCAAAGATGTAATTAGTATTCGCGTAACATTTATCGCAATTTACAAGTGCATATATCTTCATGCAATCTTATCATAAAACAGATTTAGTAAAACCATTCACTCTTTTCATGCTTAATAATCATATGGGTTGAGGTATATAGCAAGAGACTTGTTAATACTAAGACACTCAAGACGAGCATTTCACCTTAATATAACCTAGAATACTAAGATCTATTTCAAATAATGAATCTATTTCTTAATCCGCTTCTTTACTTCAAAGGAATTTCCTTCCTTATCGAAGTCATAATATCTCTGAAGCTTATATCATATCATGAGCTATCTCATAATTTCATAGCTCGTAATTTCCTCTGCTATTCTTAACTTTTGTTCCTTTTTCTTGAACATGGTATCTGAAAGTCATATTACTTTCATTATGTTTCGGTTTTCACATTCAGGATTAGAACCGTCATTATTATCATATGGCATGGTAAGGTAGTACATTTGTACACCATAACTTAAATTCCAAGCATCTCATTACCATGTCTTGGCTTTGGAGATATTTTCTCCATACTTGATTTACATACTAGGGCTATCCTAGTCGTTCACACAATCTCAAGGATTATGATTCCTCAATCTCATTATCGTTTGTTTAACCAAGTCTCAATTACTTGGAATTGATTATGCTCAAGCATAATCTCATTGATTAAGGTATAAAGCGAGAGATTTATTTTCTGAGATGCTATCATTTCTTTACATATATATATTCTTTGAAAAGAATATTGTGCATCTTCATTCTTTAAACATGTCCAACCTACTAATGAGGTTTTAAAGACAAACAACTATCTTAAAGATAAGTTGTAATCTCTTTCGTTATGACTTAATAAGAGAAATTTATATCCATGGATATCATATACTTTTCTTTACCTTTACTCTTTGCGTTCGATGCGAAATAGTATCTTATTCTAACTTTTATTATCATAACGGTCTCATGAAGATATAACTTCACTTTGTTATCAATATCGAAAAGCCCATCAGGGTCATTGCATCGATGTGCATCATAGGGGACAATATATCTATATCACGTCCCAACGAGATACCCTTTACATCATAACTTTTGATGTCTATTACTTTCTTGATCGAAACTTTTAGGTGACTAACATAAATCAACCTACACCATACGATGTTTATCGCTTTACTAATTAGCACTTAGGTGACAAGGTAAGTCAACATTCACCATACTTATTGGTTTGAGTTGAAGAATTTGTCGTGTCAACTTCAAGAGACATGGATTCATAATCGAAATAACAAATTTTACCATTTGAATTCATATGTTACGTATCTTGAATAATTGGGATCTAGGGTCCGAAGACCGAATAGCGACTACCGAGATTTCTTTGATCATAAATTTGGCGGACCGTCACAATTATCTTCTCATTCACACAAGGACTTGGTTTCAAAAGGACACTTTATAAGTCTTTGGGTTATAAATTTCTTCGAGAGAAAAAAAGTGAGAAACTGAATGATTTCTCAATTGGAACTAGGTCGTAGAGTTAAACTCAATGGCGAAATTGAGTAACGAATAGAATTTGAAACCTTATATGCTCGTATTAGGTCATCATAAGTTGTAAGGTTTATCGACATACTACCCTACATTCGAACTCTCTCATATCATTTAACTAATTTTTCGATTTATCTCATCAAAATTTCTACCACATCGTGGTCTCTTCATTGAAAAAATTCACAATACTTACATCAATTCATTCTTTGATCTCATTTATATTTAGTTCTTAACGAAAAAGTCATAGTCGATTTGGAGTTAAAGTCGTGTGACGTCCAAATAAAAACTATACTCATGTCACTTATCGCATAGTGACATTCATCATCTTAACAACATTTCCATTTTTGCTCGCAAATTTCATTCTCGTCTTTCAATTCGAGATTCTCGTTTCGATCTCGCTTTTGTTCTCAAGATGTAATAAAATCCTTATAATTCACCCTTCTATGTTCTTTAAAAGGGATCATGCGTCTTAAATAGTCTCGTTCTCTTGGGATAACATACCCATCATCATAATCAACTTTAAGATTTGAAATAACATTTCAAACATTCTGGCGTAGTTCATTGTGCGCATGTACTTCTTTGAATTTAAAAATTCAACATAACATATTTGACATATAAATGTCCATTTTGAGCATCTTCAAACATTATTAACATAACTCGCTCATAACAATAAATTTCTCATTGAATTTCACGAATTGACTTTTACTTTGGACATATCAATGTCGACATTTTCTCATATCATAAAACATCATTTCAACCTTCATTCACAACTTCCATTCTCAATCCTTTTCCATCACTTTCATTTCAATCAAACTTCATAATATTTCTTCACTTTTACTTTCAAAATATGATTTCAATCTTTTCATCATTAAACTTTTCATTTCACAACTTTTGAGAAGGAATCATTTACCTCATTTCAGGTTGAGCTTGATGTGATAGAGTGTTGAGCATTGTCGGTGACCTTTAGAAGTCTAGTGACTCAATCTAGACTTAACTCTAAAAGGTGGTTTTGGATTTAAAAGCGAACCGCTCGGATACCACTTTTATGTGCCCCTAAATCCTAAGTAAGATTTAGCGGGATTATTACTCTAAGCAGGGATAAATAAGCAGAGATACCATTTAACATTAAACTGTGATACATATATCAAGCATATTCTTAGACTTTAATACATAACTTAAGTTCTTGCAGCGGAAAACATGTGATGTGTACATATTACGATGTACCATCAAGGTATACTATCAGCGACAATTTTCCTATTGCTCAACACTGCTCCATCGCATCACCAGCTCAATCTGCACATTTAAAAACAAATATGAAGGCTGAGTACAAGAATGCACTCAGTGGGCTTATGCCAAAAACATTTTCATTTAATTACTCTGCCCCATTAGTATCACACGAGGTTTTAGTGGAAATACTCGTGCTTACTAAAACATTTTCTCATTTATAAAAAGTTGTCTGGCCAGACATATTTTCTGTCTGTATGATCCGTATCATTTCCCTTATAACATTATCATAATTTCACATACGTTGGTAGCGAACCAACGACATTTAATATCATCATATCATCACAATATGTTGGTGATGAGCCAACAACGATCAATCTCATTACAACACCATCATACGTTGGTAGCGAACCAACAATATTCATATCATCACATCATCCTCCTCATAATATATCATACCATCCTCCTCATAAAATATCATCATCCTCCTCATAAAATATCATCATCCTCCTCATAAACAATTCATCTCATAAACATTCTCCTCATTATCATAACATTCATCATAATATCATAATATGTTGGTGGCGAACCAACACCATTGATAGGATCATACATAAAATCATAAACACTTTGGGCAGGTATCATTTCTCAACAGAGATCATTGTAAATAAACATTTGATAAACATTTTATCCTCGAGGAGAAAGAAAAGCCCACCTGGTACGTAAGCTTTCTAAATTCTTTTCTTTCTACGCCAACGATCGCATCCGCGTCTCACCTTTACGTAAAAACGATTTGATGCGTCATCGCGTTTCTCGAGATTTTCAAAGTTTAAAATAAACTTTGATAACTTATACTAATATAATTTGAATTCCTTAACGAATTCAATACGCCGTTCAATCGCATATTTTAACTAAACATTTCTCGTACTTCGATAGAGACGAGATATGTTCAACAATTTCATTTTAACCTTTTAGGTTAAGCGTTGGCGTATTCTAACGTTTTTCGATATAAAGATTTCAATTATGAAATCTTTTCTCACCAAAGAGACTTTCTTATAAATTTAATACGTTTTACGTATTAGTGTATTTATTGAGCGTATTTCATATGTCACGCCCCAATTCGAGGAAGGCACGGATCTTGGGGGTGTGATTAGGGGTGAGGTTAAGCGGGGAAGAAGGGATACATATAACATACGTGATAAGAAGATGTGACCATGAAATCGGGCGACATCTCTCTATAACTAGGACATATCACGAAGGGAGGGTGCACAAACAATCCACCAATGAATAATATCGATATCATATCCTCGAGAAAACATGATCTTGGTTTATTATAAGTAATGCAAGAAAGCAAAATAGCATTACATCACATCAACTAGACCGGTCAACCACATAGCATGCTCGTATCGAGACTCACGTGAGAATAACATAACAAATCTTGTTCCCAATCGGAAAGCAAATAAGGGACAAGAGTACATCAATATCGATGCGTATATAACACTGACATCGCGGAAGCATAGCATGAAGAACCCGCAGCTCCACCCTCGGCGTCGCCGTCGACCCTCCTCCATACGTGAAAAGATTTGAAAAAGAGTTTGGGATGAGTACTAGCGCACTCGGTGGGGTTTTATCATAAATCAAAAGAATCATGAGGCCGTGTTTAGAGCACTTACCTTAGAAGGTTTTAAAGCGTAAATCCACTTCTAAGTAAGCAAAATAGATTTTCATTTTCGATACGATCCGTTATTCTTGTTACTCCCATCATAGAACCATGAACCACGGCTCGGGCGTATCACCTTGACCCATCACATCACATTCATTCGCCGGAACATATCCGGCCGCCCACGCCGAACGTATCCGGTAGGCTAACTCGGTGTGGACTTGGGTCAAACTCGTCCGAACCATAACCACCTCATTACCATTTCCGTGTGGACTTAGGGGTCTATCCCCGGAACCATAACCACGTGTTGGGGTCTATCCATATGATCAATACTCGAGATGGTGATCAACCCACCGAATAGAGATCCGTGCACAACCATGATAGAACCATATCTTGGATCGGAGAAGCGATAATAATTTCACAAAACATTTTACGGCGTACATGTTTTATTTTGAAATATCGAGTAAATAACTCAAAATAAGCATATATAACCCAACACGAGCAGACAAAACGCGTCCGAGAGATATCTACGGATCCGATGACTTCACCGATCGCCTTTGGTAGGTACACAGTAACAAGGCGGAACAACTTTTGGGGTCACTTCCCACAAAGCAAAGCAACAACGTGATCCAAACGACGATCGTAGCAAAATTAGGGTTTTCGACTTTACGAACCCACATTTGGCACTCTCGGGTTTTCAAATCAACTCGATGCGAAGGAAATATATTGTGGCATCAAGACCTATAATAGGGTACCTTCAAAATATGCATGCATGCAAGTTGACTCAAATCTTAGCGAAGAAGCTTCAAAATCGATGCCTATCCTCGGATCTGGATAAACCATCCAAAATCGATGCATGAAAATGGAAACATAAGCAATATGCATAACAGCGAACATGGAATGACAAGCGGCGTTGAAAATGGATAACGGGCATGTCTTCCTTTAGAAAACTCAAGCAACGGAAAACATCCCGGCATGCGAAGCGAAAAAAGTAAAAACGGAATCGGTACTTTAGTAGAATCATAGCCGAAACTCAAAACCTAAAGGACCCGTAGCAAAGGTGGCTCGGTGGCCACCAAATCGGCGACGAAAGGCGGCGGTGGCGGCGGCCTGGGCGACGGCGGTTTGGTCGAAATGGCGGCCTCGGCCGTTTCTCGCCCGTCCTTTAGAATCCCGAGTTCTATGCTATACGATCTACTAAAGGCGGAATCAAAACAAGAAAAGGACAAACCGAAAAGCGGGCTGCGGGGGTGGTTGATCGGCGGTGGTGGCTCGGCAGCAAGATGGCGCCGCCGCCGAGCCTCCCGGCTCGATCCCCACTCCTCCAGCTGGCCGCGCACAGCACTGAGCTGCTCGGCTCTTCCGTAAACACGAGAGACGAAGAAAATGAGCGTTTGAAAATGAAGGCCCTAGCCTCCTATTTATAGGAAAATTCGGGGTCTGAGTCGCTTGCGCTTGCCCTTTTTCGAAAACGCAAAGCGACGCAACTTTGCAAACGGACTCAAATTTTGCAAACTTGGTACCCATGGACACGAAATAAAATACCGGACACAATGACTATAAACAAGATATGCTTTTAAAAGACCAATGAAAAGTCCGGTTTTTCGATAACTTCCCCGGAGTGCCAAACCTTCATGGGTGGTCGAAAACCTGCATACTTAGTGTCTATGAATTCGTCATAAGACACTCTTCACAACGCCTGAGGTTTCGTGATGGTCGCATCACCGAAACAAAAGTCAACCTTTTGACCTTTTCTCAAAAAACGTGCCATGCAAAACAGAAGCTTAAAAAGACGGGGTATTACATCCCTCCCTCCTTATAAAAATTTCGTCCTCGAAATTTCAAACACGTGGAGAAAACAACTCAGGGTACTGAGCCCTGAACTTGTCTTCCAACTCCCACGTAGCTTCTTCCTCTCCGTGGTGATTCCACAACACCTTCACCAACGGAATCTGCTTGTTCCTCAACTCCTTGACTTCTCGTTCCAAAATAGCCACTGGCCTTCCTTGTAACTCAGATCCTGAGCAAGAACCACTTGGTCATGCTTGATCACGTGTTTTGGGTCGAACACGTACTTTCTCAGCTGAGAAACGTGAAACACGTCATGAACATCTCCGATGCTGGGCGGCAAAGCTAACCTATAAGCAACGGGGCCTATTCTCTCGAGAACTTCGAAAGGTCCAACGAACCTCGATCGTAACTTACCTCGTTTCCCAAAACGAACGACTCCTCTCGTCGGGGAAACCTTAAGGAAAACGCGATCTCCGATCATGAACTGAAGATCCGTACGACGCTTGTCCGCATAGGACTTCTGCCTATCCTGAGCTTCCTTGATCCTTCGCTTGATCTGATCGATAACCTCGACCGTCTGCTGAACCATCTCTGGTCCTAACATCTTCCTCTCGCCCACTTCATCCCAATAAAGTGGCGATCGACACTTCCTTCCGCATAACGCTCATAGGGAGCCATTCTATGGTGGCACGATAACTATTGTTATAGGCAAACTCTACCAAAGGTAGTATCTCTTCCCAATTTCCTCCTCCGCCGCCACGATCGCCGCAGATGTCTTCCAAAACCCGAATCGTTCTTTCCGGACCGTCCGCTTGAGGATGGAATGCCGTACTAAGATTGACTTGGTCCCCATGGCTTCTGCGCAGACTCCTCCAAAACCTCGACGTGAACCTCGGGTCACGATCGACGTAATCAATACCGGCACACCATGTAACCGTCGATTTCCTTTCGTAAAGTCGAAGCGAGCTTATCTAACCCGTCGTCATCCGAATCGGTAAGAAATGAGTGACTTCGTCGATCTATCTCGATAACCCATATAGCGGTGTTTCTTTCACGACCTTGGAAAACTCACCACAAAATCCATACCGATGTGATCCCATTTCCACTCACGGGATTGGTAGCGGTTGCAACAATCTGACGGACGTTGGTGTACGGCTTTCACTTGGCGACAAGCGAACATCGTTCCACAAACGCTGCTACATCCTTTTTCATCCCTTCCCACCAAAAGTTCCTTTTAAGGTCTCTCAGACATTTTGGTGCTTCTGGATGTCAGTAGACGGTGCCTCATGAGCTTCACTCATGATTTTATCTCTCAATTCCCTATTGAGTGGCACACATAACCTTCCTCGAATAGTAGCGTTGTCTTCGCTTGCGTGAAACCCTTGCTATCTTCTAGCCTTGCTTTCAAACGCATCTTCTCCAGGAATTCGTCTCCTCGCTGCGCACTCACGATGGCTTCTCTTGACCCATCCTTCTTCTTGACGAACAGAGCTGGCGCTCCCCACGGCGACACGCTAGGTCGGATAAAACCTAAATCCAACAGCTCCTCGCAATGCGCTTTCGGTTCTTGCAATTCTTTAGGTGCCATTACGTATGGTGCCTTTGATCTCAAGGCTGCTCACGGTTCCAAATCAATAGTGAATTCCACTTGTCTATCAGGCGGTAAACCTGGCAAGTCCTTGGGAAACACGTCCGGATATTCACACACCACTGGCTCCTCTTGCAACTGCTTGCGCTGTTCATCGTGCCCTGTCAAACTTACCAAGAAAGTTTGACAGCTTCCCTTCCTGATCATCCTCACTGCCTTCAGTGCTGAGATCATTGGCACGCAAACACCCATCCTTATGCCGTGGAAACAAACTTCCACCCGGTACCGTCCGAAAAGCAACTTCTCTCGAGACAACGTATAGTTGCCATGTGCTTTTCCAACCAATCCATGCCAAAGATGACATCGAAATCTTCCATTCGATGACATGCAAATTGACAAAGACCTTCTGCTCACAGATTTCTACCTCACGGTTCGGCATATCTCTTTTGCCTTTAGCACTTCCTCGACGGGATGCTAATTTCAGGTACTACTGTGATTTCTTGGGTACCAAACCCAACCTCTCACACGCGATTCTCGAAGCGAAAGAATGTGAGGCTCTGTGTCAAACAAGGCGAAACGGGTATATCACTCATATGGATTATACTGCAAGATTTCCGGAGCTTGGTACTGCTGCTGGCGATTCAAAGGCGTACACCCGCTTGCTGCGGTGGCCTTTGGTTTGTGGCCTAGGGTGACCTCCTGCTCCGTTGTTTGTCCTCGGCGGAGCATGATTACGCCTCTGCGGGCGGATCTTTGCCTTATGGCGGCTGCTGCAGCCCTCCTAACGGACAATCTCGGCGTAATGTCCGATTTCTTACAACGATAGCACTCGGTGCTACCTTGCTGCACTCGCACCGAAATGATTCCTTTGGCATTTCGGCACCAAGGTTTTTCCTCCGCCGCATGGGTTGGAAATTCCTTCCCTAAGGTTGCCTTCTTTCTCTTGAATGCCTTGATTCCTTGGAATCACTGGACCGCTCTGGTTCCCTTGGAACACCTGATTGCCTTTCCCTCGATCTTCCCATTTCCTCTTACCTCTTCCTCCGTCAGATGGCTGTCCGGGTGGCATTGTTCTTTCCTGGGGCAACATTGACTCAATGTTTAATGCCGGTTCGGATCTGCGATCGTCCGATCTCCCGACGACGAGCGAAATTCGATCTACGGTGAGTCCTCTCTGAACACATGCGCCTGGCAATTTCGGTGCCAACCGGTGCTTAGCATAACGTGACAAGCGATTGAGCGGCGATCGCACTCGGTGACCGTCCTTCTTCCTGGCGAAGATTCGAACTCGTTTTGCCTTCGCTGCTGAACGCCAGGCACATACTTTTCCATGAGTTCTTCCTTTAAATCTTCCCACGTATACCTTGCCCACTGTCCTGGTGTTAGGGTCCTTCTCACGGATTCCCACCAGAAATCAGCCTCATCGGTTAGGCGAAAGATCGCGCAATTCAGCTTTTTCTTCTTCGCGGCCGATGTATTGAAGATCCTTCGGTGGATCGTATCCGGTTCTCGGCGTCGATCGGTTCGCCGAGGCCGTCGAATGTAGGGGATTCGCTGCGAAAACTCTCGATCGCATGTCAACCAAAGGTTGTTCCGGCTTCTTCAACATTATTGTTCCTCTGGTTCCTTGTTCTCGTGCATTCTGCACCGGCGTTTGAAACATTAGAAACGCTTTGCATAGATAAGGGTATCATCGCATAACATATATCATCACCCATATCACATATCATCACATATATCACATATCACGCACGATCACATATAATCATGCAATCACTCAACATATCATCGTTATGCATTTCACATAACATCATCATCACACATCACATAGATCATATATCATCATGGCATAGCTCATATCACATATAAGCATCAAACATAAACATCTGTCATAGCGCGCGTTAGTATCGATAATATTCGGTGTCCACGAAGATCACAAAATACAAGATCAAGGTATGTCGGTCAAAAGGTCGATGTGAGCAAAGAATCGACTCCGGTCCATCACAAAGATGCCGCTCTGTCCATGCTTCTAGCGACTCGACTCTGCGACATCGCATACACCGACTACCTAGATCTACATCCTCCATATCCATCCACTATTCCCCGCTAGTCCCGGTTCCATTCTGTCTTTCCTCATCATCTCTTTCCTTCCAATCGTGGCTTGAATTGGCCGCCGCTTGAGCGATCCGCATGGAAGCAAGCCTCTCGGGTATGATCCCATCCAAGCGTGCTCGATTGCTCGAGTATCGGTGAAAGCGTGCTGAGTCCTCGTCTCGGCGCTTGCCCTTCCTCAATGTGCCCGATCTCATCGTAGTCGTCGGCTATCCGGATTACCGGTCCTCCGAATCCTCACTACCTCTCGTTCTCATCGGGTCCTCCTCTTCTTCCTCAGTCGCCTTCCTGGATGCCACTGACGCAGTTCGGTGGCATGAAGATCCCGATCACGGCTTCTTCCCGCCACCGCCGGACGGACAATATCTCTCGTCCCGAAGTTCTCGCCTCAAAGTCGTTCGGGTCCTCCGGAAGGTAAGGATCGTCGATGGAGGTGTAGTGACCGGTGTATCTCGATGCATCGCGATCGCTCGATTGATGGTTGTTCTCCCAGCGGCTCGGGAACATCATCCCTATCATCGATCCGGATCGGTCCTCGGGTGTTTCGCAACCACATCCTCCTCGATGGTATACCTCGGTGGTCCATCCCACCGTCTCCATACTCGAGCGGCGAACTCAAGAAAGTCCAAGGTAAGGTGCCTCGTGATAGGATCCCGCTGAACAACACATGTCCTTGCTCGCCCATGGTTGCCAACCGTCGTAGTAGCCTTCGGTCATCCGATAGTAGGCCTCGATTCGACACTTTCCCTTGTCTCTAACCTTTCTCCATAACCCAACAAATCTTCCCGAAATACTCCCAATGGCTCATGAATATTTGGTACATTCCCCGAATTTACTGGATATGCTCATCCATTCGTGAGATCTTAACCAACGTTATGCGGGCCATGAATATCCATAAACCTACATGTTAGTTCACCATAAAACAACAACAAATATTCACGTTTCCTTTACCATCCGGTCTATCGGGTAATCATATCTCATACACATGTTCATTTCAACACATATAAATATCAATATCGATATAATCACGTAAGCAAATACAGGATTCACTTACAAGCACTCGTTTATCAAAATAAACAAGATTTTCAATCAACAATATATTGCTATGTAAACACATAGACTTACATCAACCATACGTGATCACATTAATCACATCATATCATATAAACGATTTTCACATCACAGCCACACAGGCCCTTTGTTCCATCAACAATCACTTCCACATCCACATCACCATCCAACCATACCTCATCCACATCACGTTTACATCGCGTAAACTCTTATCATGCCAAAGCACATGAAACCAAGATCACATCAAGCTCACATAGCCACATAAAGCATCAGCAAATAAACACATACCTCATCCCCTTTTTAAAGGAGGCGGACTGACGGTGAGCTGAGGGTAGTCATGCACGATGAGCAGTTTAGAAGAACAAGTTCTAAACACTCAATTTCAAGAACGCACGATATAAAGCAAACGAACGCTTTGATATCAAACAATTATGAAAACTAGATGCTAAGAACATCGCTCGATACCAAGTCGGTATCGATAAGAAAGATAGATGTCGTGGCCAAGAACACCGCTCGATACCAAGTCATCACGCCCAATTCTCGAGGGAAGGCACGGATGCGGGGTGTGATTAGGGTGAGGGGTTAAGAAGCGGGGAAGAAGGGGATACATATAACATACATGATAAGAAGATGTGACCATGAAATCGGGCAACATCTCCTCTATAACTAGGACATATCCTGAAGGGGAGGGGTGCACAAACAATCCACCAACAGAATAATATCGATATCATATCCTCAGAAAACACGATCTTGGTTTATTATAAGTAATGCAAGAAAGCAAAATAGCATTACATCCTGTCAACTAGACCGGTCAACCACATAGCATGCTCGTATCGAGACTCACAGCAGAATAACATAACAAATCTTGTTCCCAATCAGAAAGCAAATAAGGGACAAGAGTACATCAATATCAGAGTACGTATATAACACAACATCGCGGAAGCATAGCATGAAGAACCCGCAGCCCACCCCTCGGCCGTCCCGTCCGACCCTCCTCCATCTGTGAAAAGATTTGAAAAAGAGTTTGGGATGAGTACTAGCGCACTCAGCTGGGGTTTTATCATAAATCAAAAGAATCATGAGGCCGTGTTTAGAGCACTTACCTTAGAAGGTTTTAAAACGTAAATCCACTTCTAAGTAAGCAAAATAGATTTTTCATTTTCGATACCGATCCGTTATTATCATACTCCCATCATAGAACCATGAACCACGGCTCGGAACGTATCCCGCCACCCATCACACGACATTCATTCGCCGGAACATATCCATCGGCCCGCGAACGTATCCAACCGGCTAACTCGGTGTGGACTTGAGGGTCAATCCCGTCGAACCATAACCACCTCATTACCATTTCCGTGTGGACTTCGGGTCTATCCTTCGGAACCATAACCACGTGTTCGGGGTCTATCCCCTATGATCAATACTCAAGATGGTGATCAACCCACGAATAGAGATCCGCACAACCATGATAGAACCATATCTTGGATCGGAGAAGCGATAATAATTTCACAAAAACATTTACTACGTACATGTTTTATTTTGAAATATCGAGTAAATAACTCAAAATAAGCATATATAACCCAACACGAGCATTTAAAACGTCAACCGAGAGATATCTACGGATCCGATGACTTCACCGATCGACTTTGGTAGGTACACGGTAACAAGACGGAACAACTTTGGGGTCACTTCCCACAAAGCAAAGCAACAACGTGATCCAAACGACGATCGTAGCAAAATTAGGGTTTTCGACTTTCCGAACCCACATTTGGCACTCTCCGGTTTTCAAATCAACTCGATGCGAAGGAAATATATTCGAGGCATCAAGACTATAATAGGGTACCTTCAAAATATGCATGCATGCAAGTTGACTCAAATCTTAGCGTGAAGAAGCTTCAAAATCGATGCCTATCCTCGGATCTAGGATAAACCATCCAAAATCGATGCATGAAAATGGAAACATAAGCAATATGCATAACGGCACTAACATGGAATGACAAACGGCGTTGAAAATGGATAACCCGGCATGTACTTCCTTTAGAAAACTCAAAGCAACGAAAACATCCGGACATGCGTAAAAGCGAAAATGTAAAAGCGGAATCGGTACTTTAGTAGAATGCATAGCCGGAACTCAAACCTAAAGGACCCAGAGCTGAAAAGGTGGCTCGGTGGCCACCAAATCGGCGACCAAAGGCGGCGGTGGCGGCACTAGGCGGCGGCGGTTTGGCCAAAATGGTCGACCTCCGCCGTTTCTCGCCCGTCCTTTAGAATCCCGAGTTCTATGCTATACGATCTACTAAAAGGCGGAATCAAAACAAGAAAAGGACAAAACCGAAAAACGGGCTGCCGGGGTGGTTGATCGGCGGTGGTGGCTCGGCGGCAAGAATAGCGCCGCCGAGCCTCCCCGCCGATCCCCACTCCTCCGGTGGCTTCAGCAGCGTCGAGCTGCTCGGCTCTTCAGTAAACACGAGAGGCGAAGGAAATGAACGTTTGAAAATGAAGGCTCTAGCCTCCTATTTATAGGAAAATTGTGGGTCAAGCATGTTACAAGAAGTAATTTTCGAAAACGCAAAGCGACGCAACTTTTGCAAACGGACTCAAATTTTGCAAACTTGGTACCCATGGACACGAAATAAAATACCTGGACACAATGACTATAAACAAGATATGCTTTTAAAGACCAATGAAAAGTCCGATTTTTCGATAACTTCCGAGTGCCAAACCTTCATGGGTGGTCGAAAACCTGCATACTTAGTGTCTATGAATTCGTCATAAGACACTCTTCACAACGCCTGAGGTTTCGTGACGGTCGCATCACCGAAACAAAAAGTCAACCTTTTGACCTTTTCTCGAAAAATGTGTCATGCAAAACAGAAGCTTAAAAAGACGGGGTATTACATCATACGTTAAATTCAAAAGTCAACAATTTTGACTTTTCTTCATAAATTCTTCAATAATTCATATATTTAATATCTAATTTCAATATAAATTGATTTTCAATCGATTTCTTTTCATAAAACCCTGATTCTCGATTTTTCACGTAAATCGATAAACCTTATTAATATTTTTCTTAAATATTGATTAACTTATTCATTAAACATTATTTTTCATTTCTAATGTTATTTAATATAACGTTTCGCCATAAACATAGTATACTATGTTTATAAAATCTCGAAAATTCCTATTATGTCTAAAATAATTTCTAGACATATAATGTATTATTTTCTTGATTAAAAGGATTTAATATCCTTTATTCTCCAACTAATAGTTTTCGGCCCTTTCTTAAAAATTCTCCAACTTCTTCCAAAAATTCCTCTAAATTCATATAGTGTACTATATTATCATAGGTTCATTAATATGAATTAACATTAGCTATAGAAAAATTGAACATCAATTTCCTATACCTTATAGTTTTCGGTTATTTCTCAAATATACCCAAACAATTTTCTAAATTTCTAATTAAATCATACTAGGCCTAATCACTATCATATAACAATAATAC
Organism: Salvia rosmarinus; assembly: GCA_036937905.1. Classification (NCBI taxonomy): domain Eukaryota; kingdom Viridiplantae; phylum Streptophyta; class Magnoliopsida; order Lamiales; family Lamiaceae; genus Salvia; species Salvia rosmarinus. The sequence goes on from JAODLM010000049.1 coordinate 99,997, forward strand.
ATCATAATATCTAACATATACCACTTCTACAACAATGAACCAATCTTAGGCATTCTCGGCCATTCTCAAATATTTAACATATATTTTCCAAAAATTCTAGTAAATTCATAGGGTGCTTAATCAAGGTCCTAGATCACTAATATGCTAAGATATTACTTAAATAAAATTTGTACATCAACATAGTAATTTTATACATTTTCGGCAGTTTTTAATTAAATAGCATAGGATGTCTAAAAATTTCCAATAATTCACCAAGTGTTCTAATAACAACACAGATCAATTATCCATCATCAAATTAAACCCTAAAATTTTCGGTAGACATATGGATAAATTAGCATGCTTAGCTTAAATTTTTAAACACTAATATAAAACATATACATCATGCTTAGCAACATTAATGAACAACCTAGCATGATTACATAATTATTTCATAAGAACTCATGCTTAGAACATAAAATCGAATCATTAAAATTTAAAATTCTAACGATAATCGAAGCTCGTTAAATGCCTAACCTTTTAATTGGCTTGGATTATTTGTGCAAAGGATTTTTATCAAAGGATTGGGGATTGGAAAAGAAGAACTCACTTTTTTCCTCACAAAAGCTCACACTAGGTTTCTTATTTGGGAAGAGAATTGTGTTTGTTTTGCTTTACCAAATGCTTAAGTACTAAAGAATTAAAACCTTGCATATACACCCTTCTCTCTCTCGGTCATGCTCACAAACAAAGCAAGACAATTTTTTAAACATGACTCACCAAGGTGTATATGTCATGCAAGTAAATGTTCTTACACATACTTAATACATTACACAAAAAGTTTTTTGAAGAAAACAATTACCTTGACTTAGCAATTCACAATTGCCGTCAATTTTTCATGTAACAAGGGGAAAGACTTTTAATTTATTTTGTCTTATATCCTATAAATAATATCTAGATATTTGTCTGAAAAGAAGTCAACAATGTCATGCTCTTACAAGCATTTACTATACTTCTTACATTTTGAACAAAACAAAATAAATCTTCACACTTGAGCACAATTGTCGTCGGCAACCACAAAGGAAGAAGGAAATATCTGAAAATTTTTCTTGTCTTATGCATGCATAAGATCTTCACTCTATCCCAAATATTTATTTAATCAATTATTAGAGTTATAGGGAAGCTTCTTAGCTAAATAGAAGTCAATATTCACGGCTATTACCACTTAATACAATCCCAACTTGATGGTCCATCTAATTCATTTGTTTTATGTGTACAAAAAGTTCATGATACACGGTTATTAACATAACATAGCAATTGTTAGCAAGTTTCCATTTCCTTGAATCTTTAATACATAACTCACGACACTTTGATTCTTAAGTGCCTAAAATATGATTTTTCTTGCTATTATTAGATATATATCCTAATATATATCTTAGATGATAAATTATATCATAGGAAAAATAATTAGAAAGATTTTATGTGAAAACCTAATTCTAATTTAGGGTTTTCGAGAATCATCAAGGTGTTCAAAATTATTCCATAATTCCTAGAATTATTTTAATGCTAAATAATATTCTAATTACATAAAATAATCATAAGAATTTAAATATCATAATTCCTTGATCATTAGACTTGATTTTCAAGTCATCTTCAAACGTTAACGTTTGAAGCGTCTCAACGTTAATTATCGACTCATCTCCAAATGGTCGTAATAAAGTCGTAATCACTTTATTAAATCATCCCATTAATAATGGAATTTAATTCTAAGCTTAAACACTTAGAAAATATCACGAAATTCTAACTATCGATATGCAATCGACGTTAAAATTATCTTTGTCGAAATCGTTATATAATCGTATTCCTCAATTCACAATCATTAGTGAATAAAACATAGAATTTATTATTAGTAAATAATCGAAATCATTATTTGATAATTTATTAATTCAATAATCGAGACAAAACCACAATTTACGATTTTTATTATCGTAATTGGGCTTTTAATCATTCGGTATTACAATAATCGACGTTGAAATAATCTTTGTTGAAATACGTTACATAATCGTATTTCTCAATTCACATTCATTTGTGAATAATACATAGGAATTTATTATTCCAAAGTAATCGAAATCATTATTCGAAAATTTATTTTTCAATTTCGCATAATAAAACTCTAATTTATGAAATTAATATTGTAATTAGGCTTTTAAATAATCGGGGTATTACATTCCACCCCCCTTAAAGAAATTTCGTCCCGAAATTTGCATACCTCGAAAGTATGGGGTATCTTAACATCATAATATCTTAAATTTTTCCACGTGATTTTCTTTCTGTCCATGATTTCTTCATTGGACTTTCATTAAAGACCCAAACTTGATTCTTTAATCATTGAATTGTACGATCAAACTAGTCGTAGATTTTCATCACAACTCATCTGAGTTAAAGATCACGTCATTATGGCGGATCATGTGTTTTGGGTCATTTTCATATTTCCTTAATGGTGACACGTGGAAAACATTACGCATTTTCCCAAATTTGCTGGAAGTACCAATCTATAGGCTACTGGGCCTATCATTACTAGGATCTCGTAAGGTCCTATAAAGCGGATCTTAACATTTTGTATCTCGAACTTTATATTTTCCCTTAATGGAGAAATCTTAAGAAACTTTGTTTCTTCATTTAAAATCTGATTCGGATCTACGCATATCGTAAGACTTTTGTACGTCTGAGCTTCTCTTATTCTTTGCCTCATTTGGCGATATCTTTAATCATTTCATTTACGACGCGGGATCTCATACTTTCTCTCACCTACTTTATTTTAATAAAGTGGTGGTCAAACTTCTTTCCACGTAATGCCTCATAAGGCTATATTGATAATTGCTTGACAACTATGGTCATACGTGAACTTACCAAGTGGTACTATACGTCCCCACTTGTACCTTGATTTAACATTAATGTTCTCATCGTATCCCTAAACGTTTCGGTTGTCATTTTTCTTGTCCATCTATCTGTAAGTGGACATTTATGTTAAGGTTCAATCTCGTGTCTAACTCCTTTTTGTGAGTTAGTTCAAAATCTAGGGGTAAACTTGGAGTCTCTATCCGAAGTGATATGTTTTGGTACCCCCTGAAGTATACAATTTCCTTTATGTACGACCGAGCTAACTCATCAGATCTACGAGTCATCTGAATAGGCAGAGATGAACATATTTGGTGAGTCAATCCACTGCTACCCATATAGCAGTGTTACCTCTTTATGACTTTGGCAAAACCTGTCATAGAATCCATTGCGATGTCATTCCATTTTCATCTGTATATATATTTATAGATTATAACCTCTTATAAGGTCATTGATACAATGCCTTCACTTGTTGGTAACCGAGACACTGCTCGACAATATGGTTATATCTCATTTTATTCCTTACTATCTAACTTTTCTCGTAAATAATAATGTCTATTAAAGCTGTCTGGTTGGGCGGTATGAGAAGGGTCATGAACTTCATTCATGATTTCATTTCCAAGCTTATTATTGCTTGAAATATATATATATATAACCCTCCGTAGGTGATAATTTATATCACAATTGTAATCTTTTACTGATTCGAGCCATCTTTTCTATCCCGTATCCAAGTCTCTTTGCTCGAAGAATTAATTCAAACTTTTGTAATTTGTGAAGGATTTTTAACTTATTGTCATAGGAGTGATGTCTCAAAGACTTTCGTACTTATTTTATCGTTACTATTTCAAGTCGTGAGTTGGGAATTTCTATATGTGTGGCCTAAGTCATTGTGATGCGTAAGCTATTATCTTTCTCATATTAATACATAGCCTTACTTTAATTAATCCATGTAAATTTGATTCCTTTTGGGGTAGGCGTTTTATCGACCGATACCTTAGAGAGTTCTCAATGGCTCTCGATAGTAGTCAATTAATCTAAGAAATTCACGATCTCATTTGGGTCATTGACGACTTTCATTCTTAATTGCTTTATCATTTGCCCAATCTACATTGACTCCTTCTAAAGACACTATGTGCCTGAGGAATATTTCTTTAGCGAAATTCACAATCTTTTTTTGGCAAAATTTGTCCGACTCTTAAAATTAGTGAAGACCGTCCTTGACGTTCTTTACATTCTTTCTCATTCTTCGTATGAATAGGGCGTTATTCATAAAGGTTAAGAAAAATTGTCTAAGTATGTGTGGAACACTCGATTTTTGAGGTTCATGAGCAGTGGTGCATTTGTTAGTCCGAATGGCATAATTACTATCTCATAGTGGCCATATCTTATTCGGAACAATTCGTCGTCGTATCTCGGATACCATTCTACAAGGACCATAAAATATGTTACATCAAAACGCCTCAATGAGGACTTTTCATATATTAATTACGAGGGTCGGTCTATCAAGCCGACTAATTTCATGGCATCTAGTTCTTTTTACACTCAAAAATTTTGACACCATTTTAACATATTTACAACATACTCCACACTACGTTTGTTTTACATATTCTAGCCACACCATTTTCAACATTAACCCTTATCTACATATAAGTCTCATATGATCATAGGACTCTATGTCTCTGAGTGGCCTTCATCGGAATCGTACTCCTCACTTGGAAACTTGTCTTTCTCCTTGTACGTTCCTGCCTCATACCACCGATGTTCTATTCCTCTGAGAGCCTGGGTCAACCGATCCCGCTTTCTTCTTCACAGACCGAAGTCTGTGTTGCTTTTATCAGAAAGTATGGTTGAGTTGGTAGAGGTAGTTCCCCTAGTCCACGAGGGCGGTAAGATCCTGTCCTCTTTCCATTCTCATCCCTTCGGGTATAATCATGCACGGGGCGTGGGGCGGCGTTTGGGATATCAGGGTACAACCACTCCTTTGTACCATACTGGGTGACTTGCCGAGGACCGGGACAAGTGCTAGTAGGTGCAGTTCCATACGCATAATATGTATGCTTGAGTCGGTCGACAAATCCTGGTAGGTCTGCCCAAGTCTTGGAGTTTTCTACATGCAAGATATTCTCTTGATACTTCTTTTGCAAACTTACGTCATTCCGTTGGCAAGCGGCGAATAAGCCTCTCGGATACCATCCTCATCCGTAACTCCATAGTTACGAGCATCCTTCAACGGTGCAGAAATTCCTCAAAAGTCGTCCTAAATTCATGCAGTTATAGTAAAAGAGCCGATATGCTGTGTGAATTCTAAGCTTGTAGCCTTGTGGTTATCTTCTTACTCGTATTATTCCTTTTCCTGCCATCTGTAAACATATATTTCTAGATAAGTCAGACTTAAATTAAAGAAATAGAGGGGATTTTAAACAAGAAAGATCTCTTAAAGAATTAAACACTTTATGACACATATAACTTGTAGAAAACTTACGTCACGACTCATGACACTTATATTATCACTCATTTTACGTTTTACACCTTTAGTCGTATATCGTTCTAAATTTATTCGCATAAGCAAATAGTGGTACTAATATCTTGTCGCGTAACACCTCTAACGAAGAGGCTAGGCCCAGGTCACTAATCACGTGATGATGACCATTTCCTAAACTTCTTGTTTCTAGAATTATATCTACGTTCCACATAGATATAATGATCCAAATCCTTGGATAGAACCTTAGGCGATCCTAGGTTTAATTCTAAGTTTGAGCAACACCTGAGACGACCATAATTCTCATATAGGTGAAGAAATTTTCATTTCTTGATTCGTTTATCCCGAATTAGGTTCTATCGTTTCTGCACATACTTGTGCAATGTTAGAACATGAAGCACCTATATCGAAAAAAATATTGTAGGTATGCTGAGAAATCTTTCTCATACCTATCAGGCCTTCTTAATTTTTGTTCGTTCAGTTTTCGGTGTGAAGTATAGGCTTTGGTCTACGGTGTTCCCGTCTATTCAAGTAAACATCTATTTCATATGTCATTGTCCTTTCCATTGGGACATTATTTTCCCTTGCTATGGCCTTCTGTTGCCTCATTCACTCTATACTTCTCGGGTATCAGTACCGTTATGCTTTTACCAATAGCATTCGTGGTTAGGTCTACATCAACCTATCCTTTAATATTGATATTTCGATAATTAAATCTTATCGTAGAGATCTTCATGTCTCTATTACTATCATTCATTCCTAATCCAGTATGAATGATTCAATTCTCTTTTTCACTTTATCGAACTTAGGAATATATCTCTCATATATTCTTACTTTAAACTCTTTTCCAGAGAAATCCTTATTCTGGCATTTAGTGCCTTCATTTGTAATATCCTTTTAGGATATACATCATTTGTTAACATTCTTTATTGATTCATCATGCAATTTCGCATAGGATAAAATCCTTGGTCCATTGAGGACATATCATACTTTTGCTTTGACGTCACCATTTCTCGACATTCAATGATTATTTCATTTCAATGTCAGAGATACTTAATATCTCATTTTATTGATCGTCACAAATGTATGGGGGATAATCTTCCCAATTAGATTCACTTTAAGATCCTTCCATGTGAATCGTTTCATTATTCTCTCGAAATATTTCCTTTTCTTAAACATGGTATCGAAAGTAATATCACTTCGTTATACTTCGGTTCTCACATTCAGGGTTAGAACCGTCATTATTGTCGTATGGCTTGGTAAGGTAGTACATTCGTACACCATCACTTAAATTCCAAGCATCTTATTACCATGTCTTGGCTTTGGAGATATTTTCTCCATACCTGATTTACATACTAGGGCTATCCTAGTCGTTCACACAATCTCAAGGATTATGATTCCTCAATCTCATTATCGTTTATTTCACCAAGTTTCAATTACTTGGAATCGATTATGCTCAAGCATAATCTCATTGATTGAGGTATAAAGTGAGAGATCTATTTTTCTGAGATGCTATCATTTCCTTATATATATATTCTTTGAAAAGAATATCTTGCATGCATCTTTATTCTTTTAAACATGTCCAACCTACTAACGAGGGTTTAGGGACAAACAACTATCTTAAAGATAAGTTGTAATCTCTCGTTATGACATGGTGAGGGAAATTATATCCCACGGATATCATATACTTTTCTTTACTTTTACTCTTGCATTCAATGCTAAAGAGTATCTTATTCATAACTTTATTATCATAACGACTATATGAAGGTATAACTTCACTGTTATCAATCTTTGTAAAGCCCATCAAGGGTCATCACTTCCATGTGTATCATAGGGAAAATATCTCGTCTCATCGAGATTTTCGTTACATCATAATTTCTTGATGTCTATCACTTTACTGGTCTGAAACTTTTAGGTGATTGAAATAAGTCAACCTATTTCATGCCTGATGTTTATCGCTTTACTAGTTCGCACTTAGGAGACAAGGTAAGTCAACATTCATCATACTTGATGGTTTCAAGAATCAAGGAGAATTTATCACGATTACTTACAAGAGGTACTGCCTCATAAATCCATATGACATCTTTTAATGATTGAATCTATATCTCTTTGTACTGAATAATTTGGATCTAGGGTCCGAAGACCAGAATGACGACTATTGAGATTTCTTTGATCATATGGGCTGGCCAGACCCGTCACAATTATTTTCTCTGTCATACAAGACTTGGTTTCAAAAGACGCTTTATAAGGTTTCAGGTAGTAAATTTCTTTCAGAAAAAGTGAGAAAACTCGCATGATTTCTCAATTGGAGCTAGGTCATAGAGTTAAACTCAATGACAGAAATTAGGTAATGAATAAAATTTGAAACCTTATATACTCGTAGTAGGTCATCAACAAAGGTTCTTATGAAGGTAATGGTTCTACTTATACTACTGGAAATCCTACTTTCTTAGTAACATTCTAAGGTTCTTATCATACTATAAAGTTCTCATTCTATAAAAATCATAGAACTAACTTTAACTGATTCTCGTAAATTCCGGAGTAGGAACCAGGGATTTGGTCCTTCATAACAAATGAAGTACAGTGTGTTAGGAGTACGTAGGCGAAAACCGTGTGTAAATCGGAGTCCACACGAAGGAGAACGGGTCAAAACGAAATCACTGCGCAGAGCAGGAAAATTATGCGCGCGCTCGCGACGAGATTGTTGGCTATGCCGACACCGAGGTCGTGCATGCCGTTGCCGATGTCGGGGTAGTACAAGATACCAAGTTCGACATATCAAAGTCGATATAATAAAATTACCGAAGTCAAAGTCGACGGTTGCACATGCCGAAGTAGAAGTCAAGGTCGCACATGCCGAGGTCGAAGTCGAGTCGCACATGCCGAGGTAGAAGTCGAGTCGCACATGCCGAAGTAGAAGTAGAGTCGCACATGCCGAAGTCGAAGTCGAGTCGCACATGCCGAAGTCGAAATCGAGTCGCACATGCCGAAGTCGAAATCTCTGGGTTGACTTCAACGAGGTGGAAAGCCTTAGCTTTTATTCTGAGCTCGTTTCTTTTCTTTTGTTCACGTAAGAAGGGGAAAAGTTCGTACATTTGTTCGTCTATGTTCCTTTCAATAAGGGATCATGCTCCTTATTACGCCTATGTTCCATTTGGGATGATATAGGAATTAATCAAAATCAATCATAAGAATTGAACAATAAAATTTCAAATATGATTTAACATAGCTCGTTTTAAAATACGCATTTCGCGAAAAATTTTCAATCAATCAATGTATCATGGTTATTTACAACCTTTCTCATTTCATTTGTCGATAATGTTCTATCGACACCAAATCAAATTCATAAATCATTTGTCGATAATGTTCTATCGACAACAAATCAAATTCATAAATCTCAAACTTTTCTTTTCAAAGATGAGAAAATAATTTACCTTTTTCCCGGTTGAGCTGGATGTGATGGAGTGTTGAGCGTAGTCAGATGATTCTAGAAGTCTAGTGACTCAATCTAGACTTAACCTTTTGAAAGAAAGTTTAGGTTCAAAGAGCAAACCGCTCGATACCACTGTCATGACCCCTTTAATCCAAAGGATGATTAGGAGGCTGGAACTTGGAGCAGTTGATTATAAGATATTCAATAGAATAATCAAAAGATTTTAAAGTAACATTAACCGTCTTCTAAAGTCAAACCTTATTTACAAGGCACCGATAATTTACAGATATAAAGGCTTGTCACACCGGTTCGGTTACCACCTTACCGGACCGTAACTCGGGTTCGGGTTAGTGAATATGAAATGAATAAGGTTTCCAACTCATTTCATCTACGAGAATTGTAGATGTTCCAAGCGAAACAAGAATCATGATGAACCAAAGATGGCTTATATATATAAGATGGTTTCAAGGTTTCAACAAAACAAAGAGCTTTTACAAAACTTAACATAGTAACAAAACGTAATGTAGTCTCAAGAGCTTGGCAATGAACAAGCGTGTGAGACATGCATGTGAAGATGCATTCTCAAGGTGAACCAAAATACTTCATACTTCAAAAGATTCCGCTCAACTCCCGCCTGCTCCATCACCGCTCAACCCGCACATTTAAAACAAACATGTGGTGAGTACAAATAATGCACCCAGTGGACACATTGCGAAAACATTTTTACTTTACTTAATATCAGATCGCCTCATCACAAGAAGACACAAGCGGTTTTATTTGAAAAGGCTCAGGCTTACAAAATACATTTTCATTTTCTCAAAACATCGCTGGCCGTGCATTTTCACATCACAACGATATTCCAAGTCGGCATATGGATTAACGCCGGGAGGAGGCCTCCTTCACCCGGACGCACGATCGATCGCAACCGCGATTCGAGGTTGAAACAACCGATCGCAACCGCGATTCGTGTCAAGTGTACACAACCCTAAGCGTGATTCCCTTCACCTCCAACTTAGGATCCGAATTGTAATACTTTTTCTGTTGCCCTGTGCAACCCGAATGGACATATACAAAACATAAAACATTTTCGGCAGACAATATCGTATCTCAAAAGTTTTCAATTAAAGCAAGACAAGAATAACAAGAAACATTTTTCAAAAAGCTCATAAAAGGTTTTGGTAAGAAAGCTCACCTCGAGGACTTAAGGTTTCTTAAGTCACTAGTTTCTATTCTCGATTTCGTTCTCCTTCGAGTCGACCTTATCAATGTAAGAAACGAAATTTTAGCATATCATCATGTCGCAGTAAGATTCTTCGATCCAAACGCACGCACTATCCTTCCATTCATTCTTTTGTTCAAATCGTTCGGTAGATACGACATAGTCTATAACGCTCTATCGCCAAATAAGGCTAACGCCGGACTTATTTCGACGCTTCCTAATCAATTGATGTTGATTACGAATTTTCTTGATTTATAAGGAATATTCTACCTTTTACTATATAATGTACGCTTTAATGTACTTACGTAACGAAGTTACATTGTTACTAACGCATCACGTCACATAGATCACGACATCGAATTACGTGCCCTTTGACCTTGGTCAACGTTTTTGTCAACAATTTTGACCAAGTCAACACTTAGTCAACAATTTTGACTTTGGTCAACAAAAGTCAACATTTGACTTTTTCAATTTCTTATGAAATTCTATCATTTTATGTGCAATTCTTGTTCTAAAATTCCATAAAATTATATTATGTCTAAAACATTATTTTAGATCATTTTATGTAATTACTTTGGTCAAATAAAATCATATACCTTAGAATTGTCTTATATGGTTTTCGGTTTTCATAATTCACTAAGTAAACAATTTTTAAAAATTCTAATAAATTCACATAACACTTAATCATCCTTAACTATGCTTACTATAACATAATTTTTATTTATTGTGAACTATTCAATTTAATCTTCCTAAGTCACTTTTGAAAATTTGGACTTAGGTCCAATAAATTCTTAACAAATCCAATAAATTCACACAACCATATTTTATGAATCTACACCCTCAATATGTTATAATAGCACTTAAACATGGATTATATCACAACATGTTATCATGTTCTATAATTTTCGAAATTCATAGACTTAGGTACTAAAGTTTCCCAAAAATTCTACATAATTTCACGTAGCATAGTTAATACCCTAGATCATGATTTCACGCTTAAATCAACAATTAAAAATCATACTCATAAATATATCATTCCTTAAGTTTTTGGACAACATATAAACTTTAATATCATGCTTGATTTTGTGATATAATTATACTACATGCTTAATAACATCATATAAACCAATTTCTAAACATATTGGCACAAGTCTTATGATTTTGAAAATCACACATATAACCTAAGCTTATAACATAAATTCTAACGATATATCTGAGCTTGTAAGAAATCTAACCTCTTAGTCGGAGTAGAATTGATCGTGAACGTTTATTTGATCTACGATCAAGAACACTTCAAAGAACACTCTCTTATTTTTTCTCTCTATTTTTCTCCTATTTCTTTCCTATTTTCGGTTATGAGCTTATGGGAGGGTGATCTCCTATTTATAGGATTTATGAGATGATATTAATTATTACACTTTAAAATATCTAATGTACACTTGTACAAAATCTTATCTTTATCCTTATCAAATCTTATCATAATCCTTATCATATCTTATCTTTTAATAGTACATTGAATCATTCATACAACTTGCATCACACTTGTCCTAAGATAATTAAATTATAATTTTATAATATATTGGTGGCAATTTTCGCCATTAGGGAGACAACACAATAGGTTACTTGTTTTAATTGAATTCTAACTCTACTTTACACTCATAATGTGATAAGATCACAATCTTATCCTTACATTAATTATAGTATGATATTTATCTCATAAAATACTAATTTCTTACAATTTTCGGTCATCACCTAATATATATACTAAATATTTTATTTTCTCCAATTAATAGCTATGTGACATAATATTGATCTTAGATAATAATTTAGATCATAGGAAAATTAATTAAGATCAATTTCATGTACTAATGTAAAGTTATCGGCAAATAATTCAAAGCTAAGGATAAATTATCAAACTATGATTCTTTTCATAAAAATATTATTTTATGAGTTATTATATCAATATAATGATATTATATCATAAAATAAATTTTGGGATTTTTCTAAGCAATTTCCCAATTTATTCGAAAACTAGGGTTTTCTAGATTTAATTTTATAAAATCCTATTCTTACCTTATTTCATAAATTTCGAAATTTCTATAATTCCCATGAGATAAGATTGATCTAGAACCATGATATTTATCAAGTATATAATTTAAATAAATTATTTAATATAATTATCACATAAAAATCATGATTTTCGAAAATTACACATAAAATAATACATTAATTTCGAAAATCATGCATATAAATATTCAAAATATTATTTCCTATGATACTCTACACATTTCTACACATTTCTAAGAGATAAACATTATCTCTTAATTAATTATGATCTTATCTTATCTTTTAATAAAATATCTTAATAAGCTTATCTTATCTCTAATGTCATTTTCCAACCTTATCACATCCACCTCATGCTTAGGTGTTTCAAGATAATTATCTTATCATATAATATAAGATAAACATGACAACTCATCACATAAAATCAAGTGATCACATAATAAATCACAAATTAATTCCTTGTACTTTAAATTTTCGAAAATCACTATTAAATAAGGAAAAATATTTCTTTTCCTTCTTTAGTGCAAATAATATCCTAAATATACTTAAAACATATTTAAAAATTATTTCGCTCAAATTTTCAAGAGAAATTTCGATTTATTCAAAATCGATGCATCGACGCTCATTTTCATACTGCTTCTATCGCATCGCTCCTTCTTTATTTTCAAATTTTAAGCCCGTAAATTCGGTATTACAAGGCTACTAGTCCTTTAACAAATGATTCGATAATTTGGACAAATTCAATCGCCAATAACTAAATACAATAACATATTTAAACCGCAATGAAAGCATGTGAATGCATATATGACGATATGCAATCAAGGTTTCTTTCAAAATATAATAAATACACAAAAGACTTCGACTACTCAACATCTCTCCTCCATCATTATCATCAGCCCAACCTGCACATTTAAAAACAAATATGCAGGGCTGAGTATAAGAATGCACTCAGTGGCTCATGCCAAAATAATTTATTAATTTTAAATTATCATTTATCACAAAGAATACACGAGGTTTTAATTCAAATGCTCGTGTTTACTAAATATTTTCTGTTATTTTCCATAAATATTCGTCTGCAGATATTTTCCTTGTATGTATGATCCATATCCACCACAATAATTCATTCAACAATAACCTCACTTGGAGGAGGCCTCCTCTCACAGACGCTATGACCGGCCGAGCACCCTTTCAAAGACACAGTCACAATTAGTCAGTGCACAAAATCCAGCCATCTCAAGACGTGATACTAATTCTCCATCATCCTTGGGAGTACTTCCAAGAATCTGAATTCAAGCATGTCATAAAGTGGGAGCTACCCAACAATATGCATAAAACATCATGGATTGGATACATACATAAAACATAAACATTTTGGGGTGTAATTAAATAAATCGGTTCATAAATTTTGCTTGCAATAAAGCATCATAATTAAATCATTTGATAAGTTCTATCAATTTGAGTATAGTAAAGCCCACCTGGACTATAGATCGCCTTAAACGATTTCTTGCTTTGTCAACTTGTCACGTCGCGTCTAACCTTTACGTAAAAGTATTTTAGCACGTCGTCACGTTTTCGAGAATATCAAAGTTTATTCAACTTTGATAAATAATATAATAATTCGAAGTCTTAATAAATCTTAATACGTCGTTTCAACGCGTATTTCAATAAAATAATTCTCGTACTTCGAGAGAGACGTAATATGATCTACAGTCTCATTTTAACCTTTTAGGTTAAATAATTAACGTATAATAACGTTATTCGATAAAATGATTTCAATTTTGAAATCTTTTCTCACAATTGAGATATTCTTATAAAAGTAATACGTTTTTCACGTATTAGCGTATTTAACGAACGTATTTCATACGTCAATTTCAAAAGTCAACAATTTTGACTTTTCTTAATAATTCTTTAATAAATCACATTTTTAATATCTAAATTCAATATAAATCGATTTTCAATCGATTTCTTTTCATAAAGCTTTAATTCTCGATTTTCACGCAAATTGATAAACTTGATTAATATTTTCTTTTAATATTAATCAATTAATACATTAACAATAGAAAATATTAATCGATAAACTAGGATCATTAATATGTATTAATATCACTATAGAAAATTTTGGAACTTCACCTATGTATTACTATAGGTCTCGAAAATCCTCCAATAATTATCAAATAATTTCCTAAAATTTTAATTAAATATACAAGGCCCCAACATTAATTTATAACATAATTATAACCTAAAGTCCAATATAATCAATTTCTACATTAAGGATTCATGATCAAAGGTTTCGGTTCTTACCAACCTCATACTAAACATTTTTAATAAAATTCCAAATTAATAACACTATGCTTATATACTATCATGTATCACCAATAAATCATAATATTTCATAATAACACATTATAAACCATTAAACCTAAAGCCCTAGCTCTCGGCTATTTCAAGAGTAAATAGGTATATATGTCCAAAAATTCTAATAAATTCCAACATCAACTAATTAGTACTCTAGATCAACAATATGCTATAATATCACTTAAATAAAAATTGTACATCAACTTATAATTCTTACTCATTTTCGGCCATTTACAAATTAATAGCATATGATGTTTAAAAAAAAATTTCAAATATTTACTATGAACTCCTTAGCTAATACATAACATAAATCCATCATCAAAACAAGCCTTAGAATTTTCGATCATCATAGAAAAATCATAACATGCTTAGGCCTTTGATTTAATACAATACTTAAGCTTATAATTTCATACTAAGCATATTTAAAGAACAACAAACATGTTAACATAATTTCTTAATCAAGAACACATGCTTGTAAAATAAAATCGAACCATCGAAAATTACAAATTTAGTGTATAATCGAAGCTTGTTCGATTTCTAACCTCTTTAACGGTGTCGATTATGTGCGCAAGAGATTTAGTAGCAAGCTTTTGGTCATTGAAAGAAGGAACTCTCAAAGTTTTCTAAAGCGAAGCTCACGGCGAGTAGAAGGTTGAGAAGAAAAAAATGATGGTTTGTTCTATCCAATTAACTTTAGTATAAAGCAAAATGATTTAAAGACTTAACAAAATCCTAAAATTCCACGCCCTCTCTCGATTTTCTTTCTCACAAAATACACTTGCAAGCCTATTAATTATGCTTTGTGACTCATCAAGGTAATACATCATCACTTACAAATTTTAATGCACACAAAGCTTTTGAAAGAAGCAAAACAATTAAACTTATAGATACTAGGAGAGTAGTCGGCCCTCTCGTTTTTTGCATGCAAGACTCTTTAATTGATGACACACCATTTTAATACATCACCATAGTAAGTGATCTTACACATTTTGAACAAAACAAAATAATTCTTGGCTTTGGATACACCACCGTCGGCCATCTCTAAAATTTACAAAGGAAAGCATTTTTTTTTGTCTTACACCATGCTAAAGTCATACACATTCCCAAATGCATAAATACACCATCAAAGAGTTTATGAAAATCTTACAACCTCATTTGTAGTCAATAATATATGGCCCCTCACTATTACACAAGCATCCACTTGATCATTGAATTTACTTGGTCTTTGTGTAATTAGAAACACTTGACTTACATAAATATATATATATCAAGTAAAGATAGCAAAACATGTTCAATGATAATATGGTACACGACACTTTGAAATTTAATTGCCCAAAATTTTAATTTTTCATGCCATAAGTAGTTATATATCATAATATATATTTTAGATGATAATTTATATCATAGGAAAATAATTAGAATTAATTATAGGTGAAAACCCTAATTTTGAAATTAGGGTTTTCGAAAATTACATCTTTGTTCAATAATTATTCCTTAATTCTCTAGCATTATTTTAATGCTAAATAATACTCTAATTACATAAAATAATCATAAGAATTTAAATATCATAATTCCTTGATCATTAGACTTGATTCTCAAGTCATCTCTAAACGTTAACGCTTGAAACGCCTCAAACGTTAATTATCGACTCATCTTAAAATGGTCGTAATAAAGTCGTAATCACTTTATTAAATCATTCCAATAATAATGGAATTTGATTCTAAGCTCATATACTTAGAAAATATCACGAATATTTAATTATCGATACATAATCGACGTTGAATAATATCTTGTTGAAATACGTTACATAATCGTATTTCTCAATTCACATTCATTTGTGAATAATACATAGGAATTTATTATTCCAAAGTAATCGAAATCATTATTCAAAATTTATTTATCAATTTCAAGATAATAAAACTCTAATTTACTGAAATTAATATCGTAATTAGCTTTTAAATAATCGGGTATTACATGAACCCTTTGTTAAAGATCGATGGTCTAGTTACATGTAAATTATGTGTACTTTATCTCAAATAGTTTGAAGTTCTAAAGTTTGCTTGATGTATGTCTCACAAGTCTATAATCAATTGTCTTTCATGTTTCTTAATTACCGTTACAAGTAATAGTCCCTGCTAATCCGTCCTTAGGACTAGAGGGCTGTTGCAAAGTGGTATCAGACCAGTTCGTTCTTTGAAACCAAAACCTTCTTTCGAAAGTCAAGTCTAGATTGAGTCACTAGACTTCTAGAGATCAGCTGACTGTGCTCAACACTCCATCACATCAAGCTCAACCGGAATGAGGTAAATGATGTTGTGTGTGTGTTGGCTTAGTGGTTAATGCCCGAGGCCAAAGGTCTCGGGTTCGAGTCCACCGTGACGCAGCCTTTACAATTTCTGTATTAATTGACCAAAAAAAGGAATGAGGTAAATGATTTCTTCTCAAGTTTTGAAATGAAGAGTTCAAAGTGAAAAAGGATTGAAATCATGTTTTAAAAGTGAAGAAAGTTATGAAGATTGATTCAAAAAGAAAGTTATGAAAAAGGATTGAAAAGGGAAATTTCGAAATCAAGTTTGAAATCAATGAAAGTCATGGCAATTGATTTGAAAAGAAAGTTATGGAAATATTTTGGAAATAGAAGTGTTGAAAAGTGATCAAAGATGAAAATGTTGACAAAATGATCGAAAATGGACATAATGTGCCAAAGATGATATGTTGAATTCTCGAAATTCAAATAAATGCGTATGTACAAATGAGTTATGTTATGAATGTTTGAAATTTTATTTCAAATCTCAAGTTGATTATGAAAATGGGTATGTTATCCCAAAAGAACATAGAAGATATAAGAAGCATGATCACTTATTTCAAAAGAACATAGAAGTATGAATTCGAGAACTTCATTCCATCACGAGAATGAAAGCAAAGATCAACATGAGAACAAACGCAAAGATCAAATGAAAACAATGCGAAGTTTTCAAACGAGAACAACGAAAACAAAGTGAAGAAACCAAAGGAGCAAGATGCAAAACAATGATGATAACAATTGAAGGATGATGATAAAATGATTAATGTCACTATGTGATAAGTGACATGAGTATAGTCTTCGCTCGATGTTCACGCACGACGGAAATCCAAATTGACTATGACTTTTTTGTTAGAAAGCAAAATAAGAATGTGATCAAAGAATCAATTGAAGTTAGTTTTATGATTTACATAAAATGAGAACTCTATAGTGTGATAAGAATCTTAGAATGCTACTAGAGAGTGACTTTCCCTATAGTGCAAATAGAGCTATGACGTGTGTTGTACATAAGAACCTTTGTCGATAACATTTATCCGCTTATCGATATGTTTCGATTGTTTTATCTACTTAATGATATGTTCGGTTTATCTTATCTCGCTTATCAAATATATCTAGATCGACTTATGCTAGAACCGTCGTGTTAGATGGCGAGGACTCGTTACACAACGAAGAGGAGACTAGTGCCGCGAGCTACACCAGAGGAGGTGATCCGGGCATACCGTACATATAAAATGGTGTGGGGCGACAGTTTAGGAGAGTTCTTGATGCATTACCTCCATCACTGGATGGCTGCACATGAATATGGTGTGACTGATTTTGACGGCATTAAGCGTCTGCTGACTCGACTGCCTTGTGATTGGGAAGGTTATGCTACGGAGATATCGGGTGACTATATCTATCGTGCCGATGGTAGTTATGATTTAATCGCAGATCCGCCAAGATTCATCATCATCCGAGCTATGTCTACAAAGTGTTTATAGAGTTGCACCTGAGGACCATACCTTCCACCTCGAGAATACACTGGCGCGACATTACGCCGAATGGTTATACTTGGAGTGTGCCGAGAGGTCGACCCTCTAATCCCAAGGACGGATTAACGAGGACTAATACTTGGAACAAGAATCAGGAACATGAAAGACAATTAATCAAAGACTTGTGGGACATAATTCAAGTAAACTAAGAGGCTTCCACCATTAAATACAAGACACACATAATATACATGTGGAATTAGACGTATGCATCCTTAACAAAAGATTCAAATGGTCTGAAGGAATTAAACTGTCAACATTAAAACATGAACTTAGTTCTATCGCAATGAAAAGCATGTGAATACACATATGACGATGTGTAGTCAAGGTTTCTAACATATCATTATCAAAAGGGTTACGATCGCCAACACACCTCCATCCATCATCTCGCTCAATCGCACATTTAAAACAACATGCGGTCGAGTACAAGAATGCACTCGGTGGACTTATGCCAAAACATTTTATCATCTTTACATTACATCGCCCATCATGGTAAGACACAAGGGTTTTATTTGAAAGGCCCCGTGCTTACTAAAACATTTCATCATTTTCATAAACGCCGCACAAGCATTTTCCTTGTATGTATGATCCATATCCTTTCCTTTCATTTCTCATATAACATCATCATAAACTCATCTCATAAAATCATCTCGCGCGTAGAAGCGAGGCCTCCTCCCACGGACGCCGTGACCGCCGAGAACCCTTTCAAGACACAAATACCAATAGTGCACAAAATCCTTGCCACTCCGGCACGGGATACTTAATTCTCAATCATCCTTGCGGGTACTAACAAGGATAACAATTCAAACATCTCATAAGTTCGAGCTACCCAACAACATTCATCATTCGCTCATGGATATGATACATATATAAAACATAAACATTTGGGCGGTGTAATTAAATAAATCATTTCATCATCATTTCTTGCAAATAAGCATCGTAAATAAATCATTTGGTAAGCATTTTATCTTTTTGAGTATAGTAAAGCCCACCGGATGTAGACTTTCTAAACAATTTCTTTCACGCCAACGATCACGTCGCGTCCCACCTTTACGTAAAGTTAATTTAGTATGTCGGTCATGTTTTTCGAGAACGCCAAAGTCTAACAAACTTTGATAATTTTATATAATAATAATTCGGATCTTTTTAACTAAATTAGTACGCCGTTTCATCGCATATCTTAACTAATAATTTCTCGTCCTTCGATAGAGACGTAATATGATCTACGGCCTCATATTAATCATTTAGATTAAACGTCGAACTTATACTAACGTCTTTCAATAAAATGATTTCAATTTTGAAATCGCTTTCATAAAAGAGATATTCTTATAAATTTAATACGCTTCACACGTATTAGTGTATTTATTCAACGATTTCATACGTTTAGACTTAAGTCAAAGTTTTTGACTTTTCTTAACACATTTTCAAATTATTCACATATTTGATAACTAGTTTCCATATAAATCGATTTTCAATCGATTTCTTATCATAAAACCCTAATTCTCAATTTTTCACGTTAATCAATAAACTTGATCAATACTTACTCAAGTATGATCTAACTTGTACATTACATATTATTTTTCACGTCTAACGTTATTTAATATAACGTTTCGTCGTAAACATAGTTTACTATGTTTCTAAAATCCCATAAATTCTTAGTAATTCTAAAATATATTATCAGGACATAATATGTGATTTTTCTCGATAGAATGAATTTAATACTCTTAATCCTCATGCTTAGCCGCCCTTATACATTAATTCTCAAAATTCTTCCAAAATTTTATAAAATCACACAATGCTCTATATTATCATAAGATCATTAATATGTATTAACATTAGCTATAGGAAAATTGGACATCACTTTCCTATTCTTTGTAGTTCTCGATTTTTTTACAAATATATCCAAACATTTTTCTAGAAATTCAATAAATTCTCACAACACTTAATCATCATCCTATATCATTAATATAACATAATATCCAACATCTAAAAATCACACATCAATGTATCAACCTTAGGCATTCTCGAAAATTTCTAAAACATGAACAACTCATTTTATAAAAATCTAATAAATTCATGTAGCACCTACTTTAAGCTCTAGATCAATAATATGCTATAATATAACTTAAACATTAATTATACACCAACATATGAATTTCATTCATTTTCGTTATCTCAAAATACATTGCATATTATTTCTAAAATTTCCAATAATTCACAATGAGTCCATTTTCTATCATATCTCATAAATCCATTAACATATGAACATTAATAATTTTGGTAACCCCATAAAATTATAACATGCTTAGCTTTAATTTAAACACTACATATGTTCATTCTTAACATAATAAACATAATTAACAAATCACTAAGTATGATAACATAATTCATCATATTAATAACATTTATAACATAAGCATTATATTAAAATCAAACGGTTGAAAATAAAAAATTTTAACATATAACTAAAGCTTGTTCGATTCCTAACCTTTTAACCATCGTCGATTTTTGGTGCAAAGGATTTTTGTATCAAGGTTTGGGATTTAAATTGAAGAACACTCACTTTCTTTTCTCTCTAAAAAGCTCACGGCAGTGAGTGTAGAAAAGGAATGAAAGATGTTTTGGTTTGATATACTTAAAACTTTGTTAAAGCTAAAGGAATAAGAATAATTAAAACACTTAATTCCCATACATGTTTACGGTCACACACACCACAACAAAGCAAAATATATATTTTGGTGACTCACTATATTTTATTACATCACAATATTCCCTAGTAATTACCCATCACATTCATTTAATTAAAGGAAACAAAAATCCTTCCCTTTTGCTCACAAATGTGTCGGCAATCTTCAATTTGCACAAAGGAGGATTTAAATTTTTGTCTTATACACCAAATAATATCCCAAGCATTAACTTTATGGAAGCAAATTCATAAAAGAGTTCCAAAACTTCTTCTCACTTCAATTCCACATTCACGGCTCACACAACAACAAGGCATCCCCACTTGATTCCTTCATTTATTACCTTGTTTCATGTGTAGAAAATATCCTACTAATTCATTTATTATTTCGCATGACCAAAGATAGCAAAACTTCTTCCATTTAATCTTAATGTTACAAACTCACAAGACTTTTAAGCTATAAGTGCTAAATATTTTATTTTATGGCATTTAATAGCTATATGACATAATATATGTCTTAGATGATATATTTAATCATAGAAAAATTATTAAAATGATTTCATGTGTCAAACCCTAATTTTCAAAATTAGGGTTTTCGAAAATTGTACACTTTATTCAATAATTAATCCTTAATTCTCTAGCATTATTTTGATGATAAATAATGGTCTTATTTCATAAAATAATCATAGGAATTTAAATATTATAATTCCTTGATCATTAGACACATTTTTCGACTTGTCTCTAAACGTTGACGTCAAACGCCTCTCAGCGTTAATAATCGATCTATCTCAAAATGTTCGTAATAAAGTCGTAATCACTTTATTAATCCATTTTATTAATAATGAAATGTAATTCTAAGTCATCACTTAGAAAATTCACGTAATATTAACTTTCGATATTCAATCGACGTTAAAATATTACTGCCGAAAGAATTATATAAACTATATTCCTTGATTCACTAATCATTAGTGAATAAGATATAAGAATTCATTATATCATAAATAATCGAAATCAAAATTTGATAAGTTACTATTTCAATTATCGAGTCGAAACCCTAATTTACGATTTTTATTATCGTAATTATGCTTTGAAACTTCTGGGTATTACATTCCACCCCCCTTAAAAAAAATTTCATCCCGAAATTTGCATATCTCGAAAATATGGGATATCTTTGCATCATAACATCTTCAATTTCCACGTGATTCCCTTTTGTCCATGGTTTCTCCATCGACTTTCATTATGAGTATAAACTTGATTCTTAACCGCTGAATCTTACGATCAAAATAGTCATAGATTTTTCATCATAACTCATATTTGAGTTAAGGATCGATTCATATTCTCTTAATCGTGACACGTGGAAAAACATTACGTATATTCCCAAATTTGGTGGAAGTACCAATCTATGAGCTCACGGGCCTATCATTTCTAGGATCTCGTAAGGTCCTATAAAACGTGATCTCAACATTCCTTGTACTTGAACTTTATAATTTCCTCGATGGAGAAATCTTAAGGAACTTTATTTTCGCATTCAAAATGCGCTCGAATCTGCGACGATCGTCAGAAGACTTTGTCCGACCGAGCTTCTTTATTCCTTGCCTCATTTGGCGATATCTTAATCATTTCATTTACGTTATCGTGACCTTATACTTCTCTCACCTACTTTATTACAATAATGTGGTGGTCGATACTTCTTTCCACATAATGCCTCATATGGCTATATTGATTGTTGCTTGACAGCTATGGTCGTACGTGAACTTAACAAGTGGTACAACATGTTCCCACTTACACCTCGATTTAACATTAATGTCCTTTCCGACTGTCCATCTATCTGTGAGTGAAAATTATGCTAAGGTTCAATCTCGTGTCTAACTCTTTTTTGGTGAGCTGGTTCAACATCTAGGGGTAAACTTTGGAGTCTCTATCTGAAGTGATAGGTTTTGGTACCCCCTGTAAATATACGATTTCCTTCATGTACGACTGAGCTAACTTATCAGATCCATGAGTCATCTGAATAGGCAGAGATAAACATAATTGGTGAGTCAATCCACTACTACCCATATAGTAGTGTTATTTCATTTGATTTTGGCAAAACCCGTCATAAAATTCATTGCTATGTCATTCTATTTTCATTTGTGTATCTCTTGAGATTATAACCTCTTATAAGGCCATTTATACAATGCCTTCACTTGTTGGTAACCGAGACAATGCTCGACAATGTGGTTATATCTCATTTCATTCCTTACTATCTAACTTTTCTCGTAAATCATAATATATCTTAATGCTGCCTGGGTGGGCGGTATGAGGAGTATCATGAGATTCATTCATGATTTCATTTCTAAGCTTATTATTGCTTGAAATATATATAAACTTTCCTTTATTATTTTATTACCCCTTTTTCTCAAGTCTGACGTAATCGTGAGTGTGACAATACGGCTCATGATTGTCTATGGTTGCTAAACTATTTCTATATTTATTTTCTTAAACTCTCCGATGAGTTTTCCCTTTTTTATAAGGATATACCATAACTTAAACTGAATTTTATAACTTAGTGCAGTAGATTCTACATTAACGTTCAGTAGGTGATAATTTATATCACAATTGGAATCTTTTACTGATTCGAGCCATCTTTTCTATCTCATTTTTAAGTCTCTTGCTCGAAGAAATAATCCACACTTTTCTGGTCTGTGAAGATCTTATAATTCATTCCTTATAGAAAATGTCTCCAAAACTTTGTACATAAACTATTGTCGCTATTTCCAATCATGAGTTGGGTAATTCTATTCATGTGGCCTAAGTTATCGTGGTGCGTTGACTATCATCTTTCTCACTTTAATATACGGCCTCACATTCATTTGTCCATGTAAATTGATTCCTTTGAAGACACCATGTGTCTAAAGAATATTACTTTAAGCCAAAATTCATATACTAAACTTAGCAAAATTGCTCGATTCTAAATGTCCGCAATGTAATAACCCGCAGCTTTAAAAGCCTAATTACGGTCTTTAAAACCCGCCTAATTACGGTCTTTGAAATAAAATTTTGCCGTGAAACCAAATCGATATGAAATCGAATATGATTTCAATTATTTACAAAGGAATAATTTCTGTTACACACTCACCAAGTTAGTGAATGAAAGAAATCGAAAGTTTTAACTTTCATCTAAGAAGACATTTTAACGCCGAACGATATCGATCGTTGAAATGTCACGATATTTCCTAAGCAATCAAGCTTGGAATTATATTCTATTATTAATGGAATATTTTTATAATGAGATTACGAGTATATACGACCATTTTAAAGATGAGTCGACACGTAACGCTTGAGACGCTTTCAAACGCCAACGCTAGAGATAAGACGAACGATGGTTTTAATAATCAAGAAACTTTAGGAAATTATTTCTTATGATATTTTTATGATATTACAGTACTAATAAGCATTTAATTAATGCTTGAACATTAGAATTAGTAAAATATCAAAACTAGTTTCAAAACCCTAATTCTTCAAATTAGGTTTCCTTCAAAATTCATGCCCTTTTAATTATCCTATGATATAATTATCATTTAAATCATGTACCATGGTGAATATACCTATGAATGATATGAAATAAAATTTTAACCCATGGTTTATCCAAATGGCCGATAGCCATTTTTCTTGTGCACAAGTCAATTATTTTCTTCTCTTATGCTATTAAATTAACCTATGATATTAAATATCATCTAAATCATATACTATGATTTATATATCTATGATTAGCATGAAATAAGAATTTTATCCTATAGTTTGGCCAAATGGCCGAGAACTACCTATACATGTATATAAATTCTAATTGTCTTATTTATCTCACTCTTGCATGTATGTATCTATAATTCAGATTTTATACTTGAGTCTCCCACTAAATACATATACTTTACCTATTTCCAAGATATCTTGTGTAAGCACTAATGATTGGGAACCCATTAGTGAATAAAATAGCATTAAAATGTGAAAGGTCTCTTGTGTGTATTGGGGGAGAGAGACCGAGATGGAGGAGGCTATAGGGAGGGGTCTTGCTTCAGTTTTCATTTCACTTTCACTCTACACTCAAACACATCACTCTTACCTCTCTCCAAACCTCCCATCTCTCTCTCAAAACTCTTCTCCTTCTTCCCCAAATTCCAGCCAAAACCGAGAGCTTCACCACCATTTTCAAGCTTGATCTTCTTCTTCTCTTCTTCCATACCACACCTCCATACCTTGTACCTTGTCCATTTAAACTATACCAACAAGGTAGGTGTCGAGTAAAGGCTTGGTTGTTCTGAATCCTTGCAAAGTTTTCAAAAATAGCTTAAGCTCATGCATGTGTTCTCAAGAACTTTGATGATGATGTTTTGCTATTGCATGTGTATAAATGATAGAGGATTGGGTATGTGTTCTTGTTTATTTTCAAATGTATTGCATGTCCAATTTTGTTAAAAAATTTCGAATCCATGGCTATAATGTGAACTAATGATATGTAGCAATGTGTTGTGAGGCTTGAGCATGTTTTGAAAATCTATTCAACCATGTATGAAAAATATATGAAATGACCGAGACCTATGCAAGGTTGTATGGTTTTGAAACTATGAATTATGATGTTATATATAAGCATATGGTAGTATTTGAAAGATTTAAAAAGGATCCATGCTAATTTCTTCTTGAAACCGAGAGCATAAAAATTCTAAGTGGGTGTATGATTTTATTTTTGTACATGCAATGTGATATTAGTGATCTATGATGTTGTATAAGTCTATAGTATTTATTTGAAAATTTTAGAAATATCAAAGCCATTTTCCTTTCTAAGTACCAAACATATGAATTTTATATATGGGTATAAGATGTTTAATTTGTGCATGCAATAGGATATTCTTGATTTATAATGTGTTGAGAGTACATGACAATTTATTTGACATTTTGAAAGAACCTATACCATTTTTTTTTCAAATGGCCGAAGCATGTGTGAAAGTAAATGTTAGTATGTGATTTTTATTCAATACATGCATTGGAATATTATTGAACTAAGTTGTAAACCATACACTATATGTGTTAAATGAACATTTTAAGAAATTCCTACCCCTAATTTTCAAAATGACCGAGGACCATATATATGTATATATATGTGTATGATTTTATTTTATAACATGCAATGATGTTTTATTACTCTAGAGCATGAACTTTATACCCTATGATTTAATTGGAAATTTTTGGAAATGTCTACCTATTCTTTTTAATAAATACCGAAGCCTACATATGTATATAAGTTAATGTGTGATTTTTATTTAGTACATGCAATGCTAAATTATTAGCTTAGAATATGTTTTATGCATTCTATGTGTTATTGAAATTTTGAAAAATCAATTACCTACTTTATTCAAATAAACCAAGAGCTAAGCTCAATATGGTGATGAATAAATTGGTTTTGATAGTTGTTGTGTTGAAATGTTACTATAATATGATTTATGTGCATATTATGATTTTGGAAAATTTTATAAAATTATTTGTTAAACATTATGAAAGTGCCGAGAGCTATGGAGTCAATTACATGATATAACATTGTTATATAGTGGATTATGTGACATAAATATGTTATGGACTAATGTTCGACCTTGTGTTAATTTATCGAATTTTAGAAAATTATTGGGCATTTATTTTAAAATGCCGAGACCTTATAAAATAATAAGGTGACATTCAAAATTGTTTGGTTGATTTCATGACATATTAATGACCATAGTGTATATTAATACACTATATAATATTAGAAAAATTTTGGACATTGTTTGGTAATTTTATAATTACCGAGAAATTTAAAGAATTTCTAAGGATTTTAAATCCTTTTAAGCAATTTTATTGATAAATTATATGTCTAATATTATTTTAGACATATTTGGAAATTATGGACAATTTTCAAAAATATTTGGTTGATAAAACACAAAATAGCCGTGAGCTATTTTTAAAATTAATAAGGATTTTAAATCCTTAAATTCATTATTTATAATGAATTATATGTTTAAAAATTATTTTAAACATATTAAAACAGTTTATAAAAAGAAATCAATTAGAAATTGATTTTCAAAGAATTTAATATTAAAGTATGACTTAGTAATTAATTACTAAGAAAAGTCAAAATTTTGACTTTTGAAATCAACGCATTTAAATACGCTCGATAACACGCTAATACGCGTAATACGCATCAATTGCTAATGACATCACGCTGATATGAAAGAATTTCATATTTGAAGTCGTGAAATCGAAAACGTGAGAAAACGCTGACCATTTACCAAGAGGGTAAATTGGTAATTTCAACACATATCTCGCCTCTATCAAGAACGAGAAATGTTAAGATGATACGCTGTTGAGAAACTAATTAAATTCATTAAGGAATTAATTCACATCGATATGAAATATCGAATTTTATTATAGACTTCAGAAGTCTCGAATTACGTAAACGACGCACTAAAGCATCCTTTTATATAAAGGCGTGACGCCGACGCACCACCGGACGCCGACGAGTAAGGAAAACGTTAAAGACGATCAATAATTTCTGTGGGCTTTATTACTAAAATGTAACAACTTTGCTACTCTTTTCAACCGTCCTTGTTTACGATTTTCAACTATTGTTAAAATTGTTTAAATGATTACCGCCAAAATGTTTACGCTTTGTGTATCGATCCTATCCATGAATGATGTGATGTTGTTGGGTTATCCCCAATTTGTGAATGAAAATCGATATCGGATCCTATGCCCAAGGCTTACACTGCTAGGATTAACGTACACCGATGGTGACCGTGCCGTAAGGACAACCACGGTCGGTCACGGGTCGTAGAAGCGAGGCCTCCTTCACGACTTTCGACTATGATAATATGATGGAATGATAACAAGGATATGGATGACGACACCAAGAAAATGCTCGCCAAGCAACTTTTATAAACTCGTGAAAATATTTTAGTAAGATGCGCATTTTCAAATAAAACCCTCGTGTCTTACCATTATATCGCGTAGTAATACAATGAAAATAAAATGTTTTCGCATAAGTCCACCGGGTACAAATTTTGTACTTAGCCCCGCATGTTTGTTTTAAATGTGCAGTTGAGCTCGGCTGTCGATGATGGAGGTGTGTTGAGAAAGTCATTTGTCCTCGATGGTTGTTAGAATGGATAACCTCAATACATATCGTCATATATGTATTCACACACTTTCCGCCGCAACTCGAACTGCTTTACTTTTATGTCGATGTTAAGATATGTGAATTATGAAGCCCTTCGATCGTAATATCCTTTCGATCCGCTGGCTTAAACCTTGGATCCGAAATGTTATAAGTGTATGTTTCATCCTAAGTTCCATATTCTCATATGTTAAGTTTTATCGCGATGCCTTACGAACCCATGAATACTATTCCTAGTAATAGTCCGCCACCCGGTTATCCCGAGTGTGGTCGTGACAGAGTGGTATCGAGAGCTGCTTTTCAAACTCCAATTCCTTCTAAAACTAAGTCTAGATTGAGTCACTAGACTTCTAGAAAATCTCATCGCTATCCTCAACACTCCATCACATCGAGCTCAACCGAAAAGGTAATTAGTTTCTTTTGAACTTATGAAGTGAAAAATTTTATATGATGATCAAAGTTGAAAAGATTTTTGAAGTAAAAGGAAAAGGAAAGTTGTAATGTGATGATGATTGAAATGAAGAGTTATGAGTGAAGATTTTCAAAAATTCTAAATTTTGAAATTAAATAGTAATGATATGAAGTGGTTAAATTGAAATGTATGTTTGAAACGAATCATGGTGATTAAGGACGAATGTATGAAAACAAGATGATATGTACAGATATGTATGAATGAACTATGATGCTGTTTGGATGTTATGTTTATGAATTATGAAATCTATGTTGATAACGAAGTATGCTATTCTTTTGAGAAGAACGTAGACGATATAAGAAGTATGTTCACATAATGAAAGAAAACAAAAGAATGATAGGAAGCATGAATGTGTTTTTAATTTCTGGTTTTGAACGACGAGAGTGGAACGTAAAGATGATCGAGAACAACGTTGACTATGAAGAATGAAGATGGTGGATATCGAATACGCTTCAAAGCAAGCGACCATAATCATAATTTCAACATGCGTGACCATTGATCGGGATTTCAGAACGACAAGCATCAATTTGAAGACATGGACGTAATAGTTATACTACGTCGGCAGCAGCCATAGCGTGTATAATGTCGTCATTGGCATCTTCTCGAAACATTGCTACAATCGCGAAAATTTTCTGCACTGCGCAGTAAACTTGTTTTTAATCGTATTCCTTCGATAAAATTCCGTTTTACGCATGGTTTTCACCGCGATTCCTAACATTCTGAACTTCATTTGTTATGAAGGACAGAATCTCTTTTCCATCTCCGAATACAGTAGAGTCTGGTTAAAGTTTAGCTCGAGTTTTAGATAGAGCAAAGAAACCTATAATACCGTAGCTTAACATAGCAATAGGAGTTTTGTTTACTAGGTGGGTTAAGAATGTTTGGTTATAGGTGAATAGTTCATCCTAGTTGATTAATCAAGTACTAAGCTACCCTATCTCGCTATCGGATATTAGTAGTGTCTAACGGTTAGTTTTGATCGCGATGATGGAGGAAATGCGTTACATTGCGAGGAGGAGGATAGACCGACCCGACTCGAGGAGACTATCCGATTCACCGGAAAGCCGGATGTGCCGCGAGGATTTAGGAGAGTTTCGATGTATTATTTTAGATCGTGGAGGAATGCTAGAGTATATGGCGTGACGGACCACGATGGCATCAAGCGCCTTCTTACTATACTTCCATGTGATTGGGAAGATTATGCTCGTGAAGTTTCGGAGATTACATTTACCGTATGACCGAGGATATGACTTGATAGGCGATCTACCCAGTTCATCACCATCCGACGATGTATATAAGATCTATGGCGCAGCACCGAGAGGACCTTATCTCCTCCACGGAGTATACATGGCGTGACGAGTCACCGAGTGGTCAGACACCGAGGTTCCCTGATAGTTGACCCAGTGGTACCGACATCGGATCGACGAGGGGCGACTGCTCAGTGCATTTGAGCAGCTGCACCTAGAGCTTTGGGAGCCCCTGCTTTCCCACCTCGATATTCGGACATCCGTGCGCTCACCACTCCCGCCTTTACCACCGATGGCAGCACCCTTACCGCCACCGAGAGTTTCCGCCGACAAAGACGGATTAGTGTGACAGTACTCTTGATGGGTATAACCCCATCCATGACAGCCTACAACCGATTCGTGTGGATTATGGTCCA
Source organism: Salvia rosmarinus (assembly GCA_036937905.1). Lineage (NCBI taxonomy): Eukaryota > Viridiplantae > Streptophyta > Magnoliopsida > Lamiales > Lamiaceae > Salvia > Salvia rosmarinus. Next base: position 130,247 of record JAODLM010000049.1, read on the forward strand.
TCGGGACATCCCGATGGTAGAGAGTAATGGAGCTGGACCTCTAGGTATATGGCTGTGGTGATGACTCGGACGAGGAGGAAGAGGATCCCGAGGAGGATGAGGAAGATTCGAGGAGTTGATGTAGATATTGATGTTGATGTAAAATTTGAAGGATTATGTTATCTATTTTATGTATGTTTTATTTATGCTTTTGAAAAACTTGAACAGTGGGGGAACTGGATTTTTGTAAGGCTATAAAGCCATTGTGCATGACTTTAATTTTTGTAAAGCCTTAAGGCCGATATGTGTATGGTTCTTTCTTTTGGAAATGTTTTGAAAGCAAGCATGTAAGTAATCCTGGATGTAATGACTTTTGTTTGCAAAGTACTTTATCTATGGTGCTTTTGCAATTATATGTATATGTGACCCGAGAGAGCTTTTGCAACAAATTTATGTATGACAAGAATAAAATGTTTAATTTAAGTTATTGTTTCTAAAAAGGCAAAAATGAAACTGTACATATTCAAGTTATACGAATGATGCATAATGCTAATGATATATTTTACACAACAGAATGCCTCCTAGACAAGACCCTGAACGAGAAGTAAGGGGCAGAGGCAGACCTAGGAGAAGGGGTAGAACTCCGGAGCAAGAAGAACAGGCTATACCTCAACCACCTCCACCCCAACCTGACCGCAGGATAGAGGAATTATTCTTAAGACAAAACCCTCCTACTTTCAATGGGAAAGGTAGTCCGGAAGATGCTGAACAGTGGATAAGAACTATCGAGAGAATTTTCACATTTCTAAGGTGCACAGCACAAGAGAGACTATCATGTGTAGCCTTCCGCTTAAACGGGCTCGCCGATTTGTGGGAGGCCGAAGAAAACTTTCACAGCAGAAAGTATGGAAGAGTTGACATGGGAAGATTTTAAAAGGAAGTGTATGATAAGTATGTACCAAAAGTTACAAGAAGAAGAAGGAACATGAATTTTTCTTGTTAAAGGTGAAAAGATGTCAGAATCGACACGATCGCACATTTTGCGAAATGTCTAGATATGCACCGGATCAAGTGGACACGGATTTAAAATGGCGAAAAATTTAGATCGTGGTTAAGGCCGTAAATAAGAATGTCTCTCACCGGTCTTGGAGACATGACTTATACAGAGGCTCTCACACGAGCTTTGACATCGAGGCAAAGAATGCCAGATGATAAGTTGGCATCACCGATGCGTAATACCATGGACAGAGGAAAGAGAAATGGATACTAATTTTAGTAACAAAGAAATAGGGAAACTTTGAAAACAAGAATAACAAACAACAAAGGGCAAGGGAATTCAAGAAGTCGAGGGCCGAATGGAGAAAGCCAAGATTTGTTCCTCCGACAAGAGGACTACAAGAGCAGCAAGGGCTCTTCCGCGCCTAAATGCCGAAAGATGCACACGGAATGTGCATGGCGGGCGCGGAAACTGCTTTTAGGCGTGGTATGAAAGGACATTACGCAAACTTTTGTCCGGGATACGCTCGAAACGGTCGAAGGCCGAACCAATCCGTAATGTCCAACCGAGGGCTATCCAATTTCAGCCCCAACCTCAACAAAGAACTACACCGCAACAATGGCAACAACCTCCACAACAACCGCAGCAGCCACAACAAAGAATACAACAACAACAAAGAAGGGCAACTACCCCAAAGAACGAAGACAACAACCACTACGGCAACGCCGAGGCAACAAAGAGCTCTGCATAACAAAGAATAAATTTCAAAGAAAGACAAGCACCACGTCACCGCAGCTACCTCAAGTTAGGCATATGCTTTGCACCGACGACAAAACGAACAGACCTGTGGAAACCGCGGTGTATGGGAATCCTTCTCAACATGCCTGTTATAGATCGTTCGACACGGTGCTTCAGACTCCTTCATAGCAAATTCATGCGAGATCCGCTGGGACTTAGTGCTATAAAAGCCAACCAGATATGAGAATCTCTTCACCTATAGGAGGGATTATGATCACATACATTTTCGCCGAACCTAGAGTTGAACTTAGGATCACTTAGGTTCTAGCAAATAATTTGAACATAATACCCATGGGTGACGAGATATAATCCTAGGAATGGATCGTTAGTCGCAAACCACCCACGATTCTTTGCAAGGAAAGGAAAATATCATTTCATTTTCCGGCAAGAAGCAACGATTTCCATGGAATTAGCATGGGAAAGAGAGTCCCAATTGTGTCCGCATGAAGGCGAGGAAAATGATGAATAAGAAGGATACCATGCTTTTCTCGCTTATTTGAACGGAGAAGAAAAGTCGGAATCAAGGTAGAAGACATAGAAATTGTCGTGAATTTCCGATGTATTTCTAAGGATCTACCAGATTACCTCCCGATAGACAATTGAATTTACCATCGACTTGGAACCGTGATCGCCCAAAGGTCAAAGGCACCCTACGTAATGGCCCCAAAGGAATTGGAAGAACCGAAAATCCAAACCAAGAATTGTTGGACCTAGGTTTCATTAGACCTAGTGTTTCACTTGGGAGCGCTCAGATTATTTGTTAAGAAGAAGGATGGATCTTTAAGGACGTGTATAGACTATCGAGAATTGAACAAGATGACACTCAAGAACAAATATCCTTTACCAAGAATCGACGATTTGTTTGATCAATTGAGAGGAGCAGCATATTTTCAAAGATCGACCTCAAGTCGATACCATCACCAAGGTACGACCAAGACATAGCTAAAACCGCATTCAACAAGATATGGCCATTATGAATTTGTAGTTATGCCATTCGGATTAACTAATGCACCAGCCGTGTTTATGGACCTCATGAATCGAGTGTTTCATCCGCATTTAGACAAGTTTGTCTTGGTTTTCATAGATGACATTCTCATCTATTCGAAAATGAGGAAGACCATAAGGAACATCTAAGAATGGTGTTACAAACTTTAAGGAATGAAAGATTATTTGCTAAGTTCAAGAAATGCGAATTTTGGTCAAGGAAGTAATGTTCCTAGGACACATCGTGTCCGCCGATGGAATCAAAGTGGATCCACCAAAGTGGAAGAAGGCAAGAGTGGAAATCACCGCGAACTCGTAATGAGATCCGAGTTTTCTAGGTTGGTGGTTATTATAGGAGATTCATTGAGGATTCTCCAAAATAGCAAGACCAATGACCCAACTACTCGAAAGGAGTTAAGTACACTTGGACTGAGGAATGTGAGGCGAGTTTTCAGGAACTCAAAGAAAAGTTAACAAGTGCACCGGTATTAGCAGTCCCGGAATCAGATAAGGAATATGTGGTTTATACTGACGCCTCGAAGAACGGACTAGGATGCGTTTTGATGCAAGAGGGTAAAGTAATAGCATACGCGTCACGGCAACTTAGACCACATGAGCTGAACTACCCAACACATGATTTAGAATTAGCAGCAGTGGTTCATGCACTGAAAATATGGAGACACCATCTCTACGGAGTGAGATGTGAAATCTATACAGATCATAAGAGTTTAAAATACTTTTTCGAGCAGAGAGATCTAAACACGAGGCGCAGAAGATGGCTCGAACTAGTAAAAGATTACGACCGTGGTATTAACTATCACCCGTAAAGTTTAATGTAGTAGCCGACGCCTGAGTCGTAAAAATCAAACTAATTTGGGATATCTCCTTACACAAGAAGATAAACTCATTGAGGAGTTCAGCAAATTAAGAATCGAATTGGTTAAACAGCCAGAGACGATCAGGAATTGTATCGCTACACTCACCATGACACCTGATCTAAGAAAAAGGATCATTGAGAAACAAAGGATGGAGGAAAAGTTAGAAAAGATAAGAGGAAGAGTGAGAACTGGCGAATTGGAAAATTTTCAGGAAGCATCAGATAATGCTTTAATGTTCGAAGGAAGAATATGTGTTCCTGATGATGCTGAGATTCGGAACGACATAATGAGTGAGGCTCATGATACACCTTATACCGCCCACCCAGCAAAGACGTAAGATGTACCAAGACCTAAAAGGAAAGTTCGTGGAAGGCATGAAACGAGACATAGCTTTTTCAGAGAACGCCGCCTTGTTTGCCAACAAGTAAAAGCTTTACACCAACGTTCCTACGGAAGTTACAACCGCTGGGTATACCGAGTGGAAATGGGATGAAATAACGATGGATTTCACATGATTTACCCAAGTCTAGGAAAGGAAACACTACCATATGGGTAATAGTGGATAGACTCACCAAGTGCGCTCATTTTCTACCAATTCAAAATACATATGGAGCTGATAGACTAGCCCAAATATATGTAAAGGAAGTTATACGGCTACATGGAGTACCAAAATCCATTACATCAGATAGAGACTCCAAGTTTACATCGAAATTTTGGATGAGCCTACAAAAAGAATTGGGAACAAAGTTAAACTTCAGTACAACATTTCACCCACAAACTGATGGGCAGTCAGAAAGGACAATCCAAACCCTAGAAGATATGCTGAGAACCGTAGATCGATCGAGGTGCAAATGGGAAGACATTTTACCTCTTATCGAGTTTGCCTACAATAATAGTTATCGTTTACGATTGATATGGCCCCATATGAAGCTTTGTATGGCAAGAAGTGTAGATCACCACTTTACCGGGACGAGGTAGGTGAAAGGAAAATAATAGGCCGTAAGCGTGAATGAAATGATTGAAATCGTCCGACGATTAGGCAAAGAATCAAGGAAGCTCAAGATAGATGTAAATCCTACCGATACGCTGTAGATCGGAGTCAGATTTTGAAATTGGAGACAAAGTATTTCAAAGTCTCCATCGAAAGGAATCACAAGATTTGGTGTGAAAGGAAAACTAAGACCCCGCTTCATAGGACCATATGAGATCCTAGAGAATAGGCTCAAGAGCCTATAAGTCGCTCTTCCGCCAAACTGGGAAATGTGCATAATGTTTTCACGATCTCAACTAAGGAGATATGTATACGATCCAAACCACGTGATCCGTCAAGACGACGTAGTTCTCAATTCAAACATGAGTTATGAAGAAGAGCCTATCGCAATAATAGACCATAAAGTTCAACAATTGAGAAACAAATCAATTTCACCGGTCAAAGTGTCGTGGAATCACCACTGACAAGAAGAAGCTACGTACGGGAGCTAGAAGATACAAAGAAGGAACGGCCTTTGATTATTCTTTCAAGGTATACAAATTTCGGACGAAATTTCTTTTAAGGGGTAGGATGTAATAACCCGCAGCTTTAAAAGCCTAATTACGGCCTTTAAAACCCAGAAATAAAATTTTGCCGTGAAACCAAATCGATATGAAATCGAATATGATTTCAATTATTTACAAAGGAATAATTTCGTTACACACTCACCAAGTTAGTGAATGAAAGAAATCGAAAGTTTTAACTTTCATCAAGAAGACATTTTAACGCCGAACGATATCGATCGTTGAAATGTCACGATATTTCCTAAGCAATCAAGCTTGGAATTATATTCTATTATTAATGGAATATTTTTATAATGAGATTACGAGTATATACGACCATTTTAAAGATGAGTCGATACGTAACGTTTTGAGACGCTTTCAAACGCCAACGCTAGAGATAAGACGAACGATGGTTTTAATAATCAAGAAACTTTAGGAAATTATTTCTTATGATATTTTTATGATATTACAGTACTAATAAGCATTTAATTAATGCTTGAACATTAGAATTAGTAAAAATATCAAAACTAGTTTCAAAACCCTAATTCTTCAAATTAGGTTTTCTTCAAAATTCATGCCCTTTTAATTATCCTATGATATAATTATCATTTAAATCATGTACCATGGTGAATATACCTATGAATGATATGAAATAAAATTTTAACCCATGGTTTATCCAAATGGCCGATAGCCATTTTTCTTGTGCACAAGTCAATTATTTTCTCTTATGCTATTAAATAACCTATGATATTAAATATCATCTAAATCATATACTATGATTTATATATCTATGATTAACATGAAATAAGAATTTTATCCTATAGTTTGGCCAAATGGCCGAGAACTACCTATACATGTATATAAATTCTAATTGTCTTATTTATCTCACTCTTGCATGTATGTATCTATAATTCAGATTTTATACTTGAGTCTCCCACTAAATACATATACTTTACCTATTTCCAAGATATCTTGTGTAAGCACTAATGATTGGGAACCCATTAGTGAATAAAATAGCATTAAATGTGAAAGGTCTCGTGTATGTGAGAGAGACCGAGATGGAGGAGGCTATAGGGAGGGTCTTGCTTCAGTTTTCATTTCACTTTCACTCTACACTCAAACACATCACTCTTACTCTCTCCAAACCTCCCATCTCTCTCTCAAAACTCTTCTCCTTCTTCCCCAAATTCCACCAAAACCGAGAGCTTCACCACCATTTTCAAGCTTGATCTTCTTCTTCTTCTTCCATACCACACCTCCATACCTTGTACCTTGTCCATTTAAACTATACCAACAAGGTAGGTGTCGAGTAAAGGCTTGGTTGTTCTTGAATCCTTGCAAAGTTTTCAAAAATAGCTTAAGCTCATGCATGTGTTCTCAAGAACTTTGATGATGATGTTTTGCTATCGCATGTGTATAAATGATGAGGATTGGGTATGTGTTCTTGTTTATTTTCAAATGTATTGCATGTCCAATTTTGTTAAAAAATTTCAATCCATGGCTATAATGTGAACTAATGATATGTAGCAATGTGTCATGAGGCTTGAGCATGTTTTGAAAATCTATTCAACCATGTATGAAAAATATATGAAATGACCGAGACCTATGCAAGGTTGTATGGTTTTGAAACTATGAATTATGATGTTATATATAAGCATATGGTAGTATTTGAAAGATTTAAAAAGGATCCATGCTAATTTCTTCTTGAAACCGAGAGCATAAAAATTCTAAGTGGGTGTATGATTTTATTTTTGTACATGCAATGTGATATTAGTGATCTATGATGTTGTATAAGTCTATAGTATTTATTTGAAAATTTTAGAAATATCAAAGCCATTTTCCTTTCTAAGTACCGAAACATATGAATTTTATATGTGGGTATAAGATGTTTAATTTGTGCATGCAATAGGATATTCTTGATTTATAATGTGTCGAGAGTACATGACAATTTATTCGACATTTTGAAAGAACCTATACCATTTTTTTTTCAAATGGTCAAGCATGTGTGAAAGTAAATGTTAGTATGTGATTTTATTCAATACATGCATTGGAATATTATTGAACTAAGTTGTAAACCATACACTATATGTGTTAATGAACATTTTAAGAAATTCCTACCCTAATTTTCAAATGACCGAGGACCATATATATGTATATATATGTGTATGATTTTATTTTATAACATGCAATGATGTTTTATTACTCTAGAGCATGAACTTTATACCCTATGATTTAATTGGAAATTTTGGAAATGTCTACCTATTCTTTTAATAAATAAAGCTACATATGTATATAAGTTAATGTGTGATTTTTATTTAGTACATGCAATGCTAAATTATTAGCTTAGAATATGTTTTATGCATTCTATGTGTTATTGAAATTTTGAAAAATCAATTACCTACTTTATTCAAATAAACCAAGAGCTAAGCTCAATATGGTGATGAATAAATTGGTTTTGATAGTTGTTGTGTTGAAATGTTACTATAATATGATTTATGTGCATATTATGATTTTGGAAAATTTTATAAAATTATTTGTTAAACATTATGAAAGTGCCGAGAGCTATGGAGTCAATTACATGATATAACATTGTTATATAGTGGATTATGTGACATAAATATGTTATGGACTAATGTTCGACCTTGTGTTAATTTATCGAATTTTAGAAAATTATTGGGCATTTATTTTAAAATGCCGAGACCTTATAAAATAATAAGGTGACATTCAAAATTGTTTGGTTGATTTCATGACATATTAATGACCATAGTGTATATTAATACACTATATAATATTAGAAAATTTTTGGACATTGTTTGGTAATTTTCATAATTACCGAGAAATTTAAAGAATTTCTAAGGATTTTAAATCCTTTTAAGCAATTTTATTGATAAATTATATGTCTAATATTATTTTAGACATATTTGGAAATTATGGACAATTTTCAAAAATATTTGGTTGATAAAACACAAAATAGCCATGAGCTATTTTTAAAATTAATAAGGATTTTAAATCCTTAAATTCATTATTTATAATGAATTATATGTTTAAAATTATTTTAAACATATTAAAACAGTTTATAAAAAGAAATCAATTAGAAATTGATTTTCAAAGAATTTAATATTAAAGTACGACTTAGTAATTAAATTACTAAGAAAAGTCAAAATTTTGACTTTTGAAATCAACGCATTTAAATACGCTCGATAACACGCTTAATACGCCGTAATACGCATCAATTGCTAATGACATCACGCTGATATGAAAGAATTTCATATTTGAAGTCGTGAAATCGAAAAACGTGAGAAAACGCTGACCATTTACCAAGAGGGTAAATTGGTAATTTCAACACATATCTCGCCTCTATCAAGAACGAGAAATGTTAAGATGATACGCTGTTGAGAAACGAATTAAATTCATTAATGAAATTAATTCACATCGATATGAAATATCGAATTTTATTATAGACTTTGTAAGTCTCAATTACGTAAACGACGCACTAAAGCATCCTTTTATATAAAGGTGTGACGCCGACGCACCACCGGACGCCGACGAGTAAGGAAAACGTTAAAGACGATCAATAATTTCCAGGTGGGCTTTATTACTAAAACAAAACAACTTTGCTACTCTTTTCAACTGTCCTTGTTTACAGTACTTTTCAACTATTGTTAAAATTGTTTAAATGATTACCTGCCAAAATGTTTACGTTTTGTGTATCGTATCCTATCCATGAATGATGTGATGTTGTTGGGTTATCCCCAATTTGTGAATGAAAATCGATATCGGATCCTATGCCGGAAGGCTTACACCTGGCTAGGATTAACGTGTACACTGATGGTGACTGTGTGCTGTAAGGACAATTCACGGCCGGTCACGGGTCGTAGGCGAGGCCTCCTTCACGACTTTCGACTATGATAATATGATGGAATGATAACAAGGATATGGATGACGACACCAAGAAAATGCTCGCCAAGCAACTTTTATAAACTCGTGAAAATATTTTAGTAAGACAAGGCATTTTCAAATAAAACCTCAGGTCTTACCATTATATCGCGTAGTAATACAATGAAAATAAAATGTTTTCGCATAAGTCCACCGGGTACAAATTTTGTACTTAGCCCCGCATGTTTGTTTTAAATGTGCAGTTGAGCTTGCTGTCGATGATGGAGTGTGTTGAGAAAGTCATTTGTCCTCGATGGTTGTTAGAATGGATAACCTCAATACATATCGCCATATATGTATTCACACACTTTCCGCCGCAACTCGAACTGCTTTACTTTTATGTCGATGTTAAGATATGTGAATTATGAAGACCTTCGATCGTAATATCCTTTCGATCCGCTGCTTAAACCTTTGGATCCAAATGTTATAAGTGTATGTTTCATCCTAAGTTCCATATTCTCATATGTTAAGTTTTATCGCGACAGCCTTACGAACCCATGAATACTATTCCTAGTAATAGTCCGCTCACTCCGGGTTATCCTGAGTGTGGTCGTGACAATACTAATATCCTGTCGCGTAAAATTTCAATTGAAGAGACTATGTCCATGTCTCTAATCACGTGAGTGACATCCATTTCCGAAACTTCTGTTTCTATACTTATATCTACGTTCCACATAGGTGTTATGATCCAAATCATTTGTTAGAACCTTAGGCGATCCTAGGTCTAATTCTAAGTTTGAGTAATACCGCGACGGCCATAATTGTCATATAGGTGAGGAGATTTTTATTTCTTGATTCGTTTATCCTGAATTAGGTTCTATCGTTTCTACACATACTTGTGAAATGTTAGAATGTGAAGCACCTATATCGAACAAAATATTATAGGTATTCTGAGAAATTTTTCTCATACCTATCAGGCCTTCTTGGTGATGACGTACCACGGGCATGTGCATGAAGTGAGCAAAGAACTTGCCGACGTCGTCTTCTTGGCACATCTAGTAGGAACGGTAGGAACATACAACCTCCTCGTGTTTGGCTCTAAAGGATAAAAGGCGTTTAGTCGTAAAAATTGTCCGAACCATAATCTTATATCTTATATTTCTAAGTTCTTATGAAACTACTTTCATGGTTTGGTCTTCGGGAAGAGACTGTATGGTGTCTTAGGGTAGAACAAACTTTCAATGTCCAGCCTTTGAGTAAGGCTAAATGGTCACCTCTTCTCATTGGGTTCTGAATTCCTTATTTCTATGCGCATTATAACATCGATCATATGCGTTCTTTTAACATCGATCTTTCTTTTCATACTTTCATAACGTTATACTTTGATTTTTTTTATCGCCACGATAGAGATAGCACGTATGGTGTTCTGAATTCCTTCACATAGAGAGCTTGGGATTCATAGCAGTGCAAACCTCCAGTTAAGTAATCGCTTCGTCATCATAGACTCGTCGCGTTGTCATCCTCGCATCCGTTCGTATTGGATTCTTATAATTTCTATGTTCTCGTTCTTCCTTAGTATTCCGCTCAATCGGGATACCTTATGTTCTCATACTAAGTTCGTGCAATAGGATCATGCGTCTTAAGAGTCTATGTTCTCACGGGAAACATACTCATTTACATTATGCCTCTAGCATGCTTTGCATATAGGAGTAAACACAACTCATAACATATATTGCGATAGCGGTATTCTCATATCATTCCTTTATCAATCTCCCGTAGTTTTCAACTCTTTTCAACCTAACAAGCAGCTTATTTTGAAAATAACTTTTCAATTTCAATCATTCCTTTTTCCAAAATCCTTGAAACAACAAATCCATTTGAAATTTTGAGACTTTTCTCCTTTCAAACATATTTCAAACTTCAAAACAATGCGTCTTTTGTAAGTCCACTTCACATTTCATAAACTTCCATCATTTCAAAACAACTTTCAGTTGAGATAGTTACTTTCTTCCTCGTTGAGCAGGACGACGATGGAGTGCAGTGAAGTAGCAGTCAACACAACCAATTTCTAGACTCAACTTTCGACTTAGGATTTAAGGAAAGGGTTTCTAGGGTTCAGAGCGAACAAGTGCTCTGATACCACTTTGTGACGACCCGACTTCTCAAAGAAGTACGGATCATATGGATCGTCACCGGTATGATAAAGCAGTGGATATAAACATAACTAATCAATACAATTAACCATTTAACTACTCAATAACGCATAGACTAAAAAGGGATAAACTATTCAATACCAACTCAAGTCACAGATGGACTCGTCAAAAGCTTCAAGGTTCAAATATAACCCAATCAGGGCACAATTCAAGGAGCGAGGTACGACCTCAAGTTCAATACGGTATGAAAGCAGTTACAATCAAGACATCAAAATAATATAAGAATTAGGCAGCAATAAACGTGTGGACATGCATATGACGATACATGCCCAAGGTTCTAGAAACCTTTCTAATAAAGCATCAAAATAACAGCCACTCTGCACCACCTTGCACCCATCATCAATCCTTTCTCAACATGCACATCAAAACCGAATATGCATGGCTAAGTACAAAAGTACTCGGTGGACTCATCACAAAACATTTTCTTTATTAAAGTTATTGAATCGCCCACAATAGCACATGAGGATTTTAGTTAAAAGACTCATGCCTATCAAACATTTTATCATTTTCCAAAAGCGTCAGGCTTGACTATTTCATTCACGTTGTTTCCATATCTGATCATTCATTCATTCACGCACTGTGGAGGTGGCCACCTACACATAGTCGTCGTGACCGGTCGAGGTAGCTAACCTTAACACACAACGATCGCGTGTACACAATCTGTCACACCGATTTCTTAACCAAGAGATTAGGTCGTGACTTAGGGACTTAACATAAAAGTTTAGGACTAATGAGGAAGTAAGAATTTCAGGAAGTTGGGACGGCCATAATTCGGGAGATCAATTAAGGAATATTATCATTTGGGACGGCCATAATTCGGGAGATCAATTAAGGAATATTATCATTTGGACTACAAATGTTGATCTAATAGTATATATATATATATAAGTTACATAGAATCAAATGAACACAAGAACTAACGAAATATAATGATCAACAACAATCAATCTTTTCATGGAAGCGGTTTCTTTTCACAAAACAACAATTACATCACCATTTCAAGTCGAGTATGGCGAGAAAGGGTAGTTGAGTTACATGTGTGAAGACATATAACTCCCGCAACAAAGTATAACAATTTACATAAGGTTTCTACTTATCGCAAAGGCAACAAAATGGATAACGATTTTTCCAAGACGACTTTCAACAAATTAGAACTACACAATTTCAACTTTAACAATTTCCAAGAATCATGACTACAATCTAATCAAACAGACCTCAATTACCAAGAATATAACGAGTTCGATATCAACTTTATCCACAGATCAAAATGACCATTCAAACCAAGGACATTCTCAACCATAATATAATAAGGAGTTCAACTCTATTATCACCAACATTATCATAAAGTGATTCGATCATAAGGCTAATCACAACATAATAAGATTTACGAACAAAAACCACAGTGTCCCTTTCCAATTCCATATCCGAATTCCAGCTCAACCGCATGTTTAGAAATACACGCAGGCATGAGTACATAAGCACTCAGTGGACACATGCGAAAGCAGTTAAAATTTTGCTCTTAGAGCTATAAGATTGACTTGCCATAACTTTGCCATACATGTGGGTTTTAGTGAAAACCTGCATGCTTTTCAAAGTAAATACTTACTTGCTTTCATTTCACAATTCTAAAACAAATGCATATGCATGATCTTTGTCTGAGACATATTTCTCTTCTCATATCCACGGATTTCGTCTATGTGTTGAGAAGTAGGCCTCCTTCTCAAACACGCTATGACCAAGGTCGCTATCCGACGCCGGTAAATTCTTTCATTTTTCTTTCTTTCTTTCCGTGGACAGCAATGCATCATGCTCATGCTCAAACATTTGGCAAGTCAATGAATTTAGAAGTCATGCAATATACATAATGAAACAATATAATTTAGCACGTGTCTTATTTAGTTTGAAAGCCCACCTGTCGTTCTTAGTCAGTAAGCTTTACTATTCTTCCTGTTCCTCCTTCCTCTTCTTCCTTAACTGCCTTCCCTTTTCTCGATGTACCTTTAATTATTTGATAACATTAGTACACATATACAATATTCCTTATTTGTCTAGCTAAAATTTCTTTCTTTTCTTTTCATTTCTTAGGTTTTGTTTAGACAAATTTTGCCTAAACTTTTATTATGAGAATTTTAAGTCTTTTCGGGTCATCGATCCTTCATCCGAACATTGTATTCTTTTCTTAAGTTGTTCAAGCATAGTATTTTCAACTAATCGCCTACATTAAACTTTTTCACGAATCGAGTCATAAACAATCAATCTTCGTTAATACTAATATTTTTCTTACTATTGATATACTTTTAAGTATACTAACCATTTCTAATCACTACACCTCATATAATATGACTTCTTTGTTATTAAGTTTTCATTTCAACATAATATGTTTCCAAAATTCAACTTTTCACATTTTAAATTCTAAACTCCTCAATTAAGCTTTATTACTCATTATCTACCTAATATGTTTACAATACATAACATATATGAAGAACAACATTAAAATTTCAACTTCCCCTTCTCCTAAAACTTTCGAAAATTTCATCTATATATATATATAAATTGTAATTTCTTTAATTTCTTCTCAACTTCTCACCTTAGTATCATATGTGAGCTCAAATCATCAATATTAATATCATATATTATCTTTAGCACATATATAACCATTAAACACCTAAACTAAAATATTTAAATTTCAACATATGAACTTGGAAAATTCTATTAAATTCATAGAATACCTAATTCATCATATTAAACTCATATACAAAATTAAATGAAGAAAATAAAATCAATATCTCATTCCCAAATATTTTCAAAATTTGAAAATAACATATATATTCTAACTTTTATTTTTGTTATCCTTTCTTCCAATTTCTTAGTCTAAGCATACTTGAATCTCATAATTACAACTTATTTCTAACATAATATCAATAATTTCTCACTTTAGCCTAAAGCATAAAATTTAGGGTTTTAAATTTCAACATAAATCTTACACATAACCTCAACTTTTCATCAATTCCACACTTAATCCATCAATTTAACTATAATATCAATATCACCCATAATTATAAAGAACACTCATACAATCCTACAACTATCATGTTCACAAATTCATAAATATATATCAATATTAATACTTAAAGATTGAAGAAATGTTGGAATTATACCTTGAAATCCTTGAAATCAAGCTTAGTAATGGATTTAGGGAAGAAATTTGGCTTAGGAAAATTTTCTAGTTCAAGTGTGTGTGTGGTGTGTGTGTAGTGAGTTGAGAGAGATTGAGAGTATAATTTTTTTTTCACAAAATTTTCACTAGTGTAGGTAGGTTGTATTTATAACCAAAAATATTTTAGTTTCTAATTAATTAATTAAGTGATTATTCACCAACTTAATAAATGCATATACTTGCTCCAAGTTTATTTAATGTAGCTTGCTTAGTCATTTAGTTTCTAGAACATATATATATATATATATTTGTATAATATTAATAATATAATATGTGTATTTATTTCTCATTTGATACTACTAATCTTATATACATAACTTATATTCTAAATTTCTTACTTTATGACATTTTATACTTGCATATTCATTTAATTATGTTTATTATATATTAGGGAACTATAACACCTAAATAGAAAAATTTAGTCATTTCTAGAAATTATAGAATTGATTTGATCCTTAAGATCAAATAATCAATCGACACATTATTTTAAATCATAAGCATGTTTATTTATTTTTATTAATGATGCAATGCCTATTAAATCATTAATCATTAAATAATTACTAATTGAAAATTTGGGGTATTACACAATCCGAATTAGTCTTTAACTAAGTCGGATCCGATCGTTACCATTTTTTAACGTTGGTGGACCAACACATTCACATACCACATTGGATATACCAATCTCAGATAGGATAACAACAAAACATAAATATTTGGCAGTCAATAACATTTCATGTGATAATATTTCATAAAGCTTTGTAAATCATGCTTTGAGTTATGCATAACATTTTTGTTTCAAGAAAGCCCACCTGCTAGTTCGAAGCTAGTAAGTTCTAAGTGGGCAAGTGTGATTGTCCTTCCTCGCCGACTACGTACGATCAAACCCTTCATAAGAAAATAGCCTTTCTTAGATTCTTTCTATCGATCGAAAGTCGTTTACAAATTACGACTTAAAGTTCCCAATTAGGGTTTCTTTATGGTTTCATGTGATTGTTTTAAGATAATTCCTATTATCTTACATTCTCAATTCCCAAACTATATTACTTCATCGTTCATAGGTGAACTTCAACTTATGAATCACATACTCCGAGTCTATCCTCGACTAAGTCTTGACTTATAATTCAAGTGCACATGCTATCATGTAAGTAAGTACTTAGGAATAGATGAAATTCTTCGGGAATATTAACTCGACCTTCGAGACATAAGGATCAACATCTTATGTTCGAATCTTTGCTTATACATTACGACATTGTTTATTTCTCTTAACTCGTCGGAGATTATATAAGTTGTATAATCGCTATTCGTTGTCGAGTTGTCTTAACGCTCAATCTAATATCCTTTTAGATTATTGTTGTTGAGTATTTAACGTTGTAACCCGGCTTTTGGTTTCTTTAACTTAGGAACTCACGTTTGAGTAGCCTATTATTAATAGAAAACCATAATTTGTGTCAAACTTGATTTGCATTAATTCCTTCTTAAGTTATCGAAATTGGTCGATTTCTTTTGGATTCTCGTACATAAAGTATTATGTTGTTTACGTTTGGGGTTTCGTTTGTCGGTACAACATAAAAATAAACCATTCAACACCATACAACACTATACACAACATAAACTATACTAAAGCATTAGAAAACCCTAATTTCTAACATAATGCAAAACCATTGTGTATGTGTGCATAAGTATTCCATTCATTCATCACAATGACAAACATTCATTCCAAGCTTATAGTTAACTATCATAGCATCATTTATCATTAAAATTAAACTCATACTTAACCATTTTGCTATGTTTTCGATAATTAGCAATAATTAGCATATGTATCCAATAAATTCCAATAAAATTATATCATGCTTATACTATATACTAAACATGAAATATCATCTCATATCATACATTAAAATTAAAACACATGCTTATTAGTACATATATAGTTTCGGTAATTTCACTATATACACATATATATTCAATAATTTCCATTCACTTCACAATATGTTTATAATATGCAATAAACATGTAATATTAACTTTAAACCTTAACAAAATATTTATAATATGAACTAAATGTTTGGAATTCTTTTTGTCCTCACACATATATTACATATGTGTTCAATAAATTCTCAACAATGCATAATAGGTTCATATTATTTCTAAACATCATATATTATATTATTTTCAACAAATAAAAATCAAATAAATCTTAGAATATTTATACATAGTTTCGGCATTTTCATAAAAATAGGAGTAGTGTCTCAAAAAATTTAAGATTAATATATGATGTTCATATCATATATTAAACACTATATCTCAACTATTTCTCAACAAATAAAATCAAATAATGGCTTAAAAATACTTAAATAAATACTGCACATTTGTGAAAAATAGGAGTACTGTTTCAAAAATTTCAAGATTAATATATGATGTTCATATCATATATTAAACACTATATCTCAACTATTTCGCAACAAATAAAATCAAACAAATACAAGAAAAAATCCAAAAATATTCTGAAAATTATCAAATTTATTATACATGCTCCTAATACATTAAAAAGCAATAATATCAAATAATATTCACAATATCATGCTTTATCTCATATAAAAAGAAATAAAACATAAATCGAAAAATATTAAATATGCTCCAAAAATTCTCAAATTTTAAATACAGCCTTAGAACATAATTCTAAGCATATTTCATTCATGGCTTGAGAGCATTTGGAGGCTAAAAAGTCACGAAAAAAATGAAGAGCAAAACTAGGGTTTTTCATGAAATAATTCAAGAAAAATCTAAAAAAAAATTCTACTCCATTATAAATGAAGAGAATGATGAATGCTACCTTTGTATGGTCTTAGAATAATTATTTGAGGGTTGGAATGGTTTGAAATGGGGGATTAAAGCTCAGGTGATGATATTCTCATTTCCTGATCTGCTTGTTATGATTCGAGTTCTAGCATATCAACACATGCTTTTGCTATGAAAGAATGTGAAGCACCCGTATCGAACAATAGTATTATAGTATTTTGAGAAGTTTTCCCATACCTGCAAGGTTTCCCTGGTTTTGTTCGTTCTGCCTTCGATGCATAGCATAGGCTCTAGTCTGAGCCGGTTATGGATGACGGGGTGCTTGCCATTGCTGGTTCTGCGGTTGTTGCCGTTTCTTCCGCTTTATCGTTGATCTTTGTGGTGTTGCTGCCACCGCTGCCGGGTAATTTGTTGAGGTTGAGGTTGATATTGAATAACCCTGAGTGGTTGGGCATGGCCTGGCTGATTTGGCCTCCCCGCTACTCCCGGGCGTACTCCTGGGAAATCATATGCAAAGTGGCCCTTCAGACCACATTTAAAGCAACTGCCACTGCCCGCTAAGCACACTCCCTTGTGCAATTTATGACATTTCGGGCAAGAAAGAGTCTTCATTGGCTCTTATGGTGTGACGACCCGACTTTCCAATAAAGTACGGATCATATAGATCGTCACCGGTATGATAAAGCAGCGGATATAAAAATAGCTAATCAAGGCAATCAATCATTCAATTACTCAATATCGCATAGGCTAAAAGGGATAAGCAATTCAATACGCACTCAAGTCACGTAGGACTTGTCAAAAGGGATTCAAGATTCAAACATAACCCAATCGTGGCAAAATTGGCACGAGGTACAACCTCCGCTCAATACGACATAAAAGTAGTTATGATTAAAGCATCAAAATTATCGTAGTTAGGCAAAGAATAAACGTGTGGACATGCATATGACGATGCATGCCCAGGTTCTAGAACCCTTCTAATAAAGCATTAAAACAATCGCTACTCGCACCACCTCGCACCCATCATCGATCCTTGCTCAACTTGCACATCAAAACGAGATGCGGTGGCTAAATACAAAAGTACTCAATGGACTCATTGCGAAAATATTTTCTTTATCAAAAGTTATTGAATCGCCCACAATAGCACATGAGGATTTTAGTTAAAGACTCATGCCTATCAAATATTTTATCATTTTTCCAAAAGTGTCGCCTCACTATTTTATCACGTTGTTCCATATCCGTAATTTATTCATCAATCATACGCTCATTCATTCGCCACTATGGAGGTGGCCACCTACACATAGTCGCCGCGTGACCGGTCGAGGTAGCTAACCTAACACACAAATACGTGTACACAATCCGTGTTAGTCCTCAACTAAGTCGGATCCGATCGTTACTCTTTTTAACGCTATGGACCAACTCATTCACATACCACATCGATATACCAATCAATTCTCGTTCCGATTTGGACAAACCAACCTCGATATGGACACAACAAAACATAAATATTTGCGTCAATAACAGCTCATGCGATAATATTTCATAAAGCTTTTGTAAATCATGCTTGAATTATGCATAGTCATTTTGTTTCAAGAAAAGCCCACCTCAAAAATTATCCCTTCAAGTATCTCGCTAGTGATCCTCGTCGCTGCTCACGTCCACGCCGGACCTTATCAACGAAGAGATATAATTTAGTATGTCATTCGCTTCTTTCGAGAAGTATTGCTAATATTTAACGACTCGATATCCTTTAAGTCCTCTGGTTTTAGGATTTTTGTTATCGATAAGACTCTATTAACAATTATATTTCGCCTATTCGATTAGTCTCGCTATAGCGATAGACTACACTTTGTCGTTGCATTCTTCTCCGCGATCGATGTTTCTTCACGCTGTTTCGCATAATTTATGAATCCTAAGTTCATAACTAATATTCGCCATTTGTTAATGCGTATCAACGAATTCGAGTTCCAATAACTCATTCGTTATCATCCTTTCCTCGCCGCTTTTCACCCTCACACGTGCCATATATTCTAACGGAAAACTCATACACAAACAATAAATATTTCGTAATTCAATCTTCATCTAACAAACGCTTTTACGAGTTAAAGCTACTAATATTTCTCAAGCATCTACTTGGCATAGTTAATATCATTAATTAATCAAATAAATTAATTAAATATTCAATTTAATTAATTAAGTCCACAATTAAAGTTAACTAAATGGGTTAGTTTAAAAGTCCAAGAACATTTGATTAATCAATCAAATTACTTTAATTAGTTGATATTTAGATCATTATTTAATTAACTAAAATAAATCCCTCAAAATTTAATTATTAGAATTAAATATCCTATTTAATTAATACTGAATTAATTCAATCCTTAATTTAATTTAATGGATTCTAAAAGTAATTAATTCAAGTCCATTATCCATTTTATACTTAGCCCATTATTTAAAAATAAGTTAAGTTTCATTTTAAATTTAATTAAAGAGTCCATCTATTTAATTAAATTCTCACTCAATTAATTCAAAAGCCATTTATCAATATTATTTTAATTGATCAACTCACATGACTTAATTGGTTAAAGACCTATTTAAATTAATTAATTAAGGCCCATTGCTCTTAATTAATTAAAGTCCTCTCAAGCTAATTAATTAAGTTTAAGTAACTTAATTACTTCATTAGATTCTCGCTCAATTAATTATTAAGGTCCATCTAAATCAATCAATTAAGCTTAAGTAGCTTAATTAATTAATGTCTAATTATAAATACTAGTGCTTATCAACTTTATTTAATTAAAGTTGATCTAAATAATTCCTAAGTCCAAAGGATTTAATTAATCAAGCCCAACTTAAATTAATTAAAGCCCAATTCTATTTATAACTTAAACCCAACACTTAAATCATATGAGTCCAATACAATTAATTAGGGAGGCCCATTTCCGAAGCCCATCAAAATATAATAGGTCCACCAACTATATCATGACCAATAATTTCATTTACCAAATAAATCCTCTCGTCCACTATTTATTAGATCATGAATTGGGCTAACTATTTAATCACTTAATTCGGCCCAGCAGGGCAATTTACTCTCGGCCCAACTAATTACATTTAATCTCGGCCCAACCCCTTGTTCAGCCCCTAATAAAATAAATAACAGGCCCATTATTTTATTAACACTTCCAGCCCACATTAAATAAAACAAGGCCCAGCATTATTTTAATTCTCGGCCCACACCATTTGGCCCAAAACAAAATAAACTAATCCTAACACCCCATCTAACCTAGCCGCCCCTAACCAAATTCAGATCTCTCTCTCCCCATTTCTGATCTCACGCCACACACACATAGATGTCGCCGCCTTCGCCTTCGGGTCACGGCGCAGGCCAGCCAGTGTCATCGCCGTGATCTCAACTCCATCTCTTCTCTCCTTCGGTCCTCACCGTCAACGCACTAACACCGCATGATCGCATCTATCTCTTTCTCGGCAAAACTATCGCCGCCTCATCTCCTGGGCGTAGCCGTGCTATCACCGCCGCATCACCGCCTGCCTACATCTCGCCCTCTTCGCGAACGATGCACACACTCACACACACCTATACGCCCACAGATCTGGAAATCGAACGCCCATTTCCTTCGATCTACCCACCGCATCGCAGACGACCTCATCTTCGCGGATCTCGCCACACACACACGCGCACGTAGCGAATGTCTCCTCTCAACAACTGCCGCCGCCTCCTCACGCCTCCGCCGAGTTCCGCCCACCGCGACGCCTGTGCTCAGTGAGCGCCATTGCCGGCGAGGTTTGGCGTTGCTGTCGCGATCAAAAGTCGCGGGCCCTACTGCCGCCGTTGGTTTTAGTCTTTTTTTTTTTTTAGTTTCGTTTGTACTAAATTCCTATGTTCTTGAGCTTAACAATTTCCAGCCTATGTGTTCAGATATGTTTGTATCAATGAACGATTTACTAAATTTTAAATATGAGGAATTTGTAAATGGAGCGTAACTCAAGTGAGTTTACAAAGATATGCTTTCCTTCTTCAATCGATGGCACCGTAATTTCTTCAAAGAAGAGAAATGGAATTGGTTTCGCTTTTAGATATATGTCAATATAAAAAGAAAGAAACCTAAATTTACCTTACTATTCTTCCTCTATTTCTTTGTCTCGAGAGTGTTGTGGGGTCGAAAGGAAATTTGGGAGTGGGTTCTCGATGTGAACGAGTAGAATGGAATAGTTAAAGTGAGAAGAAAACTTTGTTGTCTTGTGTGGCGCAAGCAACGCAGAGGGAATCGAGGGCAAGAGGGGAATGGTGCAGAGGTGAGAGATGGAAGAAGATATGGTTGAAGTTGTTGTTATACTCAAAGTAGACTCTTTTTTGAAATTATAAATTTTCGATAATTTACGATAGCGACATATCACTCGCTTCGTCCGAACGAGGATCGATGATTGTGACTCGTCCACGACGATTAGGATATCGAGGAATTGTTACCTCGATTGTCATTGCATACATTCGCGATTCGATTTATCGGATCCGCTCATATTACGCTATCATTCGATTATCGTTTATAAATTTTCTCGCTTATAAATATAAAGGAAAGATCAAATAACAATTTGATTAAATTTTGTTAACAAAATTTTATTTTACGGTTATTACATACCATCCTCTTAAATTAAATTTCGTCCTAAATTTGCTAACCTTGGAAGAGATTTGGGTATTCTTCATAGTGATTCTAGTTCCCAAGTTGCTTCTTCGTCTATGGTGTCTCCATAGAACTTTCACTAACTGTATATCTTTGTCCCTTAGCTTATGGGTACGCCGGTCCAAGATTTCCTTAGCGATTCTACATAACTCATATTGTCATCGAGGACAATATCTGGCATGTATCACACGATCGGGATCATGTATGTACTTCCTTAGTTGTGAAACGTGAACACATTGTGCACGTTTCCAAAACTCGCGGCAATGCAAGTCCGTAGTCCGGTCCTATTCTTCCAAAATTTCATGGTCCTATGAAACGTGGTCACAGCTTCCCTTTATTCCGAATCTCACGATCCCTTTAGATGGAGAAATTTTAAGAAGACCTTGTCTCCTCCTCAAATGTAGTTTTGTACGACGCTTGTCGCTGCATTTACTTCTTTTCGGTCTTGGGCCTCCTTGATCCGCTGGCGGATCTATCGCACGATCTCAATCATCTCTCCCACGTAGTCAGGTCCTAATACTTCCTTAAAGTGGTGATCGACATTTCCTTCCGTAGCGCTTCAGACGGGCCATTCCAATAGTCGCTGGTAGTCGTTATTGTAGAAGTAATTCCCAATGTGGTAACACTTGTTCCCAACTTTCTCTCATCGAGGACAACGGTTCTCGATGTCTTCCAAGCCGTCTAGATCGGTCCTCTCTGACCGACCGTCCGCCCGCGGGTGGAACGCGGTACCAAGCGTAGTCGAGTCCCCGCCAGAAGCTCACCCGAATCGGACGAAATTTCGAGTCTCGATCGACGTGATAGTCTTTCGAACCCATGTAGACGTATGACCTTCTCGAACGCATAACCGCGGCTAGTCTATTCGACCCATGTGTTATCGGAATGGGTAGAAATGCGGGCTCTTGGTCAATCGATCGATGATGACCCAAATAATGTATTTTCTCTCTGTGATTTGGGTAGTCCGTAACAAAGTCCACGGCTATATCATCCCATTTCCATTCCTGCATGTATAGCGGTTGTAAGGTTCCATACGGTCGCAGGTGGAGTGCTTTCACTTGTTGGCACGTCAAACAACGTTTCACGAACGGTTACGCCTCGCTCATTCCATCCCACCAAAATTTCTCTTCGAGGTCTTGGTACATTTTGGTGCGCCGGGTGTCTTGGTATAAGAAGTCTCATGAGCTTCCTTCATGATTTCGCTTAAGCTCCTCGCTCGAACACACACCTCCCGTCATACAACAAAACGTTATCCGTTGCTTTCTTTGAAATTTTTGCGGTTATTGTCCTCGATCTTAGCTCGTATTTCTTCTAGCTTCTTGCTCCTCCGAGCTTCTAAGATTCGGACTCTTAAGTCCGGGATTGCTATCAATGTTGCAACACAAATTTCATCGCCGAGACTGATCTATGACTTCGAGTTGTGGTTTGGGCGCAGCTCAGTTTAAGCCACATAAGGATATGGGCGATCCAAAGACATGTGCCGAACAAGAAGGGCGATAAGTTGGAGGCTAGATCCGACGCAAAGGCTGTTTATCGCTATCCTAGAAGGACGAAGGTGGTTTATTCTATAGTCCTAGGATCGGAAGGTCATTATTAAGACTAACGCCCGATTCTTAGAAGAGGATTATACGACAAACCATAAATCCAAAGTTGAAATCATTCTTCAGAATTAGAAGATGATCGATTCCACCACCGATTAAGCCAAAGGTACGAGATGTCGTGGTCTAGTGGGTGGATCGACACCGATACTTCAAGAAATTGAAGTGGGTCGAGTTCCACCGAGATACCTGCCGCATAAGTGGCTCATATCCGCAAGTTGTGCAAGATAGAGAACCATTAAGTTACCGCACCTACCGCTGCCATTGTGCCAAGAGTCGTTGGATTTGTATACCCAAAGCGCTTTGGTTGAGCTTGTATAGAATGTTTCGTTACCACTATTACAATCTCCTATCGAATCAATACTTGATCGCATATATCGTGTCCCCTTATCTCATATATAAGTTAGATCATCGAGTGTAGAAGATCACGTAACTGTATGATTGGTCAAGCTTTAATGAGATATAAAAGTTTCCACCGAGACAACTTGAGGACGAGTTGTCCGTGATAGTCATGTATAGATAAGAAGTGACTCGACTTGGTTACTTATCTATGCCTTGGTACGCCTCGACGTATTGAAGGATCACAAAGGAGATGTGTTCTTCTATCTCGACCGTCGTGAAGAACCAAGATCTCGGTGACTTACGATGATCTAAACCTCGATAAGGTATTAGTTGAGTATGAGTTGTCGACCATCACTTGACTTGTTATGGGCGAGGGTTATAAGTTATAACCCAAGATTCTCCGATCTTGGGCGGTGGCGGTTTGTATGTCACGCTAGTTATCTCAGACGAGTCACCGATCCGTTTAGGATGATGACGCTGCCTTAAGGAGCTCAAAAGGTTTATGGTAGACGCGATCGATATTTGGTCAAGTCTCGAGAGTAAGTTTCGGGCAATGGATCGACGACCGCTTCACACAATGAGAGAAATCTTGGCGCAGTAAGATGGAAGAAGGAAGTTCGTCCATGAACATGTCTCCCACACGACTCATCTCATGGATAGTCTTGATCGGTTGGGAGGAGGTATTGACAAGCCAAGGTCGATATCATCCTCAATACGCCCAAGTCTTTTGAGAACTCGCGTGAATGCGATCATGAGCAAGACCGAGTTTACACTTAGTCGCTGCTTAACGATCTCGTTCTTTGGAAGGAGTTATGGGAAAAGGAGCACATGCTCTTGCTACCACATCTAAGGGCCCAAAATTTTCGTTGCAAAATGGAAAAAGAAAAGGGTACCAAAGGTGGAAGAAGCGAGGCAAATAGTGGGAGTAATGGGAACAAGAACGTTGTCACACCGAGGCTTGAAGAAGCCAAAGAGAGGCGGCAAGTGCTTCGCGCGTAAGATCGACATTGGAAGGCCAAGTGCCCTATGCTCAAGGCTCAAGGTACGCCGCTTTGCTTTAGTAACGGAAACATGTTTAGCGACTTGTTCTACCCATTCTAGGTAGTAGATACGCGCAATCGATCATGTTTGTTACACCTTGCAGGGTTCCCGCGACAAGGGAGCTGTTTGATGGCGAGATAACGATCTCCATGGGCAACGCAATAAAGTCGAGGCCGTTGCACAGCTTGGAGATGTTACTTTATGTTTTGAGAAAACAGCTTTTAGTTTTAAAAGACGTTTTATATGTGCCGGATTTTCATGAACTTGTTTCGCTTTCAAATTATTTTCTCATGGATATTTCGTTATTTTTATAGTGGTGTTTCTATCATAAGAAATGACGGTTATCTCGTTGGCACGTTATATAATTCGCTTATACTATTTCTCGCCAAACATAATACCTATAACTATGTCAGCATCTTCATCAAACCCTAAAAGAGAAAGTTTTTTAGCGAAGATGACACCACTTTTCTCTGGCATCTTAGATTAGGTCACATCAATCTCAATAGGATCTAAAGACCGCAAAGAATGGAGCGTTGGGTAATCTAACGCTACTCCATTCCCGGCCTGCTAATCATGTATGTAGGTAAGATGTCGACCGCACCTTTCAAAGCGAAGGTTATAGAGCCAAAGAAATGTTGAGTTAGTCCATTTCGACCTATGTGGACCGATGTCCACACAAGCTCGGAGGGTACAGTATTTTGTCACTTTCATCGACGACACTCAAGGTACGGATACGTATACCGCTTCACCGCAAGTCCGAATGCTTTGAGAAATTCAAAGAGTTTAAGGCGGAAGTGGAGACGAAGCTAGGTAAAGTATCAAGTCATCAAGGCTCGATCGCGGTGGCTAATACCTCAAGAACAAGTTTATGGACTATCTAGTGAAGTGTGGGATTACATCCCAACAAGACTTCAACGGGCACACCACAAAGAAAATGGTGTGTCGAGCCAAGAAACAGGACTCTTTTGAAATGGTTAGATCAATGATGAGTTATGCATCATCGCCTATTTCATTCTCGGGTATGCCTTAGAACAAGGCATACTTGCTAAATCTAGTACCATCCAAGTCAAGAGAAAAGACCCTTTCGAGTTGTGGTTTGGCAAGAAGCCCGGTTTAAGCCACATAGGATATGCACCAAAGACACATGCCAACAAGAAGGTCGACAAGTCGAGGCTAGATCCGACGCAATGCTGTTTATTAGCTATCCTAGAGGAACGAAGGTGGTTTATTCTATAGTCCCAAGGATCGAGAAGGTCATTATTAGCACTAATGCTCGATTCTTGAAGAGGACTACATGAAAAATCATAAATCCAAAGTTGAAATCATTCTTCAAGAATTAAAAGATGATTGTATTCCACCACCGACAGGGCAAAGGTATGAGATGTCGAGTCTAGTGGGAGGATCGACACCGATACTTCAAGAAATTGAAGTGGGTCGAGTTCCACCGAGATACCGACCGCAAGTGGTACCTACCCAGAAGTTGTGCAAGATAGAGAACCACAAGTTTCGCACCCACCGCTGCCATAGTGCTCGAGAACCTCGTCAGTGGGAGGGTTGTTCGTCAACCCGAGCGATTTATGTTCGTGGATAATTTTCGGATATAGTCCCAGAAACGAACAGCAATAATCGACCCATGGACATACAAGGAGGCGATACAAGACATTGATGCAAGATTATGGCACACCGCTATGGACTTAGAAATGGAGTCCATAACTATGGATGTATATGAAAAGACACCTCTACCGATGGCAAGGAAGCCGAGGTAGTAAGTGGATATACAAAAGGAAGAGATTCCGATGGAGAGGTTTCGCTTTTAAAGCCGTGCTTGTGGCGAAAGGGTACACTCGTATCGAGGGCATCGATTTCGATGAGACCTTTTCACCGTAGCAATGCTCAAGTCCATCGAATTTTCCGCCATAGCGACCACCTGAACCCAGAGGTTTGGCAAATGGATGTTAAAACCGCTTTTCTAACGGTTACCTTGAGGAAGGTAGAGACTTCTATATGCAGCAACCTCGAAGGTTATGTGGTAAGGGTGAAGAGCATCTAGTATGGAAGCTTAAGAAGTCCATTTATGGACTTAAGCAAGCCTCCCGATCATGGAACTTACGCTTGACGCAGGTAGTAAAGTCCCATGGATTTACCCGCTGCCTAGCGAGAGTCAGGTATCGGTTAGATGTTAACGGTGATGTGGTATTTTGCACTTTATGTAGATGACATTCTTCTAGTTGGCAACAACGTGAAGTCGCATATCGCACGAAAGAGTTGGTTATCCGATCGGCTTCAAATGAAAGACTTAGGAGATGCAAAGCACATTCTCGGGATCAAGGTTTACCGAGATCGAAGAAGAAAATGTCGAGCTTATCTCAGCGCCTTACATCGATACCGTGATTACTGCTTTAGTACGCAGACCGCTAAGAAAGGATTGCTACCTTTCGCACATAGCTGCCCTTTATCTAAGACACGCTCACCTATGACCGCAAGGAGATAGAGGAATGAGACAAGTTCCTTACGCCCGCCGTAGGAAGTCTCATGTACGCAATGCTATGCACGAGGTCTCGATATCCGCTATGCGGTAGCATAGTAGCTAGATATCGCCTAACCTCGACAAGATCATTGGATCATGAAGCATATACTCAAGCACCGAAAAGGACTCGAGATTATAGGCTAGTCGACCATGCGAGATAGTCTAATGCCTTTGGGTTATACTGCACTCGGATTTCCAAGTCGACCGTGATGAGAAAAGTCAACCTCGGGCTTTGTGTTTACCTTGGGAGGTGGAGCCGTATCCTCAGCGGAGTGCAAAATAGCGATGCATGCGGACTCTACCATGGAAGCCGAATATGTAGCCGCCTGGAGGCTTCTAAGGAGGTCAGATGGTTCAAGAACTACCTCATAGATCTAGGGTGGTACCGGTTCGCCCAAGAGTATCATAGTTTATCAGGATAACTCGTGCAGCTGCAAACTCGAAGGAACCACGGACCCACCCAGCGCACCAAACACATAGAGAGAAAGTACCATGTCATACGAGAAATCGTTAGACGAGGTGACGTGTCGATTGAAAAGATTGATACGACGGAAAATCTAGCGGATCCATTCACGAAGAGCTGCCGCAAAAGTCTACGACGGGCACGTTAGAGGACTGATCATTTTTGATGGCACCCACTTAGAAAGGAAACTTTTGTATAAGTGGGAGAAGCAAAGTGATGGTTGTTTGTAATAGCTAGTAGAGAGACACATTGATACTAAAAGTTTGTTTTAGTATAGTGGGAGATTGTTGGATTTGTATAACGAAAGCGCTTTGGTTGAGCTTGTATACAATGTTTCTCGCTACCACTATTACAATCTCCTATCCGAATCAATACTTGATCAGATATATCTCGTGTCCCCTTATCTCATATATAAGTTAGATCATACAAAGTGTAGAAGATCACGTAAGTCCGTATGATTGGTCAAGCTTAATGAGATATAAAAGTTTCACAACCGAGACAACTTGAGGACGAGTTGTCGTCGATATAGTCAGCATAGAGATAAAGTGACTCGACTTGGTTACTTGTCAATGCCGGTACGCCTCGACGTATCACGATCACAAAGTGAGATGTGTTCTTCTATCCGACCGTCGTGGAAGAACCAAGATCTCGGTGACTTACGATGATCTAAACCCCGATAAGGTATTAGGTGAGTATGAGTTGTCGACCATCACTGACTTGTTACGAAGTGAGGGTAGAGAGTTCTAACCCAAGATTCTCCGTGATCTTGGGTGGTGGCGTGTTTTGTATGTCACGCTAGTTATCAGACGAGTCACCGTATCCGCTTAGGATGATGACGCCCCTTAAGGAGCTCAAAGGTTTATTGTACTAAACCCCGCAGTCGAAGTTAGCTCAAGTACAATAATAAGGCCGAGTGGTACCGACAGGAATTAAAGATATTAATTATTTTAGCAATGATTGCTATAAATAATTAATAGACGCTCGATATCTTAAATACGGGATTCAGAATGTCTAAGTGCAAGTTCGACTCAACTTCGTAATAAAGGGTAAGTCAAGATTTATTCTCTAGTGGCATGAATAAATGTTTATAAATTAATTTATGTTCAATGAACATAAGATAATTAATTTATTTGAGGCCCATCTTTATTCCTTGCATTTGATCCCCGGCCGGCCCATCCAGCCCTTAAGCTAGAGGAAAATCATACTATTTGCTCCCAATGGTAAGATTTTATTCTCTTTATCCTACAAGGATATTATTATATTTATAGGATATGCATAGATCTTTTCATCATGGATTATGGTAGTGCATTATAAATATAAGGTAAGAGATAGAATCAAGGTTAATCCACACTTTAACCTAGCATATTTTCGTGAGCTTCCTAGTGCTCTTGAGAGAGAATTTCAAAATATTGTGAGAGTATTGGGTGATTTTCCAAGCATTCTCCATAGATCGCCCTCACCGACGCCGAGATTGAGCAACCGGATACAAACCCGTAAGGTCAAAGCACGAAGTCTCGATCCGCTCATTCCGCTCGACCCCGATTGCATCCAAAGGTAAACACGAAAACCCCTACGTGTTGCAATTAATTATATAGACGCATGCTAGGAATATAATCAATGTATGGTGAATTAAATATCCAAGATAGATCCCCGGGCTAGGGCTAAACCTAGTTTTCCCTACAAGAGCGCCTCATCGAAGGTGGGAGGTTGTTCGTCAACCCGAGCGATTTATGTTCGTGGGTGAATCTTCGGATTTAGTCCCGGAAACGTAACAGTGCAATAATCGACCCATGGACGCACAACGAGGCGATACAAGACATTGATGCAAGATCACGGCACCGCTATGGACTTAGAAATCGAGTCCATAACACCATGGATGTATACTAAAAGACACCTCTACCGGATGGCAAGGAAGCCGTATATAGTAAGTGGGTATACAAGAGGAAGAGAGATTCAGATGGAGAGGTTTCGCTTTTAAAGCCGTGCTTCAGGCGAAAGCGACACTCAGATCGAGGGCATCGATTTCGATGAGACCTTTTGCTCGTAGGCAATGCTCAAGTCCATCAATTCTTCCGCCATAGTGCCTCACTCAACCTTGAGGTTTGGCAAATGGATGTGAAAATCGCTTCTAAACGGTTACGCTGAGGAAGGTAGAGACATCTATATGCAGAACCCAAGGTTACAAGGGTGAAGAGCATCTAGTATGGAAGCTACGAAGTCCATTTATGGGCTTAAGTGCCTCACGATCCTAGAACTTAAGCTTGACGAGGTGGTGAAATCCTATGGATTTACCCAATGTTGCCTAGCAGAGTTGTGTGTATCGCTTAGATGTCAACGTGATGTGGTATTTCAGACTTTATGTAGATGACATTCTTCTAGTCGCAACAATGTGAAGTTGTTATCGACGAAAGAGTTGGTTATCCGATCGCTTCAAATGAAAGACTTAGGAGATGCAACAGACATTCTCGATTCAAGGTTCACCGAGATCGCAAGAGAAAAATGTTGAGCTTATCTCGTGCGCCTTACATTGATCACTGTGATTACTGCTTTTAGTATGCACCGCCAAGAAAGGATTGCTACCTTTATACATGGCGCTCCTTGAGTTCATGAGAAATACCCATGACCGCAGGAGATAGATGAAATGAGACAAGTTCCTTACGCCTCGCCGTAGGAAGTCTCATGTACGCAATGTTATGTACGTGGAGGTCCGATATACGCTATGCGGTAGGCATAGTAGCTAGATATCGCCTAACCTCGGACAAGCTCACTGGACTCCAAGAAGCATATACTCAAGCACCGAAAAGGACTCGAGATTATAAAGCTAGTTTACCATGATAGTCTAATGCCTTGGGTTATACTGCACTGGATTTCCAAGTCGACCGAGATGAGAAAAAGTCTCACCTCAAAGCTATGTGTTTACCTTGGGAGGTGGAGCCGATTTCATGAGTGCAAAGAGGGATGCATTGGCGGACTCTACCTTGAAGCCGAATATGTAGCCACTTCGAGGTCGCTAAGGAGGTCAGATGGTTCAAGAACTACCCCATGGATCTAGGTGTGATACCGGTTTGCCCAAGAGTATCATAGTTTCATCGTGATAACTCCGCTAGGGCAAACTCGAAGGAACTACGGACCCACAAGGCTACTCAAACACATAGAGAGAAAGTACCATGTCATACAAGAAATCGTGAGACGAGGGACGTGCCGATTGAAAAGATTAACACGACGGATAACCTAGCGGATCCATTCACGAAGAGCTCGCCGCAAAAGTCTACTGACGGACACGTTAGGGGACTCGATTGCGCTTGATGGCACCCACTTAGAAAGGAAACTTTGTATAAGTGGGAGAAGCAAAGTGATGGTTTTGTTTGTAATAGCTAGTTGAGAGACACATTGTATACTAAAAGTTGCTTTATTATAAGTGGAAGATTGTTCGATTTGTATAATCGAAAGAAAGGTGGTTGAATCAGATACAATGTTTCTCGTTACCACTATTACAATCTCCTATCTCGAATTCAATACTTGATTGCATATATCTCGTGTCCCCTTATCTCATATATAAGTTAGATCATACAAAGGTGTAGAAGATCGCTGTAAGTCCGTTTTGATTGGTCAAGCTTAATGAGATATAAAAGTTTCACAACCGAGACAACTTGAGGACGAGTTGTCTCAGATAAAAGCGTATGCGTATAGATAAGAAGTGACTGACTTGGCTGTTTGTCTATGCCGGCACGCCTCGACGTATTGATGGATCACATTGAGATGAGTTCTTCTATCTCGACTGCCAGGAAGAACCAAGATCTCGGTGTTTACGAAGATCTAAACCCCGATAAGGTATTAGGCGAGTATGAGTGGTCGATCATCACTGACTTGTTATGGGTGAGGTTATATGTTCTAACCCAATATTCTCCGTGATTGGGTGGTGGCAAAGGTTTCAGATGTCATGCTAGTTATCTCAGACGAGTCACCGTATCCGCTAGGATGATGACGCCCCTTAAGGAGCTCAAAGGTTTATTGTACTAAACCCCGCAGTCGAGTTAGCTCAAGTACAATAATAAGGTCGAGTGGTACTACTTATGAATTAAAGATATTAATTATTTTAAGCAATGTAATGCTATAAATAATTAATGGACGCATATATCTTAAATACGGGATTCTTAATGTCATGTGCAAGTCCGACTCACCTTCTGTAATAAAAGGTAAGTCAAGATTTATTCTCTAGTGGCATGAATGAATGTTTATAAATTAATTTATGTTCTGGGCTGAACATAAGATAATTAATTTATTTGAGGCCCATCTTTATTCCTTGCATTTGATCCCTGGGCTGGCCCATCCAGGCCCGTTGCTTAGGAAGAAAATCGGTGCCTATTATGCTCTCTAAGGATGTGATTTTATTTCTTTATCCATAAGGATATTATTATATTTACGGATATGCATGGAAACTTTCCTAATGGGATTATGGTAATGCATTATAAATATAAGGTAAGAGATAAGATCATAGCTAATCCTCACTTATCATATAACATAATTTTCAAGAATTTCAAGTGTGCTTGGAAGAGAATTTTCAAAATTCCTAGAGAGGCTAAGGGTGATTTTGTAGCATTCTCCATAGATCGCCCTCACTCGACGCTGAGATCGGGCAACCGGATACATACCCGTAAGATCAAAGCACCGCCTCCCGATCCATTCATCCCGATCCACCCCGACAGATTCAAAGGTAAACACGAGAAAACCCCTACGTGTTGCAATTAATTATATAGACGCATGCTAGAATATAATCAATGTATGGTGAATTAAACATCCAAGATAGATCCGGGAGAGGTTAAAATCAGATTTCTCAAAGACGCTCGACGAGACAGGGCGAGACTCGACGGCATCGCCGCTCGGGCGCAAGGGGCGCGCGTGATTCTCGCGACGACGCCTGGCACGCCCTTTACCGAGCCGCCGAGCCATCGGGCCTAGTCGGGCGGCAGCATTCGGCAGCTAGCTGGCAGGCGCTTGGCCGCAAGATGCTCACGGGCAGCGGCTCGGCGAAGGGCGACGCGCGGCACATCTCGGCAGCTGGCGCGGGGCCCACGCCGGCGTGAAGCTCGGCACCGCTTGGCGCCGAGCGCAGCGGCCGGCGGCGCTGTCGCAGTCGCGCCGCCGCGGGTCGCTAGGTGGCACGCATTATCGCGCGAGATCCCTTGCTGCTTAGCGCATGAAGCGGCAACGGGCGCGCTTGTCGGCTATCGCGAGCACCCTCGCGATCGTGAGGAAACACGCGGTGAGCGCGCCGACGGCGCACGGATTTTCGCGAGGCGGCGCGAGATTCAAGCAGAAATCTCACCGCCCGATTTTCTCAGAGGCCGTGCACGCACGACGTTGGGCGGCAGTTAAGTCATGCAGACGGGCCGTGCTTCTAGCGACAACACCATACCTCAGCCTGCATAACGACCCGCCCAAACCCGCCTGCACTGCTTTTTCCACCAACCCATTTTTTGGCCCGAATCCGCTTTTGATTTAATCCGTCCGCGCCAAGCACGCGAGGCCTGCTTTTCAAGTCAAGATCCAGACTTTGCAATTCTATGTAATAGATTAGGCGGTGAAAGTGCAGTGTTCCACGAGTGGGCCACGATGAACGCTTTATTTTATTTTAATCGCTCATTGCATGTCGTGGATGTTTAAATTACGCAGAAGATGCTATGTATGTTTAAATTACGTGAGACAAACATATTATATGTTTTCGTGATCGACGCGCATAGTAAGTATGCTAGGTTTATCGCGTTTTCAGCATATTTTAGAATTTCGCGAGCATGTTTTACATGTTGAGTTCTATAGAAAAGCATGCTAGGATTACGGATCTCGCATGGACAAACCTTTCGAACAAAAAGACTAAGCAAGCAACCCGACAAATTAATTTTTAAAATTAAAATGTCAAGACCTCCACTTTTGATCTCTATACAAAGTGAGACGACCGTGAGTAAACTTCCACACGCGTGTGGCTCGTATGTGCGATTTTCATAAGTTCTCTAGAGATGGATATAAAATGAGATAACAAAGAATTTGGATTGGAAGCTGTATGGTCCTAGTGAGTATTCCAATTCTAAGAATTTATTTTCTGTTAAAATTGTGGTCATCATTAGATATCACCATTTAGTACAACTTCCCGCCAAGTCCCTTCTGCGATAGTGATGTGGTCTAGTAAGGTCCAATCATTAATTTCTTTTGTCATAAGGATAAGTTGACATGGATTGAAATTAAAACCACTAAAAGGTATATTTTAGTCTGTCGAGGGGTTCATGTGTAAACGCCCACACGCTGGCTTGCATATGGAATTCTTGGGCGATTGGAGGTTTCATTAATATTGTTTTATCAAAAGGTTACAATATTATTGTTACGAATTATGTGCCATCGATGCTTATGTGTTTACATTATCTTTCGTATATGTATCTTAATCGACATCAATATGCTCGCACAAAATCCTTTATCCGTCCGAATTTTATCGAGTGGAAACGAAACATTGAGAATGTTCTCATCATGAAGAAAATCTATTTGTACTCACTACGCCGTCCCAAGCCTTCTAGACGATTCATCTCATCGATGAGGAGCGCAAAGAGAGCACGAAATGAGACAAATCAAATAGAATGGCAAAGTGCTTCTTTTCGTCACCATGTGTAGTCCTTGTAACCCAAAGATCAAGAGATGGAAGATGCAAGCCATGATATGGCTAAGTCTTATGAAATCGTATGATGAGTCGACGTAATTGCTTTGTCATAATTTGACAAAATCAATAATGTCAAGTTCAATGGAAAGCGATTCGGTGCATAACCATGTAGAGCAAATGATCAATCTCTTCTGAGAGCTCGAGTTGGTTGGAGGATATATTGATGACATAGTCGAGAATCGATATGATCCTCAACACTTTGCCCAAGTCTTTGATGACTTCCGTTACAAAGGTCCTTTATGATAAGAGTTATACTATAGATTCATTGCAAGAGGATCTTGTAGCGGAAGAGCATAAAATGGGCAAGGTGCCTGGTCAGTTTAATACGCACCTCAAAGAAAACCACCGCTTTATCGAAGATGAAAAGGAAAAGTGGAATTCATGAGATGCTAAGGCTAAAGAAAAGAGTGGGAGTAATACAAAGGGCTCTACCGGCGGTTTGAAAGCCGAAGGAGGAGGGCAAGTGCTTGAAGTGCGGTGATCGGGCATTGGAAGGCTAAGCCCCAAGCTCAGAGGATCAAGGCACGCCATTTGCTTTAGTAATGTGAAACATGTTTAGCGACTGTTCTACCCATTCTTGGGTAGTAAAGCAAAGCGATCGATCATGTTTGTTACACTCAGGGATTCTGCGGACAATGGAGTCAGATGATGGCGAGATAACGATCTCCATGGGCAACAGCGGCAAAAGTCGAGGCCGTTGCGTACGGAGATGTTTCTTTATGTTTTGATAGAACAGCTTTAGTTTTAAGGACGTTTTGTATGTGTCGGAGTTTAGTGAAACCTTATTTCAGTTCAAAGCGCTTATTCATGGATATTCGTTATTTTTGATAGTGGTGTTTCTATCATAAGAAATGACGGTTATCTGTGGTTGGCACATTATATAATTGGCATTATACTATTTACGCTAAACATAATACCTATAACTATGTTGCATCTACATCAAACCTTAAAAGAGAAAGTTTTCTTAGCAAGATGACACCACATTTCTTCGGTATCTTAGATTAGGTCACATCAATCTAAATAGGATCCAAAGACGGCTAAGAATGGGCGTTGGGTAATCTCACGGTTAGTCTGCTTCGGATCTGAATCCTCACATAGAAGGAAAGATGTCGACTGCACCTCAAAGCGAAGGGTTATAGAGCCAAAGAAGTGTTGGAGCTAGTCCATTTCGACTGTGTGGACCGATGTCCACACAAGCTCGGAGGGTGCAGTATTTTGTCACTTTCATTGGCGATTACTCAAGGTACGGATACATATACCGCTTCACCGCAAGTATGAATGCTGATAAATTCAAAGAGTTTAAGCCGGAAGTGGAGACGTAAGCTTAGTAAAAGTATCAAGTCCTTTGCGGTGCGATCGCGGGGCGAATACCTCGATAACGAGTTTATGGACTATCGGTGAGGTGTGGGATTACCTCCAAATAAGATTACACCGGCACACCACAACAAAATGGTGTCGTCGAGGCGAAGAAATAGGACTC
Organism: Salvia rosmarinus; assembly: GCA_036937905.1. Classification (NCBI taxonomy): domain Eukaryota; kingdom Viridiplantae; phylum Streptophyta; class Magnoliopsida; order Lamiales; family Lamiaceae; genus Salvia; species Salvia rosmarinus. The sequence continues at coordinate 166,362 of JAODLM010000049.1, forward strand.
TTTGGAAATGGTTAGATCAATGATGAGTTATGCAACATTGCCTATTTAGATTACTGGGGTATGCCTTAGAAATGGCGGCATACTTGCTAAACTAGTACCATCAGTCGGTCGAAAAGACCCTTTCGAGTTGTGGCTTGGGCATGACTCAGTTTAAACCACATAAGGATATGGGCGATCAACACATGTCTTTGAACAAGAAGGGTGACAAGTTGGAGGCTAGATCCGACAAGGTGTTTATTGGCTATCCTAGAGGAGCGAAAAGGTGGTTTATTCTATAGTCCTAAAGATCGTAAGGTCATTATTAGCACTAATGCCCCGATTCTTAGAAGAGGATTATACGACAAACCATAAATCCAAAGTTGAAATCATTCTTGAGAATTAGAAGATGATGGTATTCCACCACCGATTAGGCGAAGGTGCGTAGATGTCGAGTCTAATGGGAGGATACCGGATACTTCAAGAAATGAAGTGGGTCGAGTTCCACCGAGATACCGACCGCATAAGTGGTACCTACCGAAGAAGTTGTGCAAGATGAGAGAACCACAAGTTTCGCACCCACCGTTGCTATTGTGCGGTGGTGCCTCGTCGTGAGTGGGAGTGTTGTTCGTCAACCCGAACGATTTATGTTAGTGGGTGAATCTTGGATTTAGTCCCGGAAGCGAGCAGGCAATAATCGACCCATGGACGTCTGGTAGGCGACAAGACATTGATGCAAGATCATGGCACACCGCTATGGACTTAGAAATTGAGTCCATAACAGCTATGGATGTATACTGAAAAGACACCTCTACCGGATGGCAAGGAAGCTATAGGTAGTAAGTGGGTATATAAGAGGAAGAGATTCGGATGGAGAGGTTTGACTTTTAAATCCGGGCTTGTGGCGAAGGGTACACTCGATTGAGGGCATCGATTTCGATGAGACCTTTTCGCTCAGAGCAATGCTCAAGTCCATCGTAATTTTCCGGCCATAGCGACCACTCTGAACCTTGAGTTTGGCAAATGGATGTGAAAACCGCTTTTCTAGCGGTTACCTTGAGGAATGTAGAGACATCTATATGCAAAGAACCCGAAGGTTGTGTGGTGAAGGGTGAAAGCATCTAGTATGGAAGCTTAAGAAGTCCATTTATGGGCTTAAGCAAGCCTCACGATCCTGGAACTTACGCTTTGGAGGTGGTAAAGTCACATGGATTTACCAGGTTGCCTCAGCGAAGTTGTGTGTTACGTTTAGATGTCGGCGGTGATGTGGTATTTCTTGCACTTTATGTAGATGACATTCTTCTAGTTGGCAACAATGTGAAGTTGTTATCGGGGCGTAAAGAGTTGGTTATTCGATCGGTTTCAAATGAAAGACTTAGGAGATCACGGTACATTCTTGGGATCAAGGTTTCACCGAGATCGCAAGAGGAAAATGTTGAGCTTATCTCAGCGTCTTACATTGATCTTGTGATTACTCGTTTTAGTATGTGACCGCCAGAAAGGATTGCTACCTTTTAGACATGGCGTTCCTTTATCTCATGAAGCGATCACCTATTTTTAAATGAGATAGAGGAATGAGACAAGTTCTTTACTGCTTCCGTAGGAAGTCTCATGTGCATAATGCTATTCTGAGGCCGATATCTCGCTATGCGGTAGGCATAGTAGCTGAATATCGATCTAACCCTGGACAAGCTCATTGGACTGCTGATGAAAGCATATACTCAGTACACGAAAAAGACTCGAGATTATAAAGTTGGTTTACCATGCAGATAGTCTAATGCCTTTGGGTTATCTGAGACTCGGTTTCCAAGTCGACCGTGATGAGAAAAAGTCTACCACAGCTATGTGTTTACCTTGGGAGGTGGAGTCGTATCTGGCGGAGTGCAAGCGGTGATGCATGCGGACTCTACCATGGAAGCCGAATATGTAGCGGCCTGAGGTCTGCTAAGGAGGCTGTATGGTTGAGAACTACCTCATGGATCTGGGTGTGGTACGGTTTGCCCAAGAGTATCATAGTTTCTTGTGATAACTCTATGCGATGGCAAACTCGAAGGAACCACGGACCCAAGGCGACTCAAACATATAGAGAAAGTACCGTAATCATACGAGAAATCGTGAGGCAGAGGGACGTCTTGATTGAAAAGATTGATGACGGATAACCTAGCGGATCCATTCACGAAGAACTGCCCGCAAAATTCTCTGACGGACACGTTAGTGGGACTTGATTGCGCTTGATGGCACCCACTTAGAAAGGAAACTTTTGTATAAGTGGGAGAAGCAAAGTGATGGTTTAGTTTGTAATAGCTAGTAGAGACACATTGTATACTAAAGTTTGCTTTAGTATAAGTGGGAGATGTTGGATTGTATCTTTGAAAGCGGTATGGTTGAGCTTGTATACAATGTTTCTGTTACCACTATTATAATCTCTATCTGAATTGAATACTTGATTGCATATATCGTGTCCTTATCTCATATATAAGTTAGATCATACGATTGTGTAGAAGATCACGTAAGTGCGTATGATTGGTCGAAGCTAATGAGATATAAAAAGTATCCTGGTGAGTCGACTTGAGGACGAGTTGTCGGTATAGGCTGCGGTATAGATAAGAAGTGACTTGACTTGGTTGCTTGTCTATGCCGGTGCGCCTACGGCGTATTGATGGATCACGGTGAGATGAGTTCTTCTATCGGACCGTCGTGAAGAACCAAGATCTCGGTGACTTACGATGATCTAAACCTCGATAAGGTATTTGGTGAGTATGAGTTCTTGACCATCACTTTGACTTGTTATGGGTGAGGTTATATGTTCTAACCCAATATTCTCCGCGTCTTGGGTGGTGGCGGTCTTGTATGTCATGCTAGTTATCTCAGTCGAGTCACCGTATCCGTTTAGGATGATGACGTCCCCTTAAGGAGCTCAAAGGTTTATTGTACTAAACCACGCAGTTGAGTTAGCTCAAGTACAATAATAAGGTTGAGTGGTACTACTTAAGGAATTAAGATATTAATTATTTTAAGCGATCGAATGCTCTAAATAATTAATGGACGTCGATATCTTAATCTGAGGATTCGTAATGTCTAAGTGCAAGCCGACTCACCTTCGGGTAATAAAGGGGTAAGTCGGCATTTATTTCTAGTGGCATGAATAAATGTTTATAAATTAATTTATGTTGCGAAATTTGAATATAAGATAATTAATTTATTTGAAGCCCATCTTTATTCTGCATTTGATCCACAGGCCGGCCCATCCAAAGCCCGTGAATGTAGGAAAATCGGCCCTATGCTCTCTATGGTGAGGATTTGATCTTCTTTATCCATAAGGATATTATTATATTTATGGGATATGCATGGATCCTTTCCTAATGGGATTATGGTAATGCATTATAAATATAAAGTAAGAGATAAAATCAAGGTTAATCCTCACAATTATCCTTACATATTTTCGAGAATTCTAAGAAGCTTGGAGATATTTTGAAAATTCCTAGAGTTAATTAGGTGATTTTACGTAGCATTCT